>CM031243.1:503908285-504256046 GCA_018340775.1 Taxus wallichiana var. yunnanensis | reverse complement strand
GTGTTTAAATATTTTGTTAATGGTTTGGTAATATATAATGTATGATAAGTTTAGTGGGCATGTGGATAGATGGATGATGTTGATGGTTTTGTTTTTTTTTTGTACGTATATATGAATGATATGTGATGTGATGAATTGTTGGTTTTGTGACATTGTGATATATGTAATCGATGAGTTGGATCCAAATGATGTATAGATTGATAGTTTCTTGATATTCGTAGTTGATGGTTGTGTATTTGTATAAAATAAATGATGTTTAATGAAATTGTAATGATATGAGTGATGGATGAAAAAATGTGGTAAATGGTGTGGTTATGCGCAGAAAAGAGGTGGCGACAAAAATTTATGAAAGAATGAAGAAAAGAAACCTGTTTCAAAAGGGCAGTGTGGTAACCGGATTTCGGTTAGGTAACCGATGTCGGTAGTTATATGACCGATATCGGTTATATGACCGATACCGGTTATTTAGGTATGAGCTTTTCTAAAAATAGAAAAGCTAGGGTGGCAACTTGAGTTTTAATTTTCGAGCCATGCAAGAGGTTAAATACGCAAATGCGACGCTTTTTGACGCACCGAGACGGTATTTGCATGAGAGATTTGGGTGAGAAGGAGAAAAGAGACAAGGAAAGTGAATGTGATCCGAGATTCGAAGGCGTAAAGACAAAGTTGAAAAAGGGTGGTGATCATGGCGGAACGAGGAGAAGCCTCCAGCCCAGGAAAGGACGGGGAGGGAAGACAAGGGCCACCTCAAGTCAATTGCTGCAACCCAAGAGGTATCATTTTGTTTGTGATTTAACTCTTTGCATGTTTTTGGGAATAAGTGGAAAAGAATAAGGAAGTAGATATGAGAAAGACAACATGATAGCCAGCGGGTATAGATGAGGTGAGTGTTATGGGGTATAGATGAGTGTTATGGGGTATGTCTGTGTATATAGAAAGGAAGAAACGATCAATTTATTGCCGTAGGTGGTTGTTTTTAGGCAAGATGTATGTAATTGGCGATGGCAAGGAGTAGCGGTTAGAGAACCAAAGTATCGTTACTAAACCGATATCGGTTATGTATAACCGATACCTGGTTACATTAGAAGAGGAATTTCTAGAATGTTTGAAAAACCTGATGGATTGAATGATTGTTTGTTGTTTTGGTGTATGCGAGGCAGAGGCGAGATTGAGATGAATGATAGTGTGCAGTATTGTTGTCACGCATCCGAGGCGGATGTAACACCAGCTGAATGGACATTGATAAATCGTTTGGGGTTAAGTGGAATCCACTATTATTCACGAATCACACGTAATCATGCTATGTTGCAGGCATTGATTGAGAGATGGAATCCCGAGACAAATACCTTTTATCTGCCAACAGGGGAGATGACAGTAACATTGGAAGATGTGTTTCGGATTTTGAGACTCCCTATTACAGGAGAACCAAGATATCGAGCACTACTCTAGCATGCACGGAGCGATAATACTTTGCAGATTTGGTCCATACGCACGAGATTTGACACAAATGAGGTTTATCGTTTACATATGGGGTAATGTATGCAAAGCACACCACGAGGAGACAAGGTTAACAATGATATTAATGATAAAGCAGTAGGGTATTATGCGTTACGAGGTGGAAGGGGAAGATTTCCAAAGGCATTGATGTGTGTTATTTGGGAGATGATAGAAAGGAACGTGACTTTTGCATGGGCACCTGCATATTTGGCGGAGCTATACAGGGGTTTATGGGCTTGTAGGTGAAATCACAGGACGACACTGGATAGTTCATACTTATTACACTGTTGGGCCTATGAGCACATTGTTTGTGTGCGACCAATAGGCCGATCTATCGTAAGCAGTAGGGAGAGAGACCGGAGTACAGAGGTTGGGATTCAGACGATGGGTCCAAACAGAACAAGAGGCCAGATCCCAGGCTGTGATGGGTGATATTGAGTATTACAGGCAGGTATGGGAGAGAGTGACGGTTGCGGATATCTGTTGGAGGCCATACGGAAACTATATGGTAACAGAGAACATAGCTGAGGAGTTGAGGGGTGTAGAGCGATTGAGGTGGATCGCAGGGCACAGGCCGGGTGAGTATGAGAGGATTCCTATAGATCGCGTGCGGCGACAATTTGGATTTGTGCAGGATATACCCCTGGCTTATAGACCATATATGAGGATCGACGCCGAGGCAGCATTCTCACCTCCCCGGCCAACACCTCCAGAAGGGCCTGAAGAGGTAAAGCTTGGCCGATCGCAGTGGTAATGGATGCGAAACGACAGCAGAGGCTATAGATTATGGTGGGTAGTAGAAGCTGCGAGGTGTACGTGAGCGCCACGACATAGCGGTGATTACAGCGAGAGAGGGATCGTGCTCGCAACGTTTGGTTCAAGCAACTCCAAATGCGAGTGAATGAGACAAGAGGATTGTTAGTGGTCATGAGTCACGAAGCGGGAGACTAGAGGTCAAGTCCTCCATGCGAGAGGCGTATTCATATGTTACGGGGAGAGATTGGCGAATGGTGGGCAGGGTACCAATAGCCGTGGTACCTTTGAGGACAGAGAGGCACGGCAAGAGGGTTGACAATCACGATCATCGCCCTAGTTCGGGATGAGGCGTGAGGGTGCGAGTAAATGTTAGCAAGGTATAAGAATAAATAAGGATCTTTGACACATTGTGTGTCGATGATAGAGAAGATGTATTTGTTTAACATCTAAATAAAACTGAATATGTATGTTGATTTGAGTTATGATAATAATAAGATTGTTGGTGTTTTGATTTTCGGTGTTTCGAAAAAGGATAAAGAGAAATGTGATTAAATAAAAATGCACAAAAATATTTATATTTACCACACATGATAAGTTATGGTAGGGGATGGTCGAGCTAACCTTGGGAGACCCCATGTCTCCAAAGTGCTGCCTACATAGCCCATTGCTCAAAGCAAGGAGGGGCCTCAGACCGATGTAGTTCTCCCTTAGGGCCGGGGAGAGGTGAATTGAGTGCAATTTGGGTATGGTCGAGGCAATTTGTTGGTTGATAAGAATTTGATGTTGATAGGGTAATGTTGTTGGTGTTGGTAAGGTATGGGCGATGTTGATGTAGGTATAGGTAAAGCGAAAGTTAGCTTACCCAAATAGAAGGGAACCATGTCCTGATTAAGATCAACACACAATCCTAGATGCGAGGCAAAGAGGAAAGAGTGCTCCGTAGGTGAAAAGAGCTAAACAAACCACATATTAACATAGGATGAGCTTGAATCCCTAGGTACCTTGCATAGGCGAGAAGTCGATAGGTGAAAAGAGTTGTATAATCACAATATATCGGATATACGTCACGTCCCTTGAGTTTTTGTTGCTTTGACAAAGGGTGAGGTGAGGTGGTTGATATAGGCGGGAGTGCTGAGAGCTTGTTGCAAGGTGATTATTCTGACGAAAGAGAAACTACCCTAAATAGACAAGTCCATGACTCAAAAGTGCTTTTGAATGCGGCTTCTTTTTTTTTTTTGCTGAATATAGACTGATCGATGCGGGAAGTCTACAAGGGATATGTATTGTGTTACTCTTGAGGTCTTCACGAAGCTGATCAACACGAGAAGCTCTTGATAAAGGGTGACTATGTATAGCTGTCCTTCGAGGAGCGATCTATTTATAGTAAAGCGAGATATGATTGTAATGCATAGCTGTCCTTCGAGGAGATACATTATATATAATAGCAAAGAATGGTTCGACATATAATGTCCTTCGAGGGAGCGATCTATATTTAATTTAGATGACTAGATGTTCATTTGCGTGAAGCATCTAGTTTAGTAGGAAGTTTGACTCAAGAAAATCCCATAAGAATACGGCTTATTTTAATATTTTAAAGTCATGGACTAGACTAAAAAGGGGAAGGCTTCATCAAGGGGAGTTGAGGATCAAACTATGTGAGCTTGATTATTATTATGAAGTGTAGGAAACAAGAGTGTATGTAGTGGTAAGTGAGCTCGAGGACGAGCGGAAGGTAGATAAGAAGTGATATAACACTAATTTCAACAAGTAGAATGGTCGAAGATGCAAGGCATTAAGGGTTGTGCTCGGAGTTTACCATTAAGCGAAGCTAAACGATAAGTACCCAGATCCATAGGTATGAGTGATTATATAAGGCCCAATCAATTGGGAGCAAATTTTCCACGTTTGCTCTTTTCTAGTTTGGTTACATGTTGATTCTCTTTGAGAACAAGATCACCAACCTTAAAAAGGTACGCTCATGAATTCGCTTATCATAAGCACGTTTAATGCGTTTTTGATAGATTTGAAGGTGATCAAGAGATGTAAGACGGCGTTCATCAAGAAGCTCCATTGGGCTAATCGCTCTTGGCGGAAATCATCGTTGGTGAGAATATCCTCGAAGAGATATTCTAAGGGAGGGTATTTTTATTTCGAGAGGCAAAACAGCCTCGGTGCATCGTATACCAAAGAAAAGGTGTGGCATTAGTAGAGGTACGAATGCTAGTACGATAAGCCCAAAGGGCAAAGGGAATGTGATCGTGCCAATTTCTTCCAGTTCGTGACAACTTTCATAAGCGAGGATTTTGGTTAGTGTTTTATTAGAGGACTCGGCTTGCCCATTGGCTTGTGGATAGTAAGGTGATGAGAAACTAAGTTTGATACCAAAGTTGTCACAAAGGTCTTGCAACAACTTGTTTTGAAAGATTTTCCATTATCTCATTATCGTGCGATGAGGAACACCAAAGCGACAGATAATGTGGTGGTTAATGAACTTCGACAATTTTTTTTTTTTGATTGAAATGAGTGGAATAGCCTCCACCCATTTTGTGTAATATTTGGTCATTTGTGATTATCCAACGGTGACGTTGTGAAGAGGTTGGGTGAATCTCACCAATAAGGTCTAAACCCCATTGTGAGAAGGGCTAAAGATCTCGAGCGATCTGGGAGCGGGTGGCTAGGAGTATGTTGAAGGTTGGCATGTTGGCGACACATAACACAACGCTTAACATATTGCAGTAGAGTCATTATCGAGAGTAGGCCAATAACCAAGGCGAAGGATTCGTTTAGCCACGTGCAGAGCAGCTAAAAATGTCCGCCACGAGCATACCGTCATGGACTGTTGGATGGTATGAGTGGCCTCGCGCCCGATTAGCAGTGAAGGAGGATGCCATCAAAGCCACGTTTATAGAGAGTCCCCCATGACAACATAACGCGAAACACTTTTAAGAAAAGCACGTCGTTAGCATTACTTAGTAAGGTCGAGTGGGAGGACGAGAGATTGTAAGGTAGTCGTGGAATTGGTGGTACCGGGTATCCCGTGAATTAGTGGACACTGATATTTATCATATAAACTATCGGGGTTGAATAGGATGGGGCAAAAGTTGTTGGACCACGACGAATAATTCGTGAGTCGGTTGGCGTGGTGGGAATTTGCGAGGCTAAGCAAGCCATAGTATCCGCAAATTTGTTAGTGGAGCGGGAATGGTTTGTATAGAATAGTGGGTAAATAAGGCTAGAAGTGAATCCACGTAGTGTTTGTATTTTGAAGTTCCTCGTTTTTGCATTGGTAGACGCCCATAACTTGATTGACTACCAATTGAGAGTCGCCAAAAATGTTGATAGATTTGATACCTAAGTGTAACGCAACTGGAGACCAGGCAACAAGGGCCTCGTATTCCCTGTATTATTAGTGCAAGGAAATCAAGTCGGAATGAAAGAGGCATAGGTTCAGCATTGAGAGGAATGAGAACAACGCCGGCTCCTCCGCCGCGTGGCGGCATTTAGATCCATCGAAGAAGAGGGTCATTGGGTACGACTCCTCCGTGAGGGAAAGAGTAGCGATGAGTTAAATCAGAAATGTGAAATTGGTAAATTGTTCCCCGGTAAAGGAGCGTCCGCAAGTTAGTCTCGCGATGGTTTGTCCTTTGATTGATTTACTGGTGGATAAACTCAAGGTCGAGGTCGTGGCGAGAAGCATGAGCCATCTAAAGAATGTGTTGGTTCGGATGAGGTTTGGCATACATGTAATGGATGGGAGTCCAGATTAGTGATGACGAAAGTCTTGTGATTTAGAAAGTGTAGTGTCGGGAGTTTGGTGGCCCACGAATGATAGGGCAAGGCACAATTTTCTACATGTGTGTACCTAGTCTCATAGTCCACCAAAGTACGACTTATATAATAAACGGCTTGTTCGTGATTCTCAGAGTCACGATGTGCAAGCATGGCTCCTACAGCGTGGTCGGTGGCGGAAAGGTAAAGGTAGAAAGGGCGGTTGTCTTGGGGTGGGATAAGCACGGGTGGCTGCAAGAGATAGGATTTGAGAGCTTCGAAGGCTTGGTGACATTCTTCGCTCCATTGGAATGCAATATCCTTTTTAAGGAGGTGATGGAAAGGTTGACACCGATCCGAGAGTTGGGAGATGAAACGTCGGATAGATTGGAGCTTACCTTGTAAACTACGCAATTGTTTGAGATTGTTGGGTGGGGGCATTTCTAGGATAGCTTTGACTTTAGATGGATCGACCTCAATGCCACGCAAAGAGACGATAAAGCCAAGAAGTTTTCCCGAAAGAACACCAAAGACACATTTCTTCGGTTGAAGGCAGACAGAATATTGTAACAAAGATCAAAAATAATGGTTAAAACATCGAGATGTTCACTACGATGTTTAGACTTACGAGAAGATCGTCGACATAGTCTTCAAGGATAGTGTGCATAATGTCATGAAAAATGTAGGTCATAGCCGCCGATAGGTAAGCACCAAAGATTCTTAAGGCCAAATGGCATGACACGATAATGAAAGGTTCCCAAGGAGTTATGAAAGCGATTTTATGTTGATCGGCGGGGCTACCAAAATTTGATTGTATCCCGAAAAACCATCCATGAGAGAAAGCATTTCATGGCCTTGCAGTGAGATCAACAAGTTGATCAATCTTGGGGAGGGGGAAGTCATCCTTGGGGCAAGTGAGGTTAAGATCCCGAAATCTGTGCATATCGAAGTCCCCTGCCGCTTTAGTAGCGGAGTACGATGTTAGAAATCCATTGAGGATAGTCGATACAGCAAGATGAAGGAAACAGAAAGGAGTCGTTGGAGCTCCTATTTGACCAAGAGAGCAATGCGTGGATGCATTTTCTCAATTTTTGTTTGACTGGTTTGGAATCGGGGTTTAGGGTGATGTTATGGACAGCGATGGTAGGATCAATTCCCTGGCATGTCGGCGTAAGACCATGCGGTGGTGGTAAAGCTTGGTTGAGCATGGAGAAAGGTAGTAAAGGCGGCTTGTTCGATGTGTTAAGGGATTGTCCAATCTTCACAATGTGAGGATCCTCCTCCGTGTGGATATTGATTTCTATGGTAGATTCGTTCAGCATAGTTTGGGTTTCAGATGGTAAGGCTCGTTGAATATAAGAATCATCCGCGCCAAGGTAAGTGAGGATGGAGTCGTCATCCTGGCATTCAACAACATTAATCAAAGGTGAATCCTCTTCGATCATGTCTGGATAAAGAAGGGGCAAAGAAGCGGTCGTCATTATCGCGTTGATAAGTGAGAGGACCTATGAAGATAGCATTTATGAAAAAAAAAAAAGTTAGGAGGGATGGATTCGTGTGGTCTATAGATTCTCGGGTGATGATGGCAAAGTGGGTGATGATGGTTTGGTAGGGGCGGCGTCTTCTTCTTCCAGATACACGGTGACGGGAGGTGTCTCCTGTGTAGGTGTTTTTGGGAAAACCGAGACCATCTGCGATCATTATGTTTACGGGTAGTCACGGGAATGAGTGTATGTCGGCCTTGTTCGTAAAGGCCAAAACCAAAGCCTTTCCACGCACGAGTCAAGAAGGTGAGGCGAAGCAGACGATTTGTCAAGTATTGAAAATCGGATGGAAAGGAACCACACCAAGAGGAGGTTCGGGGGTAATGGAGGATGCGTCAACACCCCACACGTTAGGTTAGTGCAGCAATGGGGTGGTCCGTAAGAGATTATCTCCCCACGCGGCAGTCGTAGTGGGATGTGCATGTAATTGTCAGGTATCTCTACGGGTAGGAAAGAACTAACGTTATATAGGCGGTACTCCCAGCGTAAGGCGCCGAAAAACATCTACTAAGGGGTCGGAGGTTGGAATGTTAGCTACGGGAAGGGAAGTGGTTTTGCGATGGTGGTTTCATCAATCAAGGCGTAGCACGGTTGAGGTGGATGGTTCGAGGTACATTTGAGGAGGATGGTTGAGTTGAATGCATGGGTGTCTTGATTGGTATAAGCACATCGTTAGGGCGGTATAACATATTACGAGGTTTTAAAGGGGGAGGGTCAGCTTTTACGGTGTAAGACTTCCCCTCATACTCAAATTTTATGCATCTATGTAATGTTGAGGAACGCATCCCATGGCTCGGATCAAGGGCGACCAAAGCAATATATTATATTGGAACTCTCCCTCAAGGACATAGAAGAGTTCGGGTAAAGTACGTGGTCCTACGTGAATGTTGAGGATCACGGTGCCTAAGGTAGAAGTAATAGCGTCATTGAATGACCGCAACATGATGGGGTTGGCACACATGCAACTAGAAGGGATGTTCATCTGTTGGAAGGCTTTTGAAGAGATGATGTTTAGGCTAGCGCCCCGTCAATCATAACCCGACGTACTCGAATGTCCCGGACGTAAGCGGAGATGAAAAGGGCAAGTCGGGATCTTACGTACCAAAGTCGACAATTTCATCTTCGAGAAGCCATCATGCAGACTTGTTGTGCGAGACGAAGTGGTTGGGGCGTGGGTTGTTTGGTGAGAGAAGCAACGTGATTAGGTGTTAGAATGGAGGTATGCAGGCGGGGTTTCATTAGGTAAAACCTCTATCCTTGAAGGATCTCAACGAGCTTGTCGATGAGATTGAAGTCCGAATGAGGTCATACAATGTCATTTTTAGGGGTGATTGGTGAAGTTTGTTTAATCATATTTCGGTGGGCAATGCCATTAGAGAGCGGATAGGCGGGTCGCGAATGACCACTTTAGGTGGTGGTGCAATCGGGATGTTTGACGGAGAAAGAGATGCCGCAGTGTGTTTTCTTTTGCTTTCCCATTGTTTTTCCGCCTCAAGTAAGCAACACTAATCATATTAATCTCGTAGACTGAGATGAGGAAGGTGGTGGGGATAACTCATGGTCTTCAAGAGGTGGGGTTGTAATAATGATAGATCTTGGTGAGGCGGGACGGATGGTATAGGAGAGGGAATGGAAACTAAAGGTCTCTCTCCCTTCATAAGTTGTCTTTCTTAATATTTCTATCCGGGAGAGGTGACTGGCGAAGGATGGTTTTTAGAGCTTTGCATCCCTCCACATCATGTCCTGGTGTGCGGTGATAAGCGCAGATTTTAGACTCATCGTAACCCATAGGTCGGGGCTTAGACGGGTCATAAGGTCTAAGTGGAGGTAGGGAAATGGTCGCATTCTCCACCAACATAGCAAGGATTTTGGCGTAAGATCCTTTGAGTGGGTCAAAATCAGGAGAGGATGAGGGTATTGATTGTGTGGGTTTTGGTAATGTTTGGGCGTGGTTAGTTCGTATGGGTGGTGGTTTAGCCGAGGGGTGTTGATACATGGTTTTTACTAAACGTGATTTCTTTGGCGCAGAAGCTATGTTGGATGATGAGGCCGCAGATGACGTGGTATCAGAAAACAACCACGGGAAATAGAGTAATGCGAAAACAAATCTTTTGATGATGGAATTTGTTTAGGGTTGATAGGTGGACAGGATACGCGGAGTGACGGTGTTGCTATACCCTGGAATTTCTGTATAGGTGCGGAAGGCGTAAGTTGTTCTGAAGAAAACGCAGGAGGTATGATATATTGATGTAAGGTAGAGGGATGGGGTCCCAATATGGAAGGTAGGTATGACGATGATGGTTTTGATTGTGATAGGCACGGATTGAGTTTGTCTCTCTAGGTGGCGGAGTGGATTTATTTTGGATAGATCGAGTCACTTAGGCGGGTGTGTTAGATCGGGCATTGGTGAGGTCCAGCGTATGGGAAGATCTCGCTAAGTTGATAGAAGTGGACGGGCATTTGGTAGAGGTGAGGGGGTGAAGGTGAGAACAGGGCATTTTAAGCTTCTGTAAGCACTTCGGGTATATGGTGGAGACATCAGGATCAGTCATTTGCATTTGAGTAGAAAAAGGGGTACTCAAACATTCCCATAGGGCCTGTCTATCTTCTGCGGAATGACAGTCTCCTGGTGTGATTTGTAATTTTTGTACGGAAGAAAGGTGGGTTGTAATTCCAGTCCACTGCAGGGTGTGACACAGGAGGTAGATGAGGCACTGTATCAATAGATGTTAAGAGGTCAACCGGTCGTTGAAAAGATTTAGGCGATGAGGGACTAATAGGTAGGAGGCGTGTTCGAGGGATCTGTCATGTTTAAAGAATGTGGTGATGTTAGTGTAAGAGATTTCTGCCTAAGGATGTCAAAAGGAGTGGCGAGCCTTCCTCTTGTGTAGCAAGAGTGGTAGAAGGGGACGTTTGGGAAATAGATAAATTAGATAGCATCCGCTCACAGTCTTGTAGGGATGTGGTGTAAGAAGACTCGTTGATGAGAAGAGAAGTCCGGGCAGTTAACTCTTCTATGGGTAAAGGAATGATTTCACTTTGGCTTGATGGTGGTGAAGGAGGTTCAAACTCCTGTGTTGGTGGAGAGGCTTGATTTAAAATTTTTTCAATAGAGGCTTTTGGCTGAGAATCGAAGACTGCATGGATCTCATGAACACTCTCCTCGGCTAAGATATCTTGGTTCACGTTACTGTTGGACGAGTGATTCGGGAATGGCTTGTTGAAAATTTTCAGATTTCGGTTAGCAGGGGCGTTAGGATTATCGAGGGTTATATCCCCTGCGTCAACCATTTCCTGCACTATGTTTTTCAACATCTTGCAGTTTTCATGACTATGTCCTTTTTACGCGGTGAAAGTTACAAAAGTCATTTTCTTTGTACCAGGAAGGTATTGCGCGGGTGGAGTCAAACCCAGAGTGAGGTTTAATAGGGGGCAAGGTGATAGCCCCAGCTTTGAGCAATTTCTCCAGGATGACGCCATAAGTTTCTCCCAAGGGAGTGTAACTGGTGGGCTCGGCTTTGTACTTATAAGTGGTTTTCGGCGGAGTATTGGACGGTGTTTGAGATTTGACCATTACCGCGTGGACAACTCCTTTTGATTTAGAAGAAGTGGACGTGTGAGGAGTGGTGGTGTTTGGCTTGTTGGTAGAATCGGAGTTCGAAATTGGGGTTTTGTTACGCAACGCAATTTCTCTTCTTCTAAGGCTCGAATTTCTAGTTTCGAGCCATGGTAAAGGCCTCGTCGAATGTGCGGAAAGTTTGAATTTGGAGGGTAGGGGAGATGTGCTTAGCGCAGGCCCGCGTAAATAGTTCGATGAGTTCGGTTTGAGGCAAGGCATACGTAAGTTGGTTGATAAGGCCCCGCCATCGTCCAACGAAATCTGCGATAGATTCATCTTCAAATTGTCGGATGGCATAGAGGTCGGTGATAGATACTTTCTTGGCAATGTTAATGGAGAAATGATCCAAGAAAGATTGGGCTAGTTGGTTAAAAGAGAAGATTGAGTCTTTGGGTTAAAGACCGTACCACTCAAGGCGAGTCCCGATAAGGACATGGGAAAGGTCTTGGAGTAACAAGGCATCATCATGGGCAATCAAATAACAAGCATTTCTAAATGATCGCAAGTGTTGTTGAGGATCCTCTTTCATTGTTAAAACGAGTAAACTTTGGCAACTCCCATTGAGGAGGATATGAATGAAGGGGGACAGAAGGGTGAATGGGCTCCCGACAAACTTGCTCGTATGTCAAGGCGCTACGACTTCCTGAAACGGAAGCCTCCAGGTTTTGCATTTTGTCCATCATTTGTTTGATGAAATCTGTGGTTGGATGAGGTGATGGTGCCACAGAATAGGGATGTCCCATATAAGGTGTTGAGGTTACTGGATACGTGTATGGGAATGAAAAGGTAGGCGGAGCTTGAGAAGGAAAGCTCGTGTGAATAGGTGGCAGAGAGTAAGTCATGAATGGAGTGGTCTGAAAGAGAGATGAGATAGGGGCAGTTGGTGGTAACGATACGTGAGGTCCAAGGTTAACCAAAGGAAAGCTAATCGGGGTCGTATGAACCTCTGAAGCTGTCGGATTGGGAGACGGGCTAGAGATGCAGGAAGTAAGGCGGTGTTATCAGGAGGAGTGGGAGCTAAATGAGCAGCTATACTAATAGGCATGCCAATAAGGAGCTGACCATCAGGCGTACGGTCAGGGGTATGAGACAAATAGTATTGTACAGCGCTGGGATTAGCATCCAGAAATTTGGCAAAGTCCTTGTCTCCTACAGGAATTTGGGGGATCTCACTGGTGTCCGTAGGGTTCCCTATAGAATGTGAAGGGGGTGATTCAGGCAAAGACACAGAGCAGGCATGTGAAACCATGGCGGCTTGCTTCGAGTGATGACAACCATAGACCAGAACACACAGGAAAGTTTCAATCTATCAAGAACAAAAACAACCTCAGAATGATGAATTTGGCAAGTTGCTGGTTTGTCAGGGGCTGATGAAGACAGTAACCGATATCGGTTTAGTAACCGGTGTCGGTCACAGAGCAAACGACGTCGGTCCCTTAACCGATGCCGGTGTCAAAAGTCTAGGATAAGAAGATATAAAAGGCTGCTAATTTGATTTTTAGCAACGTTGAGTATGTTTATCAACTTATTGATCACAGAAGACAAAGTATGACAGAGAAAATAGAATTTGGAAACAAGCAAGAGGCACACGCAAATCTAGAGACTAACCCTAGGGTTAATTTAAGTTATCGTGGGCTTATGCCTTTATACGTAAGATGATGTCGAATCCTAAACAACAAGACCTAGGGAAATGTCAAGTTTGTTTTGGCTTATAAGGTTACCTCAATCGGGCGGAGGAATACCGCGGAAAAGGGGGATGTTTGAGTGTTGTGTTAATTGTGAAGTGATTCGGTATGTGTTGTGCGGTGAAACTAAGGTTAATTTCTGTCAATACCGTGGATATCACCCCACGTGTGCGACTGTTACTTAATCTATGTTCACTAGAATTGGAGAACAACAAGCAGAATGCAATGCATGTGTTTTAAACCCAAATCGAAAATTATATTCGATGAAGCAAGAGAGATGATTTTCACTAATGCGAAACCAGAAAGCAAGACAAATTCTTTACTAAATATATAACAAAAACAGCAACAAGAAATATGCTTCCTAAAATGAAAATAAGCAAGAGAAAGAAACCCAAAATGGGTCCCAGCAAGCGTACAAAATGTTTCGCTCAGAATGTTTCAAGCCTGGGAATAGAGTTGCTTCTATCCTTTCATTCCTTTTAGAAATGAGATGAGGTTAGGGTTAGGAGGAATACCTGCCGAATGTCGAGATGGTGTGCGCGTACATCGTAGAGAAAGATCAGCCGATCATGCGGAGAACTCCTTTTTGTCTTGGAAGGACTACTGCAAATAAGAACACAAGACCACAAGATTTTGATTAAACAATAAATGAGGAAACTGCCTTGGGCCCAGGAAATATAAAACTTCCCTTCGAAGGTGGTCAGTTCCCCTGCTAATATGAATTAACACAAAAGACTGCAAAATATCAATTAAATTATTTTGTTAAACCTGGTAGGGGAAATTTGGTTTTCTGGTTTTGATCAGAGGAACCGATGGCGGTTATTGATGACCGATGCCGGTTACTGATAACCGATACCGGTGGGTTCTAGGATCTTCTTGGTAGCTATGGTGTTTGTAATGGCTGGTTTTTGGATGGTATTAGGAAATGGGATGATTAGAAGTGAAAGAATGACAGTTAGATGCAATGGCACGTTGGGTAGTGGATTCAGAAACGGATTTAGGAGGACTGAGATTCAAGAAGCATAAGAAATGTTATAACAAAAGGACATGTAAGATCTGACTTACTGGTTTTGACCGAGATGCAAGTTGATCTCCTTGGTTGTAAACACTTCTGGTTTCTTTACTCGTCTCTGCTCTGTCAAGTGAAGATCTGGACTCTGTTCCTCGCTCGCAATGCTCTCTGTTTATCCAGAAATCCTTTGACCGATCTCCAAAATGAAATTCCGATCCGTTGTTTTGGTTTGGGGAGCCCATTTACGAGGAACCGATGGCGGTTGCAACCGACGGCGGTCGAGTAGGAACCGGCATCGGTAAGGAAAAAGTAGGCTATTTTTACTAAAATAGCCCACCTTCCCTGCTTTTCTCCCGAGAGATCAGTTGCGGGCTTGGTCAAGTGGCTAGAAGGTCGGCTTTTGGTGCGAGTAAGGAGGCATTAGTTATGGATGTGAGTCTAGACCAAGTCATGGGTCTTAATTAGGTTAGTTTAGGGTTAGGGCTAGGTCATGATGAGGTGGCAAAGTGAGGTGGCGGGTAAGGTGATGTGGATTTATCAATTACAAGGTAATTAATAAATAATTGTGTAAAGTTTAGGTAATGAGGTTAGGTTGCGAAATGGGATGCGGGTCACAAGGGGTCGTGAGACACGAATTTGGTGTCTACACCGAGTCAAGACAGAGGCGAGAGATATGTTCTCGTTCACGAGAAAATACCTTGGATATCTTTCGAGAGATACATGTGACCATCTACATCACTACAGAGAACTATCTGTCTTGGTAATCATAATGTAAGAACATCAAATCCCTCACGAGATAATTACATCAAATCACTCACTTTGTCCAGATCCCTCAGAATATAAAGTGATCTTGGCGGCAAGTAGTGCAATTCAGCAAGGCATTCAAGGGTGAAGAGATTCCATCGACATTTCTTCAATAAAGTCCACCATTGCAGGAACATCTTCTAAATAGTTTTTATCTCTCCTTATTCCTTTTCTTCTTCCTCCCTTTTTCTTCCCCCTTTTCTAATTCTTCGTTATATGTAATCATGAAATTTCGTTTTATTCATTAAAGTGACTTTATAAGGTTGAATTGTATAAGTCCCTCTGTTTTATAAAAATGGGACTTAATTTCCTAATTCCTAGGAAGATGAAAAGTCACAAGATGAATGGGGCAATGAAAGGTCATGTGGGGGTAGATGAAAGGTATTTTCTGATCCTATATAATGTAATGTCACCCTCATTCTTGGGGTTTTCAATTTTGTACTCAAAAGAGAGGTCTTTTTGAGTAAAACAAGAGAGATAGAATTTTCTTCCTATCCCCTTAGCTACTTTTTCCTCCATTTTCTACATTGTACAACTTGATAAAAATGGCAATAAAGAAAGGGATTGTTACTTTTCATGGCTCATGAATGTGTGCAAATTTGTGTGCATGGTTTCCTCTGGTCGTTGGCTTAATAATCTCATTGTTTCTTTCTAATCAATTGTGAATGAGAATTGTTTAATTAGCTCTTGCAAGAATCTGATTTTTACTTGTAGGGTTAATTTTCCTTATCTAACTTCCCACTCCCCTTTTCACACACTTCACAAAATTCTTCCCTTACAATTCCTTGTAAGCATTTGTGGTGGGTACAATGGAGTGTACCTGTTGGATCCCGACCTCTTGCCAACAACAATATTTTTTATTTCCATTCGTTCATAATAAAGTGGAGCTACACCACCAAGTAGAGTGACCTAGATTCCCAGCATCGATAGAAATCCAAAAATTCTTCCCCAAATATTTTCGCCAACATGATTTTAGAAAATGTGATGAAAATGTTACAGTCATATCTCATTTAACATACATATAATTGGTTTGCAAAATCAACTCACAAAGACTAAAAATAAAATAAAATTGATGATGGCACCAAGAAGGGTTTATTTTTTCCTAGGGTTATCCTAAGGCCTTCCATGTTATAGCTTATGTATATGTACTAGCCATGTATAAGTGTGTAAAAATAAATAAATTTATTTCCCTAAATTTAGATTCCAATTTATCTATCCCTAATTTTGTATATAGTTTCCCAAAAATAAAATAAAATAAAAATAAAATGTGGTGCCTAATATGGTTTCTTGTTTTTCTAAATAAAAATAATGGGAAAGGTATATCAATGAAAAAACCTTCATTCAATTTGATATAACTAAAAATTATGTGGTGATAGAAACAAATATAAAAATTTCCTTTCCTAGTTATTTCATTCAACTTGTTTAATGACATGTTCAATAGTTCCATATCCCACGTTTGAAGGGATAACAACACATAATCTCTTAGTACCCCCTCTTGGATCAACTAGTTACATCCTTCTACTTCAAAGGATGTCACATTGTTAGACTAATGGTTCGGGTGAAATGAAACAATGATGGAGGGATCAAACTTCCCATTCCTTAGCATTGAAAATTACAAATGCACATAGGTTCCCTCCCATGAAATTAGTTATAATCTTGGGCCAATGATTAGAAAACAATAAGTTGGTCACAAAAATGATGAAACAAAATTCCATATATGCATGATAGTGAGAAAAAATTACATCTCATTTATCCTCACATTTAGTGTTCAAAATGATGAAATACTACTAATCCAAATGCCTCCCAAGTTATATCTTCTAAACATGTGTTGGTTGTGCACAAGTGTATAAATAAATTTAGTTTTTATCTCTAATTGCATAATCTAATTTTTCTATTTTCAATTTTTTTGTTAGTTCCTAGAAAAATTGAGTGCTAAACGATTCTGACTTCATAATCCATGTGCGTTTTATACTTCAAAACAAACATGATTTGAAATAAATACTAACAAAACAAGTTATAGTAATGAAAACCATGTGATGGGAATTTTTGTTCAACAATGGAGAATGAAAAAATGGTTCTAATATAGCAATGGAATCTACACTCTAAATCCTACCAATACCTCAAGATAAGGTGATGAAGGAGCATATATAAGCCACAAGCAAGAATGCAATGAATGTATCCTCACTCCAAAAAATAAAATCAATCTCCTTGATGGATAGATATAACTTCAAGGTAACAATGGATATAATGATGTAATGGATTTCTTTTCAGTTGTAATCAAATCCTCTCTTTAATCTAAAAACATGCAAGTATAACAAGGGCTTTTGGTTGCAAATTTTGGAAGAGTTTTGCTTGCTTCCTAAAGTGACTATCAAATCAGAGGTGGTCACTCCAATTTATATAGTTGTGATGGCCAAATGAAGGGATAAGATTGATTGGTGATGTTTCCAATCCAAGGGTGGAGAATTGGTTTGGATTGATGACATGGAATGAGAATTTTATAAAGAGGTATGTGAAGATTTTCCATTTTTAAATTTTAAATTGATGGATGGTTCTAGATAATGGGTCAAGTTAGCCAAACAAATTTAACTAACTAATTAAATTTGATTTATAGGAGAGGTGGTTGGGTGGAAATTTATAGAATGGAATTAGTATTAATAAATTAGGGTTAGATGGTGTTTGAGGGATAAGTTAGGTGGGTGGTAGTGAGGGAGAATTATATAGAGTTTTAGGTTAGTTAATTATATTTAGTACTAATTAACTAGGTTCAAGAATAGATTTTTAGGAGGAGGAGGTTAGGTGGCATAGGTGAGATAGGAATTTTAAATTTCTAGAAATGTTAAATGAGGTTTATTGGGTATTATGAGGGATGAAATGGTGATTAATTTTTGAATAAATTATCAAAGGGATGATGATATAGAGAAGGTCACAAACAACCATTTATTTCAGTTATCAAGTGGTTCAAACCTCACTCTTTCATCACACTTTGCATTGAAGGATCATTCGTTTAGCCTATGAAGGTCAAAAATTGCAAAAATAAGACATTGCCAAAAAAGGGTCTTTTCCACCGACCTTATACTCAATTGCTCTTACCAACTCTTAGCTTTTCATTCACTAGTCCTCTAGTTCAAGAATGAAAGTTTAGATTATTGTTCTTTAATTGCTCCTTAGGATCCGACCTTTGTTCATGCACTTGAAACAAAGTTATATCCATCATACAGTGCATTTAAGATAATCAATATTCTTACATTCACTCCTTTTTCAATATTACCTACTATTCCCCTCAACCATGTTTTTCCGCTCCAACCATACATTCATGCTCCCACAGGTGCCTAGAAGGCTCTAAAAGTTTCAGTAGTTTTATTTCAAGAACCCTAACGTGCTCACAAAGTTTCAGTGGTCTAACACTTTACAAAATTTCTATTATCTTCCTTTTGCAATTTTATCTACTAACCCTTAACTAGGTTTTCCTCTAAAGAATGTCATGAATATTTCTCTTTGTTAGAGATATCAAATGCAATGGAGGTGTTTCTAAGCACACATTAAGACCTTTAATCTTCCCCATAATTCTTAAGGTCCGACTCAAGGATAAGAGAAACTTCCTTTGGAAGGTGGCTCCGCTAGTTAGATCTCTGGCTGAGTGTGACTGATCTTCCTCCAATTGTTAGGTATAATTTAATATTCCATCAATTGAATTTCAAAATTCCTTTTGAAACAATTACTAGAATCCTTGGCAAGATTTCTACCAAATTTCATCATGATATTCATTAATCTTCACCTTCACAATTTAAACCCTAGCTATGGGACTGTGACAGGCCGAGAGTGCAAAATTGCTCACCAAATCCCACAAACTCATTTTGAATTCTTCAAACTCCTATTGTAGGTGAAAATTGAGTTCTCTCATGTGTTTAAGGTGACATTTGGCTCCTAGAATTATCAATAAGTAATGTTAGACTATATTTCCTTCTCCCTAATCGCATATTTAAGGTTTTGAGTTCTAAAACCCTCATATGTTGTAAACCTTAATGGAGATTGTTTCCAAAGGTTGGTTTTCTTCCCTAGTGGTTTGTTCCATCATTATAAGCCTTATTCATCCCTTTCTATACACTTTCACTTCTACAAGCATGTGGTTTCTACCTTATTAAGACAAAGATAATTAATTTCCAACAAGAAAAAAGGAGATTAAGGAGTATTGAACATTTAATTCCTTCTATATGTTGCAATCAAAATCATACACACTTGCATCACATGAATCCACTTTCATATTCACTGGAATACTTAAAAGACCATCAGTTACACCAAGAAAGTTAAGAATTCCATGGAACCATCAGAATAGAGTGTCTAGATTTTTAAATCCTTGATATTAGAGGTTGGGATCTCATTATATGAACTTACCTTTCCTTATACCACATGCACATCATTGATGATAACAATCCTCTATTATTCCTATCTTAGTAAGAACAAATACTTTCCCACCGAGTGAACTCACCACAACCTTCTTTCATTCCCTAAGCATGCAAGAGGAAAAGCCCCTTTGAACTCACTTTCCTAATCTCTAAGACAACGAGGCTAACCCCTTTCCTTACATATGAATCCATATCTTATTTAGAACACACTCCCAAGATATCAAGAGCACCTTGCGCAAAAGAACCAACTCTTTTTATGACAGCCTTAACAACAGGGTGGTATAATCCTTCACAAATTCAACTCTATCCATTATTAATGACCATATTCAAAGTATCACTGTATTTAATACACTATGAACAAGTTTCTCAAGAGGATTATTTAGATTCATAAACAAAGATACTAAGGAAGACCATGAAAATATTGAGAAGAATCATGTATTCTTGCAAAATAGAGAGTTCTATAACTAAACATATCAATCTACACACAAAATTGTGCCTCCTCATTCATTATTTATCCTCTCCACAACAAATTATCTTCTCTCCCTTCCTCTCTTACTCACTTGGAGGTAACTAGCTGTTACATTAGAATTCTTTATTTTTAACTCATTCAATTTCATGTTTTCAAACCCTAACTAACTTGACTCATGACCTTACACACATCAAGAAGACATGTTACATTATTTTTCATTACATAGACTTAAAATCACTCCAAGGGTATTTATTTTACTCACCTAACCACTAACATGCCTTTGACAAGCTCACTAGACACCTTTACATGCTTTAAAAGTTCAAATTTCAAAATGGAGGGAAACTTGTATTTTGAATTCTTGAACTTGACTCCACTTTACCACTTGCTATTGCATCCTTGGCATTTACTCATGACTTAATGAATAATATTCACCTTTCTTGATTCCATATAAAATATTAGGAGGATATTTTGACTTTATTATAACTTCTTTCTTTGATGCTCCTATATCATACTCCCAAGGTGGAGAAGAAATCTTCATAAAGTTTATTCTTTATTCGAGTATTCAATTTATTTATATTGTTTGTCCTTTCTCTTTCCACTCTCATTGTCCTTGTGTGTTTCATATCCACTTAGGTCCCATAGATTGTATTTTATTCTTGCATTTTCCTTAACATTGCTTCTTGGCTTCTTTAATTTCATCTTCTCCTTTATCATTCTTAATCTTGCATCTAATGTACCTACACATAAAAAGATAACGATTAACTAAAATGTGGATTTTTATTAGGTTAATCTAACTAGGAAAAACAATAAATGAAAGTAGTAAATAAATATGGAAAGTGACCTAAACAACTAGGCTAATTAAAATAAAAACTCTAATGTGTAATAAGAGTAAGGAACCGACTTAGCTAATTCACATGCTAATCATAAATGTGTCATAAAATCAATTGAATAATTTGGAAGCAGGAAAAAACATGCAGAGGTCCTAAAAAATACATATATGATCTGTTTAACTAGACTAGGGCACTTGTGGGTGCCCTAGTATGAGTTTTGGGTACCTTGGTTTGTGCAAGAGGTACGAAAACCAAACTTACAGGGTCATATGATGATGTAAAGCCCTCACTGTCTATCATGTGTAATTTTATTCTCTATGGAAAATGTCACCAATGATCAATGATGAAAGATAAATCTACAAAACCCCAAGACAAACATAAAACCCTAAAAAATAAAAATGCAAATGATGGGGTCAGATTGTCCTTAATGGCCACAATGGTGGACATATTAACTAACCAACGTACTAAATTTCAGGCCCAAATGTAGTTCTAAGTATGTGCGTGTGTGTGAATCATGCCCTAGGTGCTCTTGTGCCACTCATAATTTGTTAAGTAATGGGCTATAACTATGTGTAAAAAATGTAAAAAATGGTGGATGTAATAGAATTAACTTCCCTCCTATACTTATGTGATGTAGATGAACCAAACTTATCCCTTGTGATGGAGCTAGATGGATGAAAATGAGCTCTAGATACCTTTGATAGATGCAACTCTAAGTGGATGATATTAGTGATGGTGCTTGGTCCCTCATTATGGTCTCATAACTTTATATTTATATTTTCTCTTGATCTAATTTAGAAATTAACACCAAAAGGCCGAGCAACAAAAAGATATGAAGTGAAATAGCTAAAAAGTGCCCAAAAGATGTATATATCATGTAAAAAGGATCATGGCGCCCCAATTAGGACCATGAAACCTTTGGGTGCTCCAAGACTAAGCGTAGGCACCCTAGTCAAGGATAAAATGATGGGAAATGACAAAAAGCAGACTAGGCCTATATGCGGTGAAGGTCGGAATTACGACATAAAGTAAATAAAAATAGCTAAAAGAAAAGGGTTAAGTAATAATTTCTTCACTCAAAAACCATATGAATAGTGGTATGAGATCGAGACTAAATAATTGAAAATATTTTGTGAGAATCAAATCAGAAACGAGGCACCACAAAGTAGTTGCACTCCAACAGAATCGTGAAAGCTCCAGCGATAGTAAGGAAAAAATTGATCAGTAATGGAAGAACTTGCTCAATAGAAACAAAGCTTGCATAGAGGAAAGATAATGGAGTGTCTTGGCATGCTCATAAATGAATAGAAAAGGGGTACATATAGGGTGCTGAGTAACCCTAGTGCATGACACATATGAAACCCTAAACCTAACCCTAAACCTAACCCATATGAGATGACCCTCCAACATAAGAGGAGGACACATAGGATAACTCACACTAACACCCCCCCTTCATCAAAGCTGGGGTAGTGGCTGTGATGAGTCAGATGGAAAGAGGAGGACACTCCTAAACAACTAAGAAAGATGTGTCAATGGGGCCCGACAACTAAAGGCCTGATAAGGTGCCCATATACAAACACAATCTTCTTAGAAGAAGAAGAAGAAAATAAGGACTACATAGCCCTAAGAAGATGGGAAGCTGCAGAAGACCTCACCCCAAGAAGAGACCGTAAGTGAAGAAACTTCATCTCAGTGAAGGGCTTGGTGAATAAATCTACAATCTGATCAGTTGTCTGAATGTACTAAATGTCGATGATACCATCATGAATAAGCTCTCATATGAAGTGCATATGGATCTCAATGTGCTTTGTCACGTTGATGCTGAACTAGATTTCTACAAATAGAGATAGTGCTCGTGTTATCACAGAGATAATGGTAGGCCACGAAAGTGGATGCCAAACTCTATTAGAATACCCCAGTAGCCAAATAAGCCTGTGGCGGCGTTAATCGCTCCTTTATATTCCGCCTCTATAGATGATATCACAATTGCATTCTGATTCTTGCTATACCAACTAATAGGACCCAAACCAAGAGAGAAACTGTAGCCTGAAGTAGATTTTGATGATCTAAGTCACCGGCCCAATTAGAATCTATGAATCCAATAAAGTCAATATCAACCCCTCCATGATAGTGTATGCCATCAACATAAGTGCCATAAACATAATGAAGGATCCATTTAGCTACTTTCTAATGCAGCTCATGTGGCTCCTGCATGAATCTGGACATGATCCCAACAACATATGATAAATTCGGTCGAGTGTGAGTCAAGTAGATCAAGCTCCCCACTAACTGTCGGTAAAGAGTACCATCAACCAAGGGAGTAGAGCAATCTAAAACCAACTTAACCCTAGAAAGAAAAGGAGTAGGAGAAGACTTGCAATCGGACATCTGAAACCGAGCTAGCAAATCAAGAGCATACTTAGGTTGCAAAATCAAGATTCCCGAGTCAGATTGTGAAATTTGGATCCCAAGGAAGTAATGAAGCAGACCTAAGTCAGTCATGGAAAACTTGTTGGCTAAGGCGATCTTCACAGAATCAATAATAGAGGAAGAGCTGCTTGTGATCAACAAGTCATCAACATATAGAACAAGAATGAGTATGGAGTCATCTTGCCATAGAATATAAACATTTGGATCAGAGTGACACCTAGTAAACCCTGATGTAAGTAAGAAGGAGTCCATCTTGGCATACCAAGCTGAGGGGCTTGTTTAAGGCCATAAAGAGACTTCTTTAACTTACAAATGAGGGAGGAATCTTGGACATAACCCGAAGGTTGTTCCATATAGATCTCTTCCTCTAGGTCACCATGAAGGAAGGCACTCTTAACATCCATTTGATGGACTTTCCATCTATTTGCTGCGGCAATGGCTAGGGTCAGTCGAATAGAAGTCATCTTCGCAACCGGAGCAAAGGTTTCTGTATAATCAACCCTAGCTATCTAGGAGAAACCCTTAGCTACTAATCACACTTTAAACTTTTGAAATCTCCATCTACTCCATACTTTGTTTGGAACACCCACTTACACCGAACAATTTTTCTTCCTTTCGGAAGAGTGGTGAGATCCCAAGTATCATTCTTCATGAGAGAGGAATACTCCTCATCCATGGTAAAATCCCACTCAGGAATACCATAAGCCTCTCGAAAAGACTGTGGATCAGAAGTAGAGGTGAAGAAAGAGTGGGGCCCAACAAAATTTGAGTGAGTACATCTTATATCCAAGTATCTCTAACTAAATCTCCAACACTTTGCAAAGTTTTCCTGGCCCAAAGGGGACTAGGAGGATTAGGCTCAGAGTTGGAAGATTCTTCACTTGAGTGAGAAGGGACATAGTCCTCATCATCACTACTATTAGAATCAGAAGACTCAAAGGTCTGATGGGGAGGATCTAAAGAGGAGCACGCTCAACAGTATCATCATCTGATGAGTCAGAATCTGAATTAGCGAGCTGAAGAACCTCTATAGGTGGAGAAGTAGAAGTCGAAGAAGACTCATTGAACTTAACACTTCTCTTAATATATAGCTCATGAGAAGTAGAATTCATCAATCGATATCCCTTCATGCCATTAGGATACCCTACAAAGATACAAGGTTTGGATTGTGGTTCCAAGGCCTTGCATTTCTTCTTGGGAATCGAGCCATAGCCTTGGATCTAAAGACTCGAAAGTGCTCAACATCAGGCTTACATCCAAACCAGGCTTCAAAGGGTGTCATCCCTCTTACTACCTTGTGTGGAACACGGTTCTGAATGTAATTTGCACAATTCACTGCTTCGGCCCAATACTGCGGAGGAAGAGACTTCGAGTGAATCATACAAGTGGCCATCTCCTTCAGAGTACGGTTCTTTCTTTCTGTGACTCCATTCTATGAAGGGCTATAAGCAACTGTATGTTGCAAAGAGATCCCTTCAGAAGTATAGAAATCCATGAACCTATTGTTTACATATTCACCTCCATTGTCGGTTCAAAGAACCTTGATAGACCGTTTTACTTGTTTCTAAGAAGAGCCTTAAAGTCTTGAAAATGTTCAAAGACTTCAGACTTAAGCTTAAGAAAATATACCCAAGTATATCACAAATAGTCATCAATGAAGGTTAGCACATAAAGAGCTCTAGTAAATGAAGGAGAAGGAAATGGACTAGAAACATCGCTATGAACAAGATCCAAGGGACGAGTGGCTCTCTAGGCTTTTCCTTTGTCAAAGTTCTTTTCAGGATGCTTTCCAAGGGTATAACCCTCACAAAGACCCTTAGAAAACTTGACGCGAGGCAACTCATTGACCATTTTGTTTTGACTCAATTGTTCAAGATAGTGATAATTTAGATGTCCAAAATGCTCATGCCATAGCTTACTAACCTCATTTGCATGAGTGAGCAAGGTAGTGGGCATAGAATCAGAAGTAAAGTGGGAGAAGGTGTACAACCGTGAATGGTGATCTGCCTTTCCCTTAGCCACTATAGTATCATTGTTAAGCTCAGAATAATCACCAAGTTAGGACCAAATTCCACTCACATTTCTTCACCAAGGTGAGTAATTTGGTAAAATGATAGGAGATTGGTAGAGATCAAGAACACTCAACACTTGGTTAAATGTCCCCCATCCATCTCTACCGATCCACTACCAAAAACCGACACTATCGTGTCATTACCCATCGTGATTTGGGACATTCCATAAGGTTCGATGTTGGAAAAATCAACATGTGAAGAAACCATGTGGTGTGAGGCACCAAAATCTATAATCCATGTCGATGAAGGAGAAACTTTGGCTACAAGGGCCTTTCCTTTCTTCTTATCATTTTTAGTACCTTTTGTAGTAGAAGACTCGGCCTTCGGAGCACTTTGTTTTATGGATTCAGGAACACTTATTTTATTCTTCTCAAGTAAATGAGATAAGTGATCAATCTGTTTCTTAAAACAATGTTGCTCGTCGTGACTAGTCTTCTTGCAATAGAACACAAATACTTGCTTTTCTCGTGCCCTAGGCTAGAAGTCGAATTATTTGTGTCATTTTTAGGTTTGATCTTGGTTTCTTTCTTAGGTTGATCCTTAGTTTCTTTCTTCTTTTTAGTCTTCTTTCCCTTGCTAGTACTTGCTACAAGGGCATGTGACTTGGACTTGAGAGACCCCATTTGAATGAGTTTGTCCTGTTCTCGAATGAGTTGGGATGAAAAAAGTCAAAGGAGGGCATTGTCCAAGTATCGCCCAAAGTAGTTTTGTAGTGTAGAAAGTTGACACGAAGACAGAATATATTCGGGACCTAGCTTAGAGAGAATTGATAAGATTAGTTGAGAATCTTTCTTTCTACTTGACATCCTTTTAACAATAATCTAATGTGGACAAATTTGAGAAAAGGCTTGTAGGTTTTAAAGTCACTAGGATTTAACCCTAGTAGTTCATTTTCCAACTCATGCGCTCTCATGTCATCTAGTTGTCCAAACATCGCATCCAACATTTTCCACGTAGATGTAGGTGTTTCAGACGCCTCAATGTGAAGAGAAAGTCAGGAGAAACATACATGTAAAGAAGACCTAAAGCTTCATCACTACGATTTAACCACTTAGATTTTTCGGAGTTCGTCATCGTTCGGTCTCGGTTCCCATGGTGATGCGAAGAATAACCCTTTACCCCTTAGTTTCATTATTATTTTTGATCTCCATTCGAAAAATTTGAATGGCGTAAGCAAAGGAATTGAAAGTGCATCCATAGCGAGAGAGAGAGAAAGAAATACGAGAAAGAAACACAACCACCGGAAAATAACAACCCCCGCTTTCAAAACTTTATAGTTTAGTGCATTGATTACAATCAGGTTCATGCGTGGTTTGAAACACTTGGTAACTCATCTTGCAATTAGCGTAATAACACGCAAGAGAGGAGACCACAACAGTGTTTCGTGTAGCGCAACAAAAAAGGACACCGTAAACAAACACAAGCAAAAAATAGAAAGGAGGTGAAAGCCAACCCTGGTGGTGAGAAAAATCATCTCACATTGCACGAAAGAATCCCTTTGTCATAAGACTGTGGCGGACACGCTCACAAGTCCACTAAAAAGGAATAGAACAAAGCTAAAAAAATGAGCTGAATTAAGCAATACAAAGACACCCCCCTAGAATGCGGCACTTTATAAAATTAGTGCATTTATAAAGCTAATGATCCCATCATCTAGAGTGCGAAAAAAACATGCAACTTTGACTAAAGAAGTGCTCAAAACCGAGCAACGAGTCAAAAGTTATAGCAAAAACCAATTCCCGAAATTGATGAGAAAAAGCCAATAAGCCTGCAAACGGATTAAAAAGTGCCCTAAACACATGCAAATGGTGTCATATGTATGCTTGTTAGAAATGACATGGAATTTGAGATAGGTTTTGTTTGTATTGTGAGGGGGGATTAGCCACCTGCCAATCTCGGACCTCACCCTTCGTCTTCGGCACTCGACGGAAGGTTAAAAAAACAAAGCCAATAGACCAAATTATAATGTCAAAGAAATATAGCTCGATAAAGTCATGTAGCTCGATACTAGCTAGTTAAGCACGCTGCCCTAGAGTAGTTCTAGGATGGGTGACCTCCCAGGAAATTTCCAGTGTCACTTCCTCTTAATATGCCGTTGGCCTAATCGAGTGTATACCTGGCTCCATCGTGTGGGAGAATATTGGTAAAGAATCGATTAACACAATGAGATCCCTCTCCACCATCAGTTTGAGCTTTTGGTGTGATGGCAAGTCATGTAGCTCTGATACCATGAAAAGAGTTTGCGAGAATTGAATCGGAAACGAGGCACCATGAAGTAGTTGCACTCCAATGGAATCGTGAAAGCTCCAATGATAGTAAGGAAAAAATTGATTAGTAATGGAAGAACTTGCTCAATAGAAACAAAGCTTGCATAGAGGAAAGACAACAGAGTGTCTTGGCATGCTCATAAATGAATAGAAAAGGGGTACATATAGGGTGCTGAGTAACCCTAGTGCATGACACATATGAAACCCTAAACCTAACCCTAAACCTAACCCATGTGAGATGACCCTCCAACATGAGAGGAGGACACATAGGATAACTCACACTAACAATAATATCCAAACTACGTGATTTAGTGTCTACATTTTCCCCACTTTATGTTGGTGTGTGAAATGCTCAGTAACATAAAGTAGATAGGATGCATACTGCTACGATGTAGAGTGATGTAGAAAAGTGTGAAGTGGAAAAAGATGATGAAGCGTGGAAACTAAAGATGTAAATGTGCAAAAACAATGATGAGAGTGAACCTAGGGCGAAAAACGTGGGTAGTTGCCAATGTGCAATGTACCAACATGGTTAGTATGGTGTGTACTACCTTAAAAGTGTTGTTTTTGTCACCATTTTTGGTGTTGTTGTTGACTTCTTGCTTATCATATGGCCGGACTTGTATGGAGAATACGATCAAGAAATCAAATACGCATGTATGTAAAAAACACATGTATATAGTAATGAAAATACTGAAATGAAAGTATGAAAAAGTGTAAAAGGAACATGTGCACTTGATCCGTGATGAGAGAAAGGGTGAAGAGAGGATATCATGTCCTGGATTTTTTTTTGCGATCCGATGCCATAGGTCAAAGAAGTGTAGGGATGAATTCCATTGTATCCTACAACCCTGTAACTTCTTCCCGAATATGTGAAGAGATCTCTGTCATGCCTAGTTTTTTGGGTGATCGACTCACTAGATAAATTAGTGTAGAGAGGAATTCTATTGTATCCTCTAACCTATAAATATTCCTAAGAATTCTAAGGACAACCATGTCTTGTAAAATCCACTATGTACATGGTTCGTAGACCGGTCCGAACCCACTCATTTGTATATAACTCACAATGCTAAGGGCAGAGAGTTCACTAAACTAAACCAAAGTGTAGAAGCACTCTGTAGAATTAAAAACCCCAAATGATGCCCCCTATTTGGGGGAACATGTGACGTCATTGATAGGAGAATGTGGCCCCAAAAGAGGACCAACCGCATGAACTCGTGAACTTTTCCTGCGAGGGGAAGGGAATGCACTTAGTAGAAACCAAGGTGCTCACAAACAAGAAGGCTAGAAAAAACAAGTGTTATTACAAATAAACATGCATGTATAAAGACAAGTGTATGCTATGTAGACAATGTATAAGCTACCAAGCAAAGTAGTAATGTAAACAAGCAAGAAGACAAAGTAAGCCACACAAAGTGGATTTCTAACATGGGACAGCACTCACGATGTCGTAAGACATGTAAGGCCATAATGGCCACATACAAAAAATAAGTGTGCACAAAAACATAGGGCAAATCTCGTAAAAAGGACAAGAAATAACAGATAATGTAACAAATAAGTATGGAAGAAAATATCCCTACATAACAAGTGCTTGCACATGAAACACTGTTAGCATGTTAGAAAGATAACTAGTATGTCAAAAGCGTGTATAAACAAGTAATGTAAAGTGCTAAGTACAAAATGAAACAATAACACATGTGAGAGATGAATGTAGATGCCCCCAACAACCAATGTAGGAAGGGTAGAAGGTGAGCATCTGTGTTAGGTGTAAAAGAACTGTATCTTTGATCTCAACTAGACAAAGGTGTGAACAAACATGTGTGTATGATATAGATAAATGACATACAAGACATCTAACTGAAATGTGTAATAAAGCGGCCATGAACAAGAAAATGCAAGCAAGAGTAAAAAAAACCATGATATGTAGTATTTTATGGATGGGTGGAATGGAATGTAATATGGAATGATAGGAGGTGTGTGCCCCTCCCCAAGTTAATGGAGTGTATGCAATGAGTTCATTTTTTTCCCCCTAAACATCAATAATGAACCATAAATGAGAGTGCATCATCGAGAAATGGTCAAAGTGTGGGCATTGTGTCTAACATATTGTGATGAGGGTGTATGCATTGTGATAATATGTGACCTACAAATGAAGTGTGTGTGTGTGACCCTTATAGCCGTAGCGTATATCACATGACAAGATGATTGAAAGAGTGATGATGTAGCCTAAATTTTATATCACTACAAGATGAATAAAGAGAGTGGTGATGTAGCGTAAAGTGTATACCACTATAAGATTATGGGAATATGTTACCATTTATCCTATAGTGTATGTCACTAACCTAGGAATTTCAGATGATAGATGGTCTAATGATGAACGTATAAGTATGATAAGGTCCATTTGATTTTTAAACCCTCGGTAGTCAAGTATGGACCAAGGAACTAAAGTATGCTAGGGTAGTGAGTGTAGAGCATAGAAGACAATATAGTATTTGTGATGATAATATATGACCATATGATGTGCAGAATGTGTAGTGTACGATGTATAAGATGCAATGTAGACTAAAAAGTGTAATATGCACACGATGTAATATGAGAATAATGTAATACTAGATGTGTAGATGAAGATTAGTATGATGTGTAGATGTGCAATGATCGAATGATGTAGTCTAAATGTAGGATGTAAGATATGTGACATGTTATGTGTGAATAGACGTAGTGTGTAGTAACTATTGCGCAGTGTGGGTTTCATGTGTAGTATTCCATCAATAGTAAAGTGTGAGCCGAAGAACAAGAGTGTGTCATTAGGAAATAATGATGGTAAAATGTGTGATGAATATGCCTAAGATAAGAGATTGAGCTATGAAAATGAAATATGATAGACACACTAACACTAATATGATAGGGGGTATGTGTGAATGCTATTCCCCCAAACATGTAAGAGGAAGTATGTAATCATGTAATGTCATCTAAAAGATCGTCACTTTCGGGGTCATAGTCGAATGGATACACATTGGTGACTTGATAAGCAATAGTGTTTGGCTGATCACGTAATGAGCCATTGAGGCGTAAATTATACATACCCATGGAATATTCCTCATCAGTAAATGGAGGAAGTGGACAACCGCATGCATACCAATGAGTGATATTTTGTGTATAACCTAGAAAAGAGCTATTGTAAATGAAGATACATCCAAAAGGCATAGGGAAAGAGATGTCTATATGATCAGGATCTAGAGTGCCCCCAATATAATCAAGCCATGATTTCCCTAATGTAAGTGGTGAAGGAGGAGTGTGCGATAGATAGATAGTGAGATGAAAGACATGTAAACCATAAGCAACAATAATAGTGATGAAGCCATAATAGAGATGAGAATCATGAGGAGGAGGATAAAGATCCTTCAAAGCCTTAATGTATGCATATAGTTTCATTGCATGTATGATAAAATGGAATATGTTCCCAATATGAATCATTCACGAAAAGTGTGCAAGTAAAATGTGGGCATGATAATATGGGTGGTACATGTGAATGTGTAGGTGATAGAGTGAAGTTCGTAGACTAGACAAGCACCCGACAAGGAATCATAATAGTAGTTATAGAAAGTGGCATAGAATAAATTGCATCTATCACACAAATGACACCTTCAAGTGGTGGTAAGTATGTAGTTCATCTATGGGTTGAGGATCATTTGAAGTATTAGTGCGTGGAATAGGAAGACTAGTGCGAGGAGTAGGAGCTCACCACAATATTCGAATCGATCGTGGTCACAAAAAAATAGTATACTCAATTCATGGAGACATTTGACATAATGATGGATAGTAGAAGTGACAAATTGTATGACATGGAGCCATGTCCTACTTAGAAAACAATCAGTAAGAAACTAGAAAATCAATGACAAAAAAACAAAGTGTTGATAGTTTTTAGATTGACAATGATGGGCAAAGTGTAATGTGATCGAGACATGGACAAACAAAACCATCATAAGAACACAATGAAATACAAGATGGAATAACATCATGAGTAAAAAAACCTAAGACTTTAAGTAATGACATAGGACATAAGTTGAGTTCAGATCCATTATTGATTAAACTACGTTTCATACCCAAATTGTTAATATGACACATGATATGCAAAGGTGGGTCATTTTCAAAAGTATGAACATTTGCGGGATGATTAAACTTGAATGCTATGTGTTGAGAAAATGCATCAACAAATGTTTGATAGACTGAATCAAGATGCATTTTGGCACGAATATGAGTAGCAGCAAACAGATGTTGGACTTTATGCCTTAGATCAGGATTTGCAAGTAAATAATCATTGATTGAGATACTCATGATGACTAAACCCTAGGATGATAAGTAATGAATGAATGATGATCAAATAAGCATGAAGATCGAGTCGGGTTCACCAAAATGATTAACTAAAATGTGTATTTTTATTAGGTTAATCTAACTAGGAACAAAAATAAATAATAGTAATAAATATGAAAAGTGACCCAAACAACTAGGCTAATGAAAATAAAAACCATAATGTATAATAAGAGTAAGGATGTGACTTAGTTGATTCAAAGGAAAATCTGGGTGTGTCTTAAAATCAATTGAATAATCTAGAAGTAGGAATGAATATGCAGAGGTCCCCAAAAAGACATATCTCGAGTTGTTTTTAACTGGATCTGGGCACATGGGAGAGGATCATGGCACCTGTGGGCACCCTAGGCTTAGTTTTGGGAGCCACTGGTCTATGCAAGAGGTATAAAAACCAAACTTGTAGGGTCAAATGATGATGTGAAGCCATCACTATCTGCTGTCGTGTGTAATGTTTTACTTTATGCAAAATATCACCAATGATTAATGATGAAGATAAACCTATAAAACCCTAAGACAAACATAAAACCCTAAAAAATTAAAATGCAAATGATGGGGTCGAATTTTCCTTAGCGGCTAGAATGGTGGACTTACTAACTGAGCGTTGCACTACATTTCAGACCCAAATGTAGTTACAAGTTTATGTGTGTGAATCATGCCCAGTGTCTTGTGTCGGTTGCACTTTTTGAATTAGCGAGCTATAACTATGTGTAGATAATGTAATAAATGGTGGATGGAATAGAATTAACTTCCCCCCTATTCTTGTGTGATGCAGATGAACCGGCCTTGTCCATTGTGATGGAGTTAGATGTATGCAAATGAGATCTAGATACCTTTGATGGATACAACTCTAGGTGGATGTTAGTAGTGAATAGTGTTTGGTCCCTCATTATGGTATCATAACTTTATATTTTTATGGTTTTCTTTATCTAATTTTGTAATTAATCCCAAAAAGGTAGACCACCAAAAATATAGAAATCTCAAACGACTAGAAAGTGCCCAAAAGATGGAGATAAAGTGTTAAAAGGATCGGGCACCGACTAGGACTAGGGTGTTTGCAGGTACCCTAGTACTATCCTAAGCGCTCCAACCAAGGATAAAATGATGGAAAATGACAAAAATATAATGGGTATATATGTGGTAAAGGTCGGAATTTTGTGAAAGTAAATAAAAATAGCCAAAAGATGGGGGTTAATTAATACATTCTTCACTCAAAAACCATATGGATAGTGGTATGAGACTGAGACTAAATAATGCCAAAAGTGCGTGATTTAGTTTCTATAGATAATAACAAAAACATGTTCTTTTTCTCATTTTATCACATTCTTCATCTTTAGGTATCTCATACTCTTCATCTTTTCATCACTTGTTTTACTAAAACCTACATTTTCTTGCCCAATTCCTTGCTTTCTCCCATTTACTATTATGCTAAGGTGCTTCATGGTTGTATTTCTTATTCTTTATTATTATTTTGATCCATACTTGACAAAGAAATCATGTTTCTCTCAACTTCCCTTTTCTTCATTTTCCATTACACTAGTCAAATTTGGAAATAGTTAATCTATTTTACTCATGAAAAACTGATCATCATGTTTCTTAAGTTCAACATTCCCATCCATCCAATCAATTTTGTTTGTTCCATGCTTCTCAAATGCATTAGTAGAATACTTTGGCATAATTTCTAGGAATTCACTCACACAATTTTCATTATCAAGCAACAAATCATCAAATGTAATCACCTTGTCTTCACTCTTGTTTTGTATACCTTTGGAGATTTAAGGAGCTCTTTAATCATGCACATTTCCTTTCTCAACATGAGAGTATCTTCTTCACCCATGACCTCATCAAACTTGGGGCTTTCATATTCATCCTTTTTGGCACAATCTTTTATTTCCCTACATGTTTGCTCTTCATTTTTGTAGGAGCATTTACCAACTTTCCATGTAGCTTCTTTGAAAGCTATGCATTTCTCTTTCCTTGCTTCATTTATTGGTGTAAAGTCACAATAATGAAGTACATCATCAAACCTTTCACAAACCACTTTCATACCTTGAAGTTTGCCTTGACCTTCTTCTTGAATTAGTGCATTCTTTTGTAAAATGCTTGGTTGCCATTCTTAGACTGATTTTTTCATACCATCTTGTTATCTTGAACTAGTGTTCACCTCATTTCTCATGAATTCTTGTAGTATATTCATTTCATTCTTGGTCTTGACCATCCATATTTTGTTTTCCATATGTTTGGGCTGAGTTCTAGTCCTCATATAAGCTGCTTGATTGTATTTGTAGCTTGGTTTTTGTCCTATATCCACTCCCTCTTTTCCTCAGCTTGGAATCTTGGTAAACCTGCTCTTTACTTGCATTATCCTTAGGCTTCACTGTTTTAGGATTTCCTTTAAGCCATATACACATAATATAGTCATGATTTATGATATCCCTTGAATAATAAACTTAGTGTTTGCTCTTAGAATATTCCTTCTTCCTCTTGGATTCACTAGAAGTGACTTTCATACCTTTTTATTCTTCTTTTCCAACCTGAAAAATCTGATTCACCTCCCATATTCCATTGTTAGCATCTATTTCTTACTCACTAGCACTTTTCTCTTCTTCCAAATAGCTTTCCCATGCCTCATAGAATGACATTTTGTCTTCATAGTCTTCTTGATCAGGTTTAGGATCTTTCATTTTGTCTTATTTTCCTTGTACTCATTTAACTTGCACTATTTCAGCTTCATCTTCTTCCACATGTGCTTCATTTGACCTTATTTCCATCCATTTTGAAGTCTTTTCCTTCACTTTCATCATACTTGTCTTCATACCTGAAAATACCCACTCAAACATAGAGTTAAATAATAAAAATAGAGCCCATAAGGCCCACATGATAGTCTTCTTCATTTTCATTTCTTTGTTCTCTCTTTTCTCATTCTCTTCTTCACATAACATCACATTTTCCTTCACTCTTTCATGAGTGTCTTTCACTATTTATCTCTAAAGCCATCATATTTTGTCTTCGATTCTTCTTCATAAGTAGCTTGATAGGCCACTTCACCTTCTTCTTCAACCTCCATTCAAATATTTGGTCTTCCATTCCCATCATGGTCTTTGCTTCTAGCTTCTCAAACCTGTCCTTTGTTTCCTTCTGTTATTTTTTAAGAACAACTCTTTCACTCTTGTGCTTTCCTTCTCTTTATCATATCTTATTCCTTCTTTCAATCCCTTGGATTTTCTACCCATATCTCTTTTCAATCTCTCCATGTGACCTTCACCCAAGTCTATTTCACCTTGGTCTATTAGTTTCTTTAGGTCCTCACCTAGGTATTTTGCACCCTAGTCTTTTAGACAAATTTCTCTCTTAGCTTCTCAACCTATCCACCATTCAATTATTCACCACCGTTAGGTACATGTATGCCTAAAATTAACATGAACAAATAATTAATCAACCATATTTTAGAAGGATTCAAACATCAAAGCACTCAAAATATTGAAATATTTAGGTTTAGTAATACTTTTGTATGCAAAAATTTAGAAGGATTAACTCTTCAAAGATCACAACCAGAAGTATTATTCATCAAGGCCTAGGCACTTGTAAATGCACATCTCTAAAACAAATGTCATTACCTAAAAGGCATAACATCCACCTTCAACAATCTCCTTTTCAACTCTTTCTTTCACAAACTTGATTCTTTCTCTCTCTAAAGCTTAACCATCTCATCATTAGTAACAAATATTAATTTAAAAGACTCAATATCCTAATCAAATACCACATGATGCATAGAAGGTCACACACAACCATTTATTTCAGTTAGCAAGTGGTTCAAACCTCACTCTTCCATCATACTCTGCATTGGAGGATCATTGGTTTAGCATACGAAGGTCAAAACTTGCAAAAACTAAGACATTTCCAACAAGAGGGTCTTTTCCAACTAAGTGATTTGGTTTCCACTATCTCCTATGCCTCTTTACCACATCAATTCACTCATGAAATGGCTCATTCATCTTCCAAATTGACCTTATACTCAACTTTGCTTACTAACTCTTACCTTTTCCTTCACTAGTCCTCTAGTTCAAGAATGTAGTTTTGAATTCTTGTTATTTGATTTCTCCTTAGGATCATACCTATGTTCATGCAATTGAAAAAAATTTAGATCCATCATACAATGCATTTAAGATAATAAAAATTCTTACATTCACTCCTTTGTTAATTATTGCCTACCATGCCCCTCAACCATGTTTTTATGATCCAACCATACATTCATGCTTCCAAAGGTTCCCAGAAGGCTCTTAAAGTTTCAGTAGTTTTAGTTTTACAACCCTAACATGATCACAAAGTTTCAGGATCTAACTATTTACACAATTTCTATTATCTTCCTTTTGCAATTTTGTCTTCTAACCCTTAACTAGGTTTTCCTATAGAGACTTTCATGCATATTTCTCTTTATTAGAGGTATTAGATGAAATGGAGGTTTTCCTAAGCACCCAATAATCCTTTAATCTTCCTCAGAAGTTTCAAGCTCTGACACCAAGGATAAGAGCAACTTCCTTTGCAAGGTGGCTCCTCTAGTTAGGTCTCTGGCTGAGTGTGACTGATCTTCCTTCAACTGTCAAGTGTAATTAAATATTCCACCAATGTAATTCCAAAATTCCTTTTGAAACACTTATTATACCTCCTTGGAAATATTTCTACCAAATTTCATCTTGAGAGTCATTAGTCTTCACCTTCAAAATTTAAACCCTAGCTATGGGACCGTGATAATCGAAGAGTGCAATATTGCTCATGTAGTCTTATTTTATACTCAGATTCCTAGGCACGTTGGCACTTCACTCATCTAGATTTGAGCACTCACTAGGTCCATCTTTTATGGAATCCTTGACAATATGTTAGCATGCATATTCATATAATCCATAACCATATCTAATAATTAAGTGTAAAACATAACATAAACCAAATCACAACCACATTATATCATGAATCAAATAAGGATCAAGATCAGATTTACCATACAATAACCATGAATAGAGACATCAAAAACTAATATCCATCCACAATGATCCATTATATTAACTCATCACAAAACAATAGCTAAATACCTTACAATATTGTCATAAGTCATGCGAAAAATCATACCAAAAAATAACTCTAATACATACGGTGATGACCATCATAATCATAATACCAAAACCATCCAAATCAATATATATATATATATATATATATATATATATATATATATATATATATATATATATATATATATATGGGTGGGGACTTGCCCTTCACCACCCATGCACTCTCAAAATAGGCTGCATGCTCAAAATATCCATGCATGCATATAAAGATAACTATGAAGCATGCAAGCTTTGCTAATAATAGATTATCTCTATAAATAAACCCTAATCTAATCTTATTATTAGCTCAAACTCTACATGTCTCTTGATCTTCCACTTTCTCCCAAAATATATTTTACTTATCTCAAAGTCTTCATGATTTTATCTTTTACATGCTCCACACTCCATCCTATTTTTAGCCTGATCTAAGAAAAATAGATAAGTCCTGAACTTTATCTTTCTTGGCACGAAACCTCAGGGGACAATTTTGTCACCCTCTCATGCCTACCCATGTGCCCCCTTATTTTTTGCCACTATAATATGCACCTTCAATACCTAGGAATTATTTTACAATCCCAACATTACCCCACACTAATATCATTTCCACCCTCAACAATGGGGTTGCTCAACTTATATCTCCAAAGAATAAAGAATAAAGAATGACTTTAAAAAATAAATAGAGGAAAGAATGTAAAGAATAGTTTATCAACCAACACGCTATTCTTCAACAGGTAGTAATAACTCAGGGTACTCATTCTTGATATCAACATCCAACTCATTCCAGTCACTGAGCCCCTTCTTCACCTTTTGGGAATATCTCCAAGCACTACATCCATTTATTCCAAGGTCATATCCTCACCCTTGTGCTTTAATTCCCATACTACATTTTCTAACCCTGACACCATGCCATCCATTACATCCATACTATGTGATATAAACTTCCCTAACTCCTTTATTCTATTATCATGAGGGTCCTTGGCTGCCTTAAGTGTGTCGCCCTTCTCTCGCTAATACCATCAAGCATCTCCTCCCTTCCTAATGTGCAATTATTCTTTACCACAAGGACTTCATTTTATTCTTATAATGTCCTTGTTTTAATAATTTTCTCTAGATCCTCGCACATTGTCATCCCCAAATTTATTTCTTTGATTAAGGTTTGGAGTATGGAATCATACCCAACTATCTTGCACGTAGTTGCTTCTTGGTCTTCTCTTTAACATTTGTAGCTTTTTTCCTTAATTGTTATCTCTTCTACACTTGGCGCAAGAATTCTGGTTCCCTCTTCCAACATAAAATGTACCAAGGTTCGTAAATAATGCATGGTTAAAGGAAATGTGCCCATAAACTCTTTTTCATATTGCAGGCCTACCTTAAGAATCTATTCTCCAATCTCCTCAGTCATCTCCAACACAATAGTCACATTTCTCTTCGCTTTCTCATTTTCCTTTGTCAATCACTGGATTTCTTCCTCCTTACCCTTCTTATCTTCCGTAATGGTCCTAAATGTAGCCACCTTATCAATATTCATGCGAGTGACCTCTGTATCTATCTCCATTAATGCATTACTTTCTTGCTCATCAGAGAAAACATGGGCTTGATCGTCACATGACTGGATTATGGAGCCTTCTTCATTCTTTGGGTGGCACATGAATCCTCGCACACATAAAACTCGGGCTCATCCATGTGAGTCTACATACTCCATGATAATTGTTTCCTTGTTCATGTGTTCACCATCTCAGGTCCATTAACTCCCATCCATATAATTGTTCCATCGCAAGAGTGATTTAGAACCTCACATGAATAATATTTTTGGGTCATTGATGTACCCAAGGTTTGGTGTCTACACCATCTCTTCTTATCTTTGTGTGGTATCATGTTCACCTGTATTTTCCTATGCTCCTTTGCCCTCTTTATTCTCCTCTCCTATTTCACCCTTAGGTCCACCGGTCAGCTGCTCAACACTATCTTCCTTCTCTTGTATCTCCTATAGCGTATCTTTCTTCTTCATGCTCATGTACACTCATGCGGGGACTTCTATATCAAACTATGGTTTCTCACCACCGATCCCTTCATCTTCTCAAACTTCAAGGCTAGGTGTGGAAACATTATTGTGTGCACCCCCATCTGATGACTTATCCTCATCACTATATTTTATAGGAACATACTTGCGTCTTTTATTTTTATCTTCTTCATTATTCTTTATAGGTGTTACGAATGGTGAATTCCTCATAGGATGTGAGGTTCAAACGCCCACATCTACATCCTTGCGATTCTTGAAAATTTTTCTCCTTCCATGATCAAGCACAATACTATCTTCTTTTTCTACTTCTCCTATCTCAAGGACATTCTTCAAGTCCTCCTGTTCCTACCTTGGGGGTGTATCTTCAAGCTTTATCTTTGTGCCCATAGTTTATTTTCCCTTTGAAGGACCTAGAAGTGATACGTCCTTACCGAAATGTATTTTCCATCTTTGAACCTTGGCCTCAAGTAAACATATACATGGATGAGATCTATCTTCCCTACAACCATAACCTCAAGAGTGATATCAATGTTATCAGACTCCATTGTTTCCACATATGCCTCCTTGTTAGGGTAGACATAAGTTTTGCATAAAATGTGAATATCTACATCTACCTTATCCACATAAAACTGTAGCTTACATGCGTTATGCAACCTACTCACCGAATCTATAAAGTAATGTGTAGTAAAGGTAAAGGGAAACTTACACCATGGGATTTTATCACTAGTATTCATATAAAATCTACCCAAATAAATTTTTTTGGTATCTTTGTAAACTTGGCCAGGCCTCCAAGACATTGGGAAGTTTCCTTGGGTTGATCCAATCTCCTTCAAATGTGTCACACATCCTTCTATACCATTTTTATGTGCACTGCTTATAAGTCCCGAAATCATGCCTGGTATGTGAAATTCATGAATTTCCTTGCTGATGACTTGTCTTTCATGGGGTACACCCACATCTTTTCCTTTGGCCCATCGGGAACACCGGTTCAAAAAATATAATGAGAAAAAATAAAGTGCCCCAAGTTATCTTCTCACCTTTGTTCGCTTGAATGTGCACTTCTTCCACTATTCTTTCTTAAATGTAGCTTGCAATGTTGTAATATGTCTTGTTGGCCATTTTATGTGTTATGTATAACCAACACTTGTTCACCTCCTTCCACCTCTCTCCGAGGCTCCCAAATTACAACTAACCAGTCTCACAACTACCCTTGTAGTCGATCATGTATGTTTGCAACATTAAAATATCATCCTTCATTTTTATATTTGAACGCGACAACCATTGCATCTACTCCATCATAATCTGAAAGGTCTCTTGCAATCTCCAAACCAGAGTCACGTAATCTTGTAACCTTTCCAATCAATTTCATTGTAATCCTCATCCTTCTACCTACAAAGTAGAAGTAATCTTCATGTATGTGTGACATAAGCCATTGTTACAATCACTCTAGCTTTCAAATAATATAAAATCATATAATTGTATCACCCCAACACACTCCAACAATTTGTAGAATGATTTATCATAAACCTTATGTCCGTCTGTAGTCCTTCTATTAGTCTTAAACATGGTATCATCCTTGATGTCCTTGAGGGTTTTATAAGTGCAGTGGTTGATGTCACCGATATTATATTTTGTCAATTGGGACGTCCACGAAATTCCTTCCATCACCTCCTTTGGGTATTACATCTCCATGAACCACTCATGTGGTGCCCCTCTCATGTGATTCTTTAACCATGGCCTTGTTGCACCTTGTTGATTTGGTGGTTATTTTCATTTATGTCACTATAATTGATGGAAAAAGATATTGCAAGAATATGCCTATCGGGTGGAATTCAATGTTGTTCGAAGTTTCGGTGTAGTTTCAAACAACTTCGGGAATGTTCTAGGTTGGTTTTAGGTACTACAAGCTCACTCGGCAAGTGGTTGGTATCTAAAGTCAAAGTACATGTCATATGAACATGGGAGAAGTCTTGGAAGAGTGTGTAATATTAGTCTCATCTTAGCCTCAAGAGTTAGATTTCTATGTTGACTGAAGTTGGTCTTGAGAACTCGACAATGTTCTTGCATGAAAATGAGATGGGTTAGACAATCTCAAAGATATACCTATCAAAAAAACCATGGGATATGATGGAGGAAGGTTTCCTCATACTTCATGAAAATATTATGTCTTCATCAAGTCATTGGGGTATTTATTCAAGTTTTACCAAAATAATTGTTTTAGAAAATGCATTTTGAGGCTCTTGGATTATTATCCCTCAAGAAAAAAATATGAAGGCTTATTAGAATAATTCATGAGATAATTTTTGCATAAAAATGTCTTATAATTCCAGTACAAAAATAATTTTCTCAGAAGGAGGTAGATTTGGAAAGTTATCATCATTTTAATGGAGTAGTTTTTCACTCTTTAGGACTTGTGTTTTGAACAATAAGGGAAAGAAGATGATTTTTATCAAAAATTCATTGTTTGACCAATTATAAAGTGCCTAACAGTTATTTTATGGTGTATTTGATGGCCTCAAGTCTCATAAGGGGTTTGAAGTTAAATTTTCATGAAGTTGTAGATAAAAATTCAAATCCTTGATCTTGTTTAAGTGACACTTCTGGTATAGACTTGCTCAAGATACAAACAATATTGAAATTTCTCAACAAGAGCCCAAAACTCTCCACAAGTCTTTATAAAAATGATTTATCAATTGAGATGTCTACTTAGTGAAAATAAATGTGTAAACTCACTTTGCTCCATACTATCCTCGGAGAATAAACCAAAGAGTTTTTCTTCAACACTTCATAAATCTACCGAATCGATAGTTTTCTCTTCATATTAGGGATTTTGATATTTATTGACACTTTATACATAGTTTAAATAAAAATTCTATCTGAAATTGGAGTACATGAGCAAAATAATTGGTTTGTTGGCACACTTTTTGAAAACAAAGTCTTGGAGGCTCAATTTGGCTAGTCACAGTGTTATAGATGGATTCTCAATATCAAGGAGAAGGATTAATATTATCAAGTGAATGCAAATTATTAACAATATTTATATATTCTCAAATCAAATTCATTGAAATCATTCACCTACACCAAGTAAAATGAAGGTCAACCTTAATATTGTTTTATGCAGATCAATTTTGTCTCTTGTTAATGTCAACTTCTAGGAGTATATAAAAGTCTTTCAAGGATAAATATTATGTGAAGAAAGTAGATAATAGTTCCATAAAGCCACATAAACTTAAAGTTTCAAATTTCATTAAATATTAAACGAATTATCAAGTTTATTTTCTACTAGGGATTGTACAATCATGTTACCCAGAACTAGGGTTATTGAAGAAGTCACTTGATCGAATAGAAAGGTTCAACTGATAATTGTTATTGATTTTTTTGGAATATTGTTAGGTCTTTTAAACCTTCAATTAAAAAGGAATTTTATAGTTTCATCCATCATGCAAAGAGAATTTGGTTGCAGAGTTCTCCAAACCCGTGCACATGTCTTTGCAATATGGTGTTACATAAGTCATCAATTTTTGTAACTTGAAGATAGTTATTAGTTGTATAGTCCTATTGAAGGTTTTAAAATGCTTTGTAGACCATCATTTAAGTTTGAAAAACTTCTTCCTTCATGACATGCTAGACTCTAACAAAAAGTGATCCTTCTACTTGCACAAAAACCTCATTCAAGACTGCAAATAAAATTTCCAAGTTGAATGTGAGTAAGCAACTTGTATGATCTCACTAAAGAAATATGAAGAGTCAAGGGAATTGTAATAAGATATTTGAAATAATGTAAAGTGAATGAAGATAAGTGTTTGGTAGACAAAAAGATAAGGAATTCGTGGTGTGGTCAATTGTTAAAGTTGAAACCGAGGAGGTAAAGAGTCATAAGATTGAGTATCTTGAATCTTTCGATAAAGTGTGTATGAATATGAATTTGAAGTAAAAATGAAAGTTGAAGAGTAAAGCTTGAGGTGGTGCAAGAATTTATAAGGTTGAAAGTTGGAAGTGAGAAAAGAGACATTCTTATCTCTCTCTCTATAAAGAAATATAGAAATAGTGAGATGAATTTTTTTGAGAGAGATATTGAGATGAAGAAGGAGTTGGATATCAAGAATGCAGATAAAAATAGTGAATGATATGAATTTAAGTAGGAGCATAAAATTTTATAGGTGTATCAAAATAGATATAAAATTTTAAGTTTTTGATGCAATGGTTTGACAAAGTGAGCAGTGAATCAAGACTCAATTAAAATAAGGTAGTATGTTAAGGTGATGATCATGGTAATGAAGTGCTTTTTGATTCAAAAATTAAAGAAATACGGTGATCGAGAAAAATAGAGAACATTGGGTAGTGAATAAAGAAAAAGGACAAAATGGAAATAGGCAAAAATGAAGATGTTAGTATATTGGATCTAAATGACAAGGCATATGAATGATCAGAAATCCTTAGAGAAGAGTAGTCAAAACCAGTTATCAACACATATTCAAGTGAGAATTTGATTAGGTCCGAGGCAAGATATTTCATGCAAGTAATTTGTATTGGAGTTGGAGAGCACACTTGCAATTATTAGTAAGTGAAAGAAGTCAAAGAATGACAAGACAATAGAGGTGGATAGAAAATTTAGGATCATTGGCTGATATTTAGTGCATCATATTGAATAGTGATCATCTCCTAATTATTCAAGTTGAGTTGTACTAGGGAGTTGTTGCTTCCTTTCAAGTGACAGCCTATAGAAGGTCGGTGGTAGCTAACTAAATCATCCGAAAGTTATTGCTTCCTACACCAAGTTGTAGTTTGAGTGGATACTAATATTGTAGCCTCAAGAGTTGAGTTGTATCTCAAAAAATCATTGTAATCTTTTGCCATATAGTGCACTGGTTGAGTGGGGTTTCTCCCAATTTGGGTTTCCCACTTAAAAATACTTTTCTCCCGTGCATGAGTTGATGGTTTCTCTCTTTTGAATTATTTTTCAGTTTAAGTAATTGATTTATTTGGTTTGTAAAAGTTGAATTGAACACTATTTCAACCCCACTCTCAATGTTCCAGCTTTCTAATAGACCTTCCTTGGTGCCATTTTTCTATATAAGTAATAACATGCTCTGAAAAAAGTAAATTTTTACTTCCTTACCATTGCACTCTTTGATCTCCTTTGTTGTCCTGAACACTCTATGCCCTAGCATTCACTAGCTATAATTCTATCTCCTCCGAACCCTAACTTCATAAAATTTTCTTCCGCACACACCCAATCATCTCAAACACCCTTCCATACAGAGCTCTGGTAATGTCGTGTCTCAAAATCACTTGGTTTGCTGATTGATAAATTATTCTTAGCACTTCACACTTCACACTTTCAATCACTCTTATCAGCTCAAAAACTCAAAGGATGTAAGGTAAAATTAACATCACAACACCTTCCTTTATAGATTCATCAAATTTATCTACATTAATTACTCCTCAACTACCACCGTACATGGCATAAATTATGATATTTCTCTCTTCCACAATTCGTGTTGTATTCTTTTGCACCCTTGTCTTAACCTTCTCAGGTGCACTCGACTACTTCCCCAGGACACATACCTCCTTATGCATGCTTCCCTGTGCCGAAGTACCTAACCACTACACCTTATACCAAGTAGTTTTCCATGTTGTTTCCTACCTCACATTACACTGCGAGTCCATCCATCTACGCGTGGTCTTTAATCACGAAAATTTATCTAAAATTGAGCACTTGTATTATTTTTCCTATGTGCACCAATCTGTATCAAGGCATCAATCCACCCCACACTAAAAGTATGTATGGTCCTATTTACATGAATCCAATAGATACTAATCATCTTCGGAACACAAATGCACTTTTTACAATAAAATACTTAACTAAATTGTCAAAACATAACAACGGTGAAAGGAAACACATATAAAGGGAAATTCATTAAATGGAAATCTAATCTAAGTGGAAATACCGCCTTATTAAAAACACCAAGAAGCCTTATTTATTTTAGGGCTTTAGCCTACTCCCATTGAAGTAACCTTAGGGAAAAAGTGCCATCCAACACCTATAACTAGCAAGCACCTAAATTAAGTATCTTTGTTACAACAAAGGGTCCCAACTAATTAAATTTCAGTTTCCCTAGCTAGCGCACAATTTTTGAATCATTCAAAAGACCATATTTCCTACTTCAAATGTTTTATTGCTGATATGCATATCAGGTTAGGCGTTATGTCTTGCTTTTTCTATCTTATGGCTAAATCGGGCAATAAATCGCCTCTCATCTAAATGAATCATTTTTTCTATGCACTCCTCCACAAATTGCTCATCATCTAACCCTCCTGCATGTGTAATACATAGGGATGGAAACATGAACTCCATAGGTAATACAATCTCGTGCCAAAACCAACCTGAAAGGGTATGGCCTTATTCAACATTTTTAGGCTATCCTTTATGCGTAAAGTACAATAGAGACTTTATCATCCAGTCTTTCTTTCCAACATCATAGATTTTTGTCAATGTTTGTCCTAGAATCTTGTTAAAAGATTCAACAGTACCATTGGCCTATGGGTGATAGGGTGTTGTCTTATGGTGTGCCACCATAAAATCAGCCAAAATAATTTTGATGGTATCATTTAAGAAATGAGTACCCCTATCACTTGTTAGACTCAATGGACATCCATACATGTTGATAATGTTCTCCCATAGAAATATTGTTGTTGTAGTTATGGTGTAATCCTTAGTAGGTTTTGCTTCTACCCACCTTGTCAAATAATATGATAAGTTATAATATAGTGCACATCATCCTCGTGCGCGGGTGGGGAAATAGGACCTAAAAAGTCAATAACCCATTTCTCAAAAGGTTCAGCACTTGCAATAGGCCTCAAAGGCATCTCATCTCTAGTTCCAAGATTCCCAAGGCACTGACAATGATCACACACCTTGACATATTCTTTAATATCCTTATAAAAAGTTTCCCACCAAAGGAAAACCATCGAATCTTGCACAAAGTGGTATCCCCAACATAGAAAACTCCTACAATTCAACCATGAGCTTCTTCCATAATCCCCTCATGCTCATGTTCTAGAACACACCGGTGTAGAACTTCATCATGGCCTAGTTTATATAAATCTCCACCTATCAATTGATAGGGTGATGCACGTAGTTCAAGTTGCTTCTTCTATAATGTCTTCATTACCTCAAGTGCCTGTCTAGTGTGTTAAATTAATTTAATATCCTCTAAATATGCAGGTGTGCGTTTAATCCAAATAACTATGCATTAGGTATGATGTCTTTAATGCTCGCACATCCTCGCTAGAATGAATTATTGACAAATGGTTAGGCCCTGAATTACTTTTCCTGGTTTAACCACAACTATAAACTCGAACTCTTGAAATAGCCAGTATCCACTGTAAATGCGCCCTTGCAAAATAGGATTTTTGACCAAATACTTAAGTGTCATATGATTTGTAAAGAAGATAAATGGTGTTTCCAATAAGTATTATCTAAATTTGTGCAGTGGGTAGATCATTTAAAAGCCTTGTGCTTAGTAGTTGTATAATTATATTTCACTGGAGTCAATTTTCTACTTGCAAAAAAAATAGGGTGGTCTATAATTCCTTCTCCTAGTTGTGCCAACACTACACCAATTCCATTATGGAAGTATCAACATCAACATGAAATGGATTATCCCTAGAATGAAAGCATAAAATAGGCGCAGTAGTTAAATTTTCCTTTAAGGATTCAAATGCCTACACCGTGCATTGCCCAAATAGAATTTTCCTTTAGCCTTCAAAATTCCTCCAAAGGTGCAAAAATTCTTGCATATTCTTTAATGAATTTCCTATAATATCCTATATGTCCAAAAATCCAAGCACTTCACTTTGATTATTAGGTTCTTCCAAACCCAAGATCACTTTTATCTTGGTTGGATCTACCAACAACCCCTATTTACAAATAATATGCCCAAGTAAAGTGCCAAAAGGTGTTGTAAAGATGCACTTATTAATATTCAAGGAGATGCTCCACTACTGCACCTCTCAAATATTAGCCTTTAATTCTCACAATGATCCTTGACTAAATCATAGATCAGGTGCAGCGGTCATCCAGATATACCTATAAAAATGTATGAATGATGTCCTGAAAAGCCTATACAATAATGTGCGAGAACACATATGGTGCATTCTTCAGTCTAAAAGGCATCACTTTATATGCAAAACTTCCCCATTCATTGGTGAAATTTTTATTTTTCTGATCTTCTTTCGCTATTTGCACTTGATGATATCCTGAAAACCCATATGTAAAAGAATAGATCCCACACACTACAACTCCTTCTAGGATCTCCTTCGTGAATGGGGAGGGAAAAGGATCAATAACACATGCAACATTCAACTCTCTATAGTCCACACAGATCCTTATCCTCCCATCCTTCTTAATATTGATGACCATGGGACTAACCCATTCTGACTCCTCAATGGGCTCAATTATACAAGACTTGAGCATGTTATCAATTTCTTCCTTTACCTTGATGCGTAGATTAGGATTCATCTTGTAAGGCATCTTCCTAATCGTGTGCATACCTTCTTTAAGTTTGATTCACATATCACCTAAAGAAGGGTATGCACCTTTCAATTCATTATAGCTCTGCAGAAAAAAAGTCCCTGAAAGTCACGAAGGAGCTCATGATCTTAACAAATTCCTTCTCCAACCAATAATCACCAATAATGGCCTCTTTAGGCTCTACATTTGTTCCAATGTTAACGTTCTTTGTCTTCATACACTCATGATATATGTGCTTTTCATCTGTATCCATCACCTCGTGCATATCTTTAGTGTGGTTAGAATCTAGTTTATTGTCCTCCTCATCATCGGTTATCATGCATACTAGTTAACCCTTTTCCTTTTTTCCCAGTCATAGACCATTTATTCTTCCTTAGTTTCTTCTATATCAAGTGCGCCTCTAAATCCAACTCTCTAAATATATCTAGCAGAAGTGTCTCATGCTTCACGCTATCTCCTAAAGTAAGACATTTCATGATTTTGCAAAGTGCTTCATTGACCTAAGGTTTAGTATAAAAGTAATCAAAAGTATGAATAATACCTGAGGTCATATCCTGCCAATTAGATTTTTCTCTTATCAATTATGTATGAACATTCCACACGCATGCACACAGCCGCCTAGGGTGGTGTAGAACTTATGCACACATAGTGATGGTGGAAAGGCCTCCTTCCCCTCTGTCGCAGTATCTAACATTCCTAAATGTGGTGTGAAGAAGAGGAATTATCATGAAATTCACATATCTGATAAGGTACATTGCTCCTTAGGAACCTAGTAGAAATGGGGATTCTTACTTTTCACCATTTTAATAGGTTGTCTCTGTGTGTTGTCCACCAATGCGCTACTCTCTCGTGCAGAGAGCATATACCAACATATTTCTTCTATCTCATTCATTATTCTACTAGGCTTCCATGGTGTGTAGAAATACATCAGGGTTCCCTTCACCAGTGTACCTAGGTACCTGGTTAAAACTCAAATGCCTAATAGAGCATGACCTAATCACATGAGTATCCATGTTCTTAATCTCATGCCTAACTACTCCATACATTCCATATTCCCAAATGTCACAAAGTAAATACTTGTGGTATCACTAACTAACTGAGCATCATCCCACTATATCAATCCTTCCTTAGATGGCTCAGTTACCTCAGGGTCTCTAATTGTGTGCGCATATATCCTATTCAAGTATTCATCACTCAAAGGCTCAACATACGGGGCAACCTTTGCATCTGTCAAGGGTATAATAATGTGCTCTTCCTTGTTCTCAAAGCTAATGTACCCCTTTTTGAAACGTAAATATGCATTATTTACATAGCACTGTGGGCTGCCTAAGTAATGTTGAGAAGCTATCCACTTGAAAGATCAAAAATTCAAAGTTCCTAGTAAATTTGGCTCCCTAAATTGTAATAGTTGCATCCTTTAGTACTCTAATAGGATTAGCCCTAGTTTTGTTTTCCATGTACAACACATTCAAAGAAGGATGCAATGGTGGTCTTCCCATCTAATTCCAAGCATCCAACATGAGTACATTAACTTCTGCACCTGTATCTATCAAAATGTTACTCAAAATCCATCCATCTATGACTACATTCAGTGTAATATCCTTATCATACTCATGGTTATGTGGGGAATATTTGTTTAAAGAATCTACCTCTCACATTCATTACCTACACACAATATATTCTCTCTCAACCATTCTCCTAATAGAGGTATAATGTTCTCCTGGTGCAACATTCTACATAATTATTTCAAAACATCTACATCCTTATGTGGGAGTTAAAATTTTTCTTCGCTCGTTCCATCACATGCTCCTACTCCTTCAAGCTTTTAATCTCTCCTTATAGATCCTTGATAATGTCCATAGTCTCCTGGTAAACCTCTTTCTGATTTTTAGCATCATGTTACTTGGTATTTAACACTTCTTTCTTTGTTATGGTTAGTTTATACTTCAGAGGTTCACGTGCGTGTGCGTAGCCTCGGTGAATGTAGTAAATAAAACATGTAACTTAGGAATAGGTGCTACCTTCAGCATCTATTGATCTTGAACTGCATGCTATACCTTAATCATTCATATGCCCTTATCTTACTTGTTCTAATTTCTCATGTGCTCATATAAATCAGGACTCTTTAAACTTATGTTGTTTTCCACACCATGAGAAAATCATGTTTTGAGGGCATTCGCTGATAATGATAAGGATATCCACAACTATAACAAGTTCCTCTAGGAAATCCTCCTCTTCCACCACCATGACCTTGACCTTTATAACCTCCATGAAAACCTCTCTTCCTATTATCTCCATTATTGTGCCCTTCATTATGTTGTTCTCCCTATTCCTTAGATCATGTAATGTCCCCATTTCCGAGCAGGTGGCCTAGGAGGCCTTTCATCCATCTTAGCCTTGGTCATGCCCAAGGGGCTAGTGACGTTGATGGTTATTGGGTATGGTTTGCACCTTCATTTCACTTATAGGTTATGTTTCGACATTGGACACATACTTTGAGGTGACTTAAGTGAAATAAGGTTGTGAGATGCTCCCCTAAGGTACTTTATGTTATATTTAGTCGATGACTTAAGTAATGGGTGAATATATGGTACTTTATGTTCTAATTCTTCGTTGGGGTGACTTAAGTGCACTTTTTGGCATGTGGGGAATAAAGTGACTTAAGTTATTTTAATTAATTAAAGAAAAGACCCAAGGGGGTGATTAGGGTTCTTTTGGGCCTTTTGTTGCAATGAGAAGTTATAAAAGGAAGCACTTGGGGGAGAATAGGCATTCATTCATACTCACCTATTTTGATATTGAAGCAACTATTGTTTGTGCTTTCCTTGCTTGTGGAGGTGAAATTCCATAGGAACCCTAGCTTCGGTAGTGAAATATCTACCCCTAGCTAGTAGAGCACTCTTCGGTGGTGAAAGATCTAGCCCTAGTTTGCTATTGTGGAGTCTATTCAGATCGGGTTGTTAGATTCAGAGTTTCAGAGGCTTGTTGATCTAGTTTCAAGTCCAGAAAGAGAAGACAACCATATTCAGTAAGAGAGATCATCTATTTTATCAGTGGAAACTTCTTGTTATTGCATGTCATTACATGTTGATAGATGTCATTGCATGTTTATACATGTCATTACATGTTGATGCATGTTACTTGCATGTCATTGCATGTTGTTGCATGTTAGTTTAATTGCAATAAAAGTGAAGATATTGGTTATTTTCTGATTTTATACCTTGCTGCCATAATTGTACTTTGTTGTCATATTTTTCTATATACTGCTATCACAAAAATTAGATTGTTATTTTGAAAATTTGGTTGGAAATCTTGAATATAAAATAAACGGAAAAGGGATATTTCAGATCCACTTACTACACTAGTCCGGCACACACCGTCTCAATAACATCATGAATTTGATCAACCAATATGCATTCAAAGGTATCATGGGTATGAGTCTTGCAAATCTTACAATACATAGAGACATTCTTTTGAATCACGCGTTGTAAGAGGGGACATTTGCTTGCATCATGGTCTAAATGAAAATATCACAATCTAGCAACATGGCACACACTGACTTATGAGGGAAGCTATCCTTCATGTTTCCTTCAACCTCACAATCTATACACCATATTCCATTGTGCTCATGAGATAAATTATTAGAGAGTTCCCCAATTGTTTCACCATAGCTGCAATCTACACCTTCAAAATAGACTTACTCCAGTATCCACACTCCCAACCACCTCATCATGTAGAGCTACTTCCAAAGTGCTATACAGATCTCCAAAAGTATTATGAGCTAGCACCCTTCGAAAGGAGTCAACAATCCACTAAAAAACCACTGTGCATGTTGACTAAGGTGTATGTCATAAGATAAATTTGACAACAAAGTTTTAAAATGTGTGTCATATTCCCTCACACTCTCAGATAAGCCCTGTTTAATGTCCTTAAACATGATAATAATTTTCTTCTCAAACTCAAGAATATGGAACTCTGCTAGAAATACAGAGCATAAAGCATTATAATCTACCACATTCTGATGTGGATCATACTTCTTATACCAGCTATGTATGCACCCTTGAAGAGTAGTAGAAAATTAAATCACCTTTCTATCTCGAGGTTGTGATTCCCGTAGCGCACCAAGCAGTCACACTTTTGTGCATGCTCTACAACATCTTCAATACCCCTAAATTATGGTAAGTGAATAGACATCTCACATTAAACCTACTGTGGCTGATGAGGGTGTGAAACTTGTCCACTAGATCTAGAACCAAAACCCCATCAATATTTCCTCCACCACTAGAACCACCTGATCCACTTGATCTAGAGCCTCCCAATGCTCCAGGATCTGCATGATCCTCCTCTTTTAGTAGGAAATAAACTAGTGGATGTGCTTCCTTGAGTCCTAATAATAGTGCTAAATTGAAATCCCATAGTCTATAAAGTTGTGCTACTTCCATACATATTCCCAATGTTCTGCATGCCCACACTTTGTCCTGATGATGCACCAAAAAATATTCCTCCAATTAGACCCCCAAAAATGATGATGTCTATGCTTCCATAGGTGTATGTGTTGTTTGATGTACTTCTATATTCAAAGGAAAATGATATATACATGTAGTTATTAGATTACCTACACTTTCTGTTGATCAATGTTTACTTCTGGAACTAGAACACCAAGCACAAAGGATAGATCACTAGGTGGGATCAGATGCATGCCCATGGTCCTCAATATTTCTTCCTCAAATGCACTCTCATCAAAAGCCAAAGAGGATTCTCTACCATGCTTTCGTAAGTTTGAGAGAACTAAATGCTCCAGCTCCACATCTTCTACGTGAGCTTCAAATCCCTCATAAGACATTTTCCTCCACAACTCCATAGACTCCTCAACATTGTGTTGCTTCACTAATTCCCTCTCCCACACTTCATTATACTTAAGTTTCCTTTCCTCTCTTTTTCTTTCTGCCGTTGTGTACCCATTTATCACCACAATTTATCCTGTCCTGTGTGTGGTGGTGGGTTTAGCTAGCCATAGGTAACGTCTCTAAACTCAACACCACCATCAAGATCTTAATTGCCAAAGAATAAAATGAATGTAATATCCTCTGGGCTCATGAAATAATTAAAACTCAGCAACCTATGGACAAGAATACATAGACACAAGTGTATTCCAAAGTATAAATGCACACAACACCAACCCACCAATGATCTACAACACATGTCCAAGGTTCATATGCATCAATTTTTTTTGGTAATCTTCATGTGTCTAGACCCTTGATTTGTAACTCTAGTTCTTCTTTGATGCATATGATAACAACCAGTCCTACAACACTATTAGGAAGAAATGAAATAATGTCTCATAGAGTTCATAGTATATATTTTCTTCAACCCGCCGATGTGCATTAAAATTAGGTCTAGAACCATATCTTTACGTAAAATGGTCTTGTCCGTTGATTACCCAATATTTAATGACCATAAGAATCAATCGATATGCCATCATCATACAAAATCATGGAAGACAACTTGAAAAGAGGTCCTGATAGAACCAAAATGTAGTCCTATTTTATACATGGATGTTTAGGCATGCCGACACTTCACTCAAATAGATCTCGAGCGCTCACTCAAAGTGTATGAAGCCTAATAGATCCCTCTTTTATGGAATCCTTGTCAAGATCTTAGCATGTATATTCATATAATCCATAACCATATCCAATAATTAAGTGCAAAACATAACATAAACTAGATCACAACCACAATATAAAATGAATCAAATAAGGATCAAGATCAGATTTACCATATAATAACCATGAATAGAGACATCAAAAAATAATATCCATTGACAACGATCCATTATATTAACTAATCACAAAACAATAGCTGAATACCTTACAATAATGTCATAAGTCATGTGTAAAATCATACAAGCAACATAACTCTAATACATACGGTGATGATCATCATAATCATAATACCAAAACCATGAAAATCAATATATATATATATATATATATATATATATATATATATATATATATATATATATATATATATATATATATGGGTGGGGACTTGCTCTTCTTTGCTCATGCACTCTCAAAATAGGTTGCATGCTCAAAATAACCATGCCTACTTACGAAGATAAATATGAACACGCAATATTTGCTAATAATATATTATCTCTATAAATAAACCTTGATCTAATCCTATTATTATCTCAAACTTTGCATGTCTCTTGATCTTCCACTTGCTCCCAAAATAGATTTTCCTTGGTCACAAAGTATTCATGATTTTATCTTTTACGTGCTCTGCACTCCATCCTATTTTTATCCCGATCCAAGAAAAATGGCTAAGTCTTAAACTTTATCTCTCTGGGTGAAAAACCTCCAGGCATAATTCTATCACCCTCTGTGCTTTCCCACATGCCCCATTCTTTTGCACCACTATCACATGCGCCTTTGATACTCAGGAATTATTTCACAAGCCCAACAACTCACCAAATCCCACAAACTCATTTTGAATTCATCAAACTCCTATGTAGGTGTACATTGAGTTCTCTCACGTGTTTAAGGTAACAATAGGCTCCCAAAATTATCAATAAGAAATATTAGACTATATTTCCTTCTCCCTTAATTGTATACTCGGGGTTTTGAGTTCTAAAACACTCCTATGTTGTAATCCTTAATGGAGATTTTTTCCAATGGTTGGTTTTCTTCCCTAATGGTCTCGTGTCATCATTCTAATAATTATTCATCCCTTTATATACACTGTCACTTCTAAAATCATGTACATCAAGCAATTTATGACAAGTAAAGTATATAAATTACTAAAGAAAATGAGATAAAACCCTAAATGCAATAGAGAGGTTACTTAGTTGATTTCATAGACACCTTGGTAATGTGTGAAGGTGGAAGCTAGCGAGAATGACAAAGTGTATGACCTTAAAAATAAACCCAAAAAGTACAGGAGTGAAGGAGGACCATGGACTAGGGTTCTTAGACTAGTACAAGGGTGTCTGGGTGTTAGGATTCCTTCCTAGGCACCAAGGTCTGCACAGGAGCTCTGAGAATGAATTTCACAAGGTCCCGGTTGATGAAAAATCCTCTCTATTTTTTCTAGATGATCACACTATGATTACCGATGTTGTTGATAACCTAGAATAAAGACATCAAATGTAAATCCCTCAAAAGAACATCAAATCCTAAAAACAAAAGATGCAAAATGAGGGGTCATACTGTGCTTAGCTATCAAATAAGGGATCTTATGACTGAGCACCGCACTAAATATCAGACCCAATGTAGTTATGTGTGTGTGTGTGTGTGGAATCATGCCCTAGGTGTCTCTTGTGTGTGTCACACTTGATAGTGAGCAAAGTAACTAAATGTAAAAGGTGTAATAGATGTGTGCATGGAATAAAATCAACTTCCCTTCTATGTGTGTGATGTAGAAAAAACAAACCTTGTCCATTGTAATGGTGTTAGATGAATGCAAAGATGCTCGTGAGTGCTTGTGAGATGCAACCTTAGGTGATAGTACATATTCTTATAGCTTGCTACTTTAATTTGGTGACATAAATTTAAATTTATATGTTTCTCTTGTTCAAATTTTATAATTGATCACTAAAATGCCAACCCCTAAGAGATAGGGATTCCCAAAGAATAGAAAGAACCCAAAAAGGACTGAGAAAAGTAAAAAGAGGTCTAGGACACCCAGAGGGGATGAGGGTGCCTAAGCGCTGATGTTTAGAGCTAGAAAAGGTGAAGTATGAAGGGTCATCTGGGTAGTGAGGTATGCAAGATAAAGAGGGAGGATAAAAAGGAAACTAAGATGCCAAATATAATGATCAATTAGTACTTTTCTCTGTAAGAAGCATATGAATAGTAGTATATGATTAGGACCTAGTAATGTACCCAAAGTGCGTGATTTAGTGTCTACATTTTCCCCCACTTTATGTTGGTGAGTGAAATATTGGTAACATAAAGTAGAAGGAGATTTGTACTTGATAATCACGTATATCTATGTAGCAAAGTGTTCCAAAACAAGAAAAGCATGGAATGATAAAAAGTGTGAAGCTTGGATACTAAATAAGAGGAAGTAAAAAGAAAAGTGATGATAATGAACCTAGGGTGAAAACACACGTGTGGATGTGATGTTGTACCTATTATTGATGATGTGCTTGGAGTGTGATGGTTATGTGTTGATGTTGACTACTTCTTCCCATAAGGATAGACCTGCAAAAGAGAAGAATGAACAAGTAGTCAAATATGTGTGTATATATGTAAAAATACATGTAAAAAGTGTGTAAAATGAGATAATAGTATAAAAAGGAACATGTGCACTTGATCCGTAATGAGAAAAGTGATAAAACAGATCTTGAATATGTTGATGAAGAGAAAGTTTATTAGGTGATCTCACACAAGGATAGAAGTAGTGTAGGGAGAAAGGTCTAGTGTTATTCTCCAGCCTTTGACTACTTCCCAGTCGGATCTAATGTGAAAAAGTGAAATCAAACACGATTACTAAGTGTTGAAGGACTGCCTGCCCTATGAAAATCCTTTGTGATAATGATGAAACATATCTGAACTAAAAAATGTTGTGTATTTGTCCCTAGTCTTAGGCACCCAGGAAGGGAAAGAAATGCCTTGGCACCCAAGTATGATTATGGGAGCTAGCATTTGTGATGAAGTAAGGACCCAAGTATGATTCTGAGCCTTATTTGAGTCTACAAACCTGTGATGGATCTATGATATACTATACTTAACTATGACTGTAGAATGTTGAATCGTGATTGTAAATCCTGAATGGGGTGACTGATTCACCCAATAGATTCCCCCTCATTTGGGTGCATGCAATATTTCTAGGAGGATGCAACCCAAAAGAGGACCCCATGCTAAAGTGATACCGGTATGTAGGAGGGAATGTTCTTGGTAGAAACCAAGGCACATGCAAACAATGACTAGAAGATAAGTGTTAGTGTGCAAACAAGCATGCATATAGAAAATAATGTAAGTTACCAAGAAAGAATATAATCTAGACCGTGATAAGTGGGTTTTAAACATGGGACATTACTCATGATGTTGCAAGAAAATCAAGGCCACAATGGTCGAAAGCATACAATGTGCACACAAGAAAAATCATAGGAAAAATCCCACAAATAAGAGTAAGAAAACATCAAATAATCATGGTGGAAAATAGGTCCTGTAAGGAAAATGATACACATGAAGCACTCGTTAGCATGTTAGAAATATATAAAGTATGTCAAAACATGTATAATATGATATAGTAATGTGCTATGTACAATAACTAAAAAATAACACCTGAAATGTGTACGAATGTGGATGCCCCCAGGAGCCATTGTGGGACTAGTATGAGGTATTGCGACAAGCATCCATGTTACGTGTATCGGTCTATGTAGATTCTATGATCACAACTAGAAATCAAGTGAACGCACATGTGTGTATGATAAAGATAGTGACATACAAGATATATATCTAACATGTGTAATAAAATGTACATGTAAGCATAAAAAGTAAGAACTATGTACAACCAAGATATGTAACATGTATGGAATATAATGCCATATGAATGTGATAGGGGAAACATGCCCCCGAATATGGATTTATGTTTGAGTGAAATTTGGATCATTTATATAAGAAACCTTAACAGTCAAGAATTAACCGTATAACAAGAGTGCGTCATCGAGAAATGGTTGGAATGGTGTGTTGTGTATAGATAAAGTTAAGGAAGAGAGCACAAAGTTTAGATTTTAGCATAATGCCATGTGGTGTGAAATATTCCGAGAGATATGAGTAAGATGATATAATTATTGATGATGTAACATAGAATGTAGATCATAGAATATTTGAATAAGAGGCTAAAAAGTATTGTTTGTGAAGCGTAAAGCATAAATTGTAGAATAAATTTGTATGATGGGATAACTAGAAATCTTGATTGATTGTGAAGACCAAGTGCATAATGATGTAGATGTTTGGGAAGTGAGGTTCAATTTAGATTGATACCCTCAATAGTTGAGTATGAACCCTGAGACCAGAGTGCCTCATCGGGTAGTGTGTGTTGTAAAGGTCCGATCATGATGCGTAGAGTGTAGAATAGAATAACACAATACGTGAGTATAATGTGCTAGAAAGATTTAGATCTGTTATAGAAGGGTGTGACACAAGGAAGATGCATGTGAAATGGGCCAAGTGTGAATATGTGTAATGTGCAGTGCAAATGTATAGATTGTGTAAGTGTGAGAAGTGCAAAAGACATATGATGCATAGTAGAAGTAGGAAGATGATGTCGAAGATTTGGATAGTATATAATATGTAAAATGTTTAGTAGTAGAGTGTGTAGAATGTGAAGGTGTAGAAAGCACAAAGTGCATATGATGTGTAATAGATGCAAGGAGAGGATGTAGGAAGTGCACAACATGTATGATGTGTAGGAAGAAGAAGATGTCGTAGATGTGAAATGTGTAGTGTGTGAGGTTCATGTGTATAGTATGCCCTCAATAGTTAAGTGTGAACCTAGCACAAGAGTGTGTCATAGGGTAATGATGATACAAGTGTATCAAGTGGTTTGTATTGATGCTTAAGAGATATTAGACGTTAAGTGTAGAGCATGAAGTGCATGGGATGATAGAGAAATTTGATAGCAATGAAAAGGGGGGGAAGCTATGGTTCCCAAGTACATAAGTGATGGATATCTATTTGATGACGCTAAGAGGATCAATGTAAGGAGTAGTTTCCTTAACAAAAGTGATTGGATGCTGAAGTGGTGATGGTTTGGGATCTTTGCACGGTGGTGGATTATTTGATAATGATGTAGAATACTTGAGTGGAGGCTAGGTTTAACTGAGCTTTAAAGGATGTTTCTTAGATTGACTTGGTAATACTATAGATGAATCAATAGGAGGAGGTGTTGAATTTATTTTTAGAGGAGGTTGCTTGGTTTGAGTAGATTTCATAGGTGGTGTTTGAGTGAGTGAAGAAGGGACATGAGAAGTAGAAGCATGATGCTTATTAGACATAGAAGGAACATATTTAGGAGCCCATTTGGATGTAGCATTTGTAGATGGGCATGCAAAAAAAAAATGTTGTGCAGTGAATGAGATAAATCTCGATGCTCAATATGCATGATTCTTCATTGTAAAGTGTAACATCAATTGTCATTATTTCCATTGATCGATAATAATTGCAATATGGAAGAACTTAATATTTTACAAGTCGGTAAGGAGGATAGCCTTGAGTAGATGGTAAAGTGATCAATTGATGACTAAGGAGCTCAGTAAGAATTTCATGTTGCTTAGTATTGTGATCAAAGGTGAGAGGATATGGTAATGGTCTGACTTGAGGCTCACCGATATGAGAAAATGTAGATGAAATAGAATGAAAATGATAAGAAGAACTATAATTATCCTGAGAAGCATCTTTAAGTTGTTGGATTTCAGATTTAAGAGATGTGATCATGGATTCCATAGCCTGAAATTTGTTATAAAATAAAGAATGCAAAGCTTGAATTGAATCCAATATGGGTTGATTAGATGGAGGATCATGAAGGCTTGGGATATTAGATAGAGGATAAAAGATAGGAATTATTTCGTGTGGGGATGTATCTTTAGGAAGACACGTGGATTCTAAGGATTTTTGTAGAACATCTTGGTAGTCGAGATGCATTTTAAGTAAATCAGACAAAGGAATTTGAGGAAATTTATGTCCCATGATAGAAGAAATATGAGGATCCAAGTGTATTCGATTGAGACGGGTTCACCAAATGATTTAATAAAAATAAACTAAGATGTGTAGATTAATTTGTTAAATTCTTATGTATGCTACAACAAGAAATATATGACAGTAAAGTACATAAATGATTCAAGAAAATAAGAAAAGGAAGTAAAACCCTAAGTTTAATATAGAGTTAGGTTACTTAGTTGATTTTGCACACATATCCTGGTAATGTGCAAAGGTGGAAGATTAATGAGAACATAATTAAAACACCTCGAAACCAAACCCATAAAAGTGCAGGAGTGTAGGAGGACCAGGGACCAAGGTGTCGGATTTGTCTTTGGGGCACTTGGGCACTAAGATCTCTTCTAGGTGCCGGGGTATACACAAGAGCTGAGATGAATTTCACATGGTCATTGGTTGATCCAAAATCCTCGTTGTTTATCACTAGATGGTCACACTATGATCATCGATGTAGCTAATAACCTGAAATAAAGAGATCACCTATAAAAACCTCAAAAGAAAATCAAATCCTAAAAAATAAAGATGCAAAATGAGGGGTAATATTATCCTCAACTATCAAACAAGTGATCTTACGGTTGAGTGCTACACTACATCTCAGACCCAATGTAGTTGTGTGTGTGGATTTGTGCCCTGTGTAGCTCGTGTGTATGTCACACTTGATAGCAAGAAAATTATATATATGTAAAAAGGTGTAATAGATGTGTGCATGGAATAAAATAAAATTCTCTCGTATAGGTGTGATGCAAATAACCATACCTTATCCCTTGTAATGGTGCTAGATGAATGTAAAGATGCTCTTGAGTGCTTGTGAGATGTAACATTAGGTGATAGTATATATGCTTAGATATTGGTCCTTTTATTTGGTCACATAAATTTATCTTTATATGTTTATCTTGTTCAAATTTCGTAATTAATAACTAAAAGGCCGACCCCTAAGAGATAGTCATAGGGATTCCCAATAATTGTAAAGGACCCAAAAAGGAGCAAGAAAAGTACAAAGAGGTATAGGGTGCCTAGAGGGGGTGAGGGCTCCCGAGATCGACATCTTTGCTAGGCGCTGGTGTCTAGAGCTAGAAATGATGAAGTATGAAGGGTCATATGGAAAAATGAGGTATGGAAGACCAAGAGGGATGCTAGAAAGGAAACTAAGAGGCAAAGTACGATGATAAATTAGTAATTTTATCCTCTAAGAATAATATGAATAGTAGTTGTGATTAGGACCTAGTAATGTACCCAAAGTGTGCGTTTTAGTGTCTACAACAAGTTTACTAACCTGAATAAGACTATTTTATTCCCTAATAGTAATGTCATAGGAATCGGTAAAGTTATATCCCCATGGATTGAATCATGACAAAAATGTAACTATTTAGAGCCCTTATATAATAAAGAATTGTATCTTTTGAGGAGTAGATCTTACCATTTGAGGGATTCTATCCCAAGTCCTATAGAATCTGATGTTGAAATTATTTATTAGCTCATGTGGTGCTCACTTTGTTTTTGTCAACTGCTCTACCAAAGACATATGGTATTACTTATCTTCAAAATAATTATAAATAGCTTCTCCTAACTCATCCCAAGTAGAGATAGAGTTAACTCTTAAGCTCATATACCATTGGAGAGATTTTTTCCTTGAAAGAAGCCACCAATAATCTGATAGCTACATTTTATTGTGTAATATGGTAAATTGAGCATATGTTTGTAACATCCTTGATATTATCTATGGGAATTTTTTTGTTCTCTCTAGTGAAGAAAGAAACACTCTTCAAGACCATAATTATAATGTTTTTATACTAGGCCAAAAGTAAAGGGTTTCCTCTATTGAATGTGACAAAATCTTGATTTCTCGATGAGTCATGAATGTAATGGGTCTTAGAACCCTAATTGATAGAAAGAAAGACATACTATGAGGAGTAGAGAACTCTGTTTGGAAGTGATGGTGATATTTTAACCGATCTACTCCTTTTTGTCCTTGGTGACAACTACAAGTAGTCAAAGGTTATTCACTAGCTATCCTTTGTCTTATTCGAACTCTTCTCATGAAACTCAGGTGCACTTGACCACTTGAACTAGTAGGTGTATTATTTAGAGTCACCATATGTGTTTTGTAGAGCCTCCAAAGGTTGAATATCACCAAGATACACACCAAACTCTTAGTGAAATTAAAAAAAATCATTTAGTCACACCGGGCATGTCACAATTGTTAACACACAAAATTTTCTCCCTCTACCTGGTCATTAATGAAAAATAGAAATTTTGGTGAACATGGGATTTTATTCAAAGTGTGGGAATTTTCTCCTTGAGACAAACCTCCAGAGAAGGTTGGTTCCTTATCTCCTAACTCAATGTACACTAACCTAACTACTCAAATTGTAACTAAATATAAAAATAAACTAAATCACAGGGTTAAAAGAAAATGGAAAAGATACAAAATGAAAGAATGACGATGCACCAACACTAAGACAGTTTGAAATCCGACCTAGAAATATGTAAAAAAAAAATTCATATGTAGAGATTTTAATGGAAGCACATAACTTTGGAAGACTTGAAGGCATAAAAATTAATGAAAAAAAGAGGGAAAAAATCCATGAAAAATAGAGAACATTTGAAGGGAAAAAAAAATCATAGATGTAATTACATTTAGTGAGTCTCCATCACGTTTGCAAAGAAGAGGTTATAAATGTCTTTTAAAATGTAAAGTTACGAGAGGTTTGAAGGCAAGAAAATGTATTGCTCCAAAGAGGAGCATGAAAATTCGATAGAGAGGAACCCATAAAACAAGCCTAAGCACTTACATTTATACCATATGAGAATGGGAGAGAGATATGGGGAGAAATCCAAACTTCAATTTTCCATGAGTGTAGACAATCTTCTCGCCCATGAATCGTGTTTCCATTAATCTCCCCAATAGACTGTTGTTTTCTCTCGCAACATGTCATTGTGATTTATAGGCAGGGGCATGGGTACCATTTGAAATTTTACTCTAGGTAGGTGAGGTAGTTGGGAACTTGAAACAAGCAACTACACATTTACGATGTTTCTCTCGAGCTCTCATGGTCTTGCCCTGAAAATCCATGACTCCATATTCGAACATGAAGGCCTTGAATAAATGACATGAATGCAACAAATTTCATGAAATTTAGATAAATTTTTCATAATATACAATAAAAACATTCCACCTTGTCCCATGGCCTCTGGATATTCTTTGAATGTTATGTGGCTCCTTTAACATCTCATGGATTTTTAGATTCAAATGTCTACATGTGGATTGAGAAAATTTCTAGACAATAACTCTCGCACATCCACAAAAATCTTATTTGTTGCACCTTTGTGGATTTTTGAATTCTTTCACTAGTCTTCTCCATTCGCATGGGATTAGAAACCCATAGAAAATTTTATTTGGAAAACATGAAACACTAGGGAAGAGTTTCACAGTTTTTGGACTTAGCCAATTTTTTCGACCTTTTTTACGTGCATGAAACCACAACATGCTCTGACTTACCTTCAACTCGTAAGAGAATTTTTTCCGTTGTCGTGGAAGGAAGGAAAAAGTTGACTTTCGTGAATTTTCAATTATTTATCTCCGCCTAAGTCCCGAGAACTCATTTTTGTCTCATGAGTTGGGAGAACCCATGAACACTAAATTTTAGTATTCTGTGGCCTTTTCAAAAAAAATTCCCTAAGTCTAAAATGAATTTTGGAGTTTTCAAAATAGCCTTGGGGTTTATTTTGGACAATAATTTCTTATCTAACTGATTTGAAACTATTTTAGGAATATTTAAGAGAGCTTATAGTTCTTTAGTGTTGATATTTACAATAATAGATAACAAGAATTCCAAGTGAGTTATATAGTGAAATAGAATTTATCATTTAGGATTTCATAGGTTAAACATTCACATTATGGCAAACCTAGGGAATTTGAACCTGACTCACATTAGGTTTTAAAATTTAAAATTGATTCATTAGATGATATGGTTAGGGATACAGGGCATCCAAGATTGTATAATACGACCCAAACTTGATTCTAGGTAAAATTTAAACTACATGTATAAATCATCCTCAACATTAAATATAAACTATTTACTCTAAAATAATTTTTATTTAATTTGTAAGCTTTAATTTTTATCCAAGCCTTGTATCCTCAACCACATACCATTAATCTTAGAACATGGAGCTTAAGCCTAAATCTCTTATATGAAACCTAAAACATAAACCTAACAACCATTTATTGATATAGACTTTAAAAATCAAATGCCTAGACATGAACCCTTAATCATGGACTCTAGTATGTCAATCTTAGATCCTAGATCCTAAACCCTACATTCTTATGAACAATAAACTTGACATCAATAATTATTACAAACCATATATACTAAGAATAATACCATAAATTTTACCAAACTATAAAATATCAAATTCAAACCATGAACATGAAACTACCCCAAGTTATATTTATTAAACTCTAAAATCAAACCCTAATCCATATAGTCTATAGTCATTGCTTTAATGACATTTTTACTCATGTATTTTGGAAATAATCATTAGGTAAGGGGACATACTTTAGATTTTCTATAAAAAAAAAAATTGTCAATAGAAGGGAAGATTGGTGAATATATTTCACCACGTTGGGTTTCTTACCCTTTAGCCTCTATCCCTAAAAACACTTTTGGTGAGTGTAGAGCCTAATATATCACCATAATTAATACCACTATGGGTTGAAATAATAAACATTGGTAATAAAATTTGTATGAAAAGGTGATTTACCCCACACTACACACACACACACACACACACACACACACACACACACACACACACACACACACACACACACACACACACACACACACACACACACACACACACACACATGAGCAAGTCCCAAGAGAGCTAGAAATATATGTCACTTGAACTTAAATGTGATAATTTGTTTTAAAATATGAACAAATCCAAACTTATCATTGTTAAAGGATAAGTTACCAAATTACAGTGTATACAAACTTGAGTCTAAATCCCTAAACTTCAAACTAGATAAAATTTAAACTACATGTATAAATCATCCTCAATATTAAATATAAACTATTTACTCTAAAATAATTTTTATTTAATTTTAAGCTTTAATTTTTATCCAAGCCTTGTATCCTCAACCACATACCATTAATCTTAGAACATGGAGCCTAAGCCTAAATCTCTTATATGAAACTTAAAACATAAACCTAACAACCATATATTGATATAGACTTTAAAAATCAAACGCCTAGACATGAACCCTTAATCATGGAATCTAGTATTTCAATCTTAGATCCTAGATCCTAAACCCTACATTCCTTATGAACAATAAACTTGACATCCATAATTATTACAAACCATATATACTAAGAATAATACCATAAATTTTACCAAACTATAAAATATCAAATTCAAACCACGAACATGAAACTACCCCCAAGTTATATTTATTAAACTCTAAAATCAAACCCTAATCCATATAGTCTATAGTCATTGCTTTAATGATATTTTTACTCATGTATTTTGGAAATAATCATTAGGTAAGGGGACATACTTTAGATTTTCTTAAAAAAAAAAAAATTTGTCAAGTAGAAGGGAGGATTGGTGAATATATTTCACCACGTTGGGTTTTTACCCTTTAGCCTCTATCCCTAAAAACACTTTTGGTGAGTGTAGAGCCTAATATATCACCATAATTAATACCACTATGGGTTGAAATAATAAACATTGGTAATAAAATTTGTATGAAAAGGATGATTTACTAGGAACTACACACACCACAAAATTTTCTAATAGGAAAAGAGGCTAAAGGTTGAGTAGCCCAAAGTGGTGAATTATATCCCTATTCTTCTCCCCTATTAACAAATTCTTGTTATTGTGCATAGTAATAATTATAACATGAGGGTGATAGATTAGGCACTATACTCACCAAAATATTTTTCAATGGAGAAAGAGGCTAGAGGTTGAGAATCCCAAATTTGTGAATTATATTCATAATTTTCCCCTTCCCCAACTTCTAATAAATGATTACTATGTTTTTACACTAAAGGGGGTCCTATGCTGTCTCGATTACTACCAAAAATTAATGAGGAAAGAAAAAATGATGCCACACCGACAAGTCCTGTAATTAAATGTAAACCCATAAATAATTTGATGTTATCATTTCTCTTAACTTGTAAACACTTAACTTACTCCTAACCATTTTTTCTATTAGCTCCGCACAAATGTATATCCGATCTAGACTAAGTGTATGGACAACTCCTGACTAAATGTATGGACATCCTCGACTAAATGTATGGATAAATCCTAACTAAATTTATGGACAACTCCCGAATAAATTTATGGATGGATCCAAACTAAATGTATGGAAAAATATAGACTAAAAGTACTGACAAATCCAAACTAAATGTATGGAAAACTTATGACTAAATACATGGACATCTCTGGACTATTTCCTTGTGATTAATTCTCCTATATATTCTATATACTTATAAATATGAAAACCACTACATCTTGAAATATTAATTAGCTAGAAAATTCTCATGATAACCATGCTCTCATTCATCTTACTAAGAATCATTTTTTTCTAAAAGTATATAAAATGTACAATCGCTAACAACCTTCCCTTCACTACTTATCATACCTTCTTTAGTTGGTCAACATACCTTATTTTCTCTCATCTAGCCATTTATTCATAAGAAACCAACTTTCTCAAAGGAGTCAATTTTACAAAAAAGTAATTTTAGTGGCGAATCTTTGTTAATTCACAAATATTCGGTTTTTTAAATTTGCGTTTGACAAAATTTTAGGTGTAGGGATAGGAATGGGTCAGCTTAAATCAGTATAGGTTCAAGTTACTTTTAGGGTCGGTTCACCTAAAATTTAGACAAATAAATGACTTTATTAATTCAAATCACCACTAGCATGAAATTGAAATTTGTAAAATTCACCTTCATATATATAGTGATTACAAATTTATAATTTCAAATATCAAGTACACATCAAATTTTCTTTGCAATTCCTTTACTCGTGCTCATGGTCCTGTGGGCATTGATGATCAAGATCGATTGCATATCACAACCCTCCAATATTAAAGGTATTTTAACAATTAATATGTTATTATGTTGAAGTTGTATATAATGTAAAATGTCAGAAACAACTGACAACATATATTTATGCTACTATTCGGTGGCATTTTTTTGGTGATGTTGTAATACGAGGGAAACAAATGAGTATGGGTATTTTATTTGGTTATGCCATATTTTGTGAGGACAAATTTCTCATTGAGACAAAAATTTAAATGCTAACATCAAAAACTTTCAATTTTTTTCCCATTTAAAACTAGAGAAATCTGCATTTTTTTACAAAAAATCACTTTTTAAATATTTTTTTGTTTGTGTCATATTTTGTGAGGACATATTTCTTGTCAAGACAATCATTTTAGTTGCTATTGTAAAAATTATTTTTGAAAAATTACATATGTTTTTGGCCGACAACATATACTATCATCCGATAATTGCTACTAGTAGAACCATTATCAAATGATTTTCCAAACCGTTCAAAACATGTTTCCTTCAAATTCGTCATAATTTTGAAAGTCATTTTCACATATTCACCAAGTAATATCTATGAGTTTTTTAAGGGGTCTTAAAATTTACCCTATTTTACACCATAATTATCAAGGAATTTCTTAATGTTCTTAAGATCGTTAAAAATTCTATAAAACACTACTAACTTGATTAATTCTCTCTAGACTCCAATTTTGATTATCATAACAATGTTTCTTATTATTAGCCTTTTAGGCCTTGTAGCCATGCATACTCTATTTTTCAAGGATATATTTTGATGTAGAGGGTTTTACAAAAAAGTGATGATTTTTAGATACCCATTTGAATTTTATAACTACAAACCAAAGCATGAGGTAGGCTCCTTTGGAAGAATGTACCCAATTTTCATGATAATGTTTTCCAATTCGGCCTAAAATAAGAAAATGATTGAGTTTTGGCTATAAAATGTAAAATATGGAGTTTCTTAGAAAAAAAATTTAGATACCCTTTGGCCACTTTACAATATAAGCTAATATCAAGGGTCATTACTTTATACGGATTGTGATTTTTTCGTAAGAATATACTTGTAAAATAGGTCTCTTTAACCTTCATTTTTAGGATAGTCACTTCTATTAGCAATAAATTCATCAAATATTCATGAAATGACTCCAAACCACTTGAACTATTTTTCAGGCTTTTGTCAGTCATTTCAATTCAAATTTCATGGCTTAACTCTCAAAAACGTGCAAGTTATGAAGAATTTACCATTCAAACCCTAGATGAGGGTTTCCAGAAACCCAAGAGAGATAAAATTGAATATCTTGCTTCCAAAAGTGTTTCAAAATATAAACTCAAGATCTGAAGTTCTTTCAATACATCATGCAACTTTCCTTTTTATACCACATGCTAAAAATGAGTAGTTTTTTCTAGACAATAAGCTTTCTCTAGCTTAAAGTACTGTGAGGACAATAATTAAGAAAATGCATGGGAAATTAAATTGAATCAATCATAAATTCACTAGATCCATGTTATTTGACATTGATAAACATCAATCAACAATTCAATGAAGATTACCTAGCATATTGTATAACAAAGTATACCCTTTTCATTAGTTACTTAACTTTATTCCTCTCCTACATAGTCCTACTTACAAACATAGGCCTAAAATGCCTTCTCCAATCCTTCAAATTCAATTATATCTCCTAATTCGACCTAAAACTTATTTATTGATACCTATTGTTTATTGACTTTGTTTAGCTCATATTCTTGTGCTTTCAGTCTATCTCTTCATAGTAATAGGTATTGTTTGGTTCTAATCTCAAAAACATCTCTCTTATCTCTTGTTCTCAACCAACATTCCTCATATTTTATTTTCCAATGTCTTAGTCTCTTTCTAGATGATACGTGATGTACTTTGCCTTTTATTTTGATGTTTTCATTTACAATATATCATTAAAAATATCTTAATACCCTTCCACGAGATTTAGAGTCTTCAAAAATGGTTATAAACCCTTCATAAGCCTCCTAGACATCCTAATTTCAATTTTTCACTTTAGTAGGAACTCCAAAATCTCACTTATTGAGTTCTAGAACACACCTAAAAACCAAATAACACTTCTTATTGACCCTTAAAGGACTCCTAAAACTTTATAGATCATGACCAAGTACAAATTTTTATATTTACAAGCTTGAAGTAGTTCAAATTCTGATGCTCTTGATAAGACTCTCAAGGGAAAATATTTGAGATCCTATTCAAATGCAATGTTGTGTCCTTCTTCCTCTTTCTCAATTCCTTAGTTTCTTCTTTGTTTTAATTTGGTTTTTCCTTCTTTCTTCTTTCTCATTCAACTCTTCATGATGTGTGAGTCCAAATGATTCAATTTCTTGTTCATCCACCTTTTTAAGTCCATGAGGAAAGACTCCACTTGTGTATCTTCCATACATGCATATTCAAAACTAAAATCATCATTAGCTTTAAAACTTGAGGCAATATTGCATCTTCAGTAGCTTCCATTTTCCTTGGTACTTACATCTTCTTGAGTCAAGATCTTTAATAGATCCATTTCAACTTCGTTAATGGTTTTTTCATCTTATATGAGGTCAAATGAGTCATAACCTTGCATGATTTTCTGCCGAATCTGATCTTCTTCTTCACTAAACTCTATAATTTCTTCATTTGCAATCTTATATTCTTTTGCTAAAACTTGTACCATGGATTTTTTATGATTATGAACTTCATTAGGCATAAATGTTTTCACCTCCTACTGTTTTAGATCAGGTTACAAGAGATATTTATGGAGTATATCATCTTCACTATTCCTTTACATGAGTTTATCCAATAATAAAATTGTTTCCTTGTACAAAACATTATCAAAATCAATGTTAGAGATAAAATTTTGAGGCCATTGAACCTCTCCAAATACTTCTTATTCACCAATCATTTATCCTTCCACCTGGATAACATAGTTATATTTCTTCATTCTCTAAGGCTATGTTTGTTTGATCCTCTATATAACCATGTTGTTCATGCCTCCTTTCCATAACTAATTCATTGTCTTCTTTGGTGTCTTTAGACTTTAATCCCTCAAAATGAGATTTTCCTTCACATATCTTTTCACTACACACACACACATACAAATAATATATTATATTTAAAATTTGGAGGCTTGTTTTCCTCTTCCTTCTTCTTGCATTGTCTTGCCAACCTTTTTGATTATCTTTTCTTCTTCTCAATCGTCTCCTCGAGAGGCACCAAACTCTCCTTTTGATTCTTTAAAATAATCTTTTCTCGACTCATCTAAAAATTTGTCTATACCTAACAAGATCATCTTCATTTCAACTATTTCCCTTTCTATGTCTATTTCTCTTTTCTATACCTCTTATTTTTCCATATTTTTGTGGCTCTTCTTTTTTCTTATCCTTACATCATATTTTTTTCTTTCCTTCTCTCACTCTTACCTTTATTTTATCATCGTGCTTATTATTATCTTACTAAGCCCATCCTAATTTCTTCTTAGCACTTTGTTGGAAGAAAAATGGACTGAGAGAGGGGGGTGAATCATTCCTTACAAAATGAAATTATATTTCAGATTACTTATTCAAATCATAACATTACTTATCCAACCATTAATGTGTGAAAAATATCAAATATCATACATGCAATGAATCGTGAACAAGGGAATCAATAAAAAGACACAAGATATAAGTGGGAAACCTCAAGGGGAAGAAAACCTACATATTTTTTTTTATATTGATATTTTTCAAATTTAGCGAGGCACCAACCCCATAAGGAGCACCAACCCCTAGTTTAGTAGAGGACCAACCCTACAAGGAGCAAAACCCTAATTTTGTGAAGCACCAAATAAACAAGTAGACTACATCCCCAAGATGATCAAAACCCCACCCAAACACCTTATAATGAATATATATGATGTATTTCTACTTCCAAAAATTATTTGACATCAAAATTCAGCTCACACTCCTCAAAAACCATGTTTAAATCATAGGTATTCAAACTTTCATACTTATTCACTCTTGAAAGCATAAAAACCTTATAGACACATAATTTATGTAATTATTCAACTTGTCACACACTTTATAAGCTCTCAAAACATGCCTTTGAACATGCAAAACTCTCACACCTAGGTCACACTTTTGCACATACTCACAACTAGTTCACAAAAGCACCCAAAACATCACTTTTATATCATATCCTTGATTAAAATTAACAATAGGTTGGTTTAACTCTTTCATATTAACCAAATAATATTTAAAAATCCCATAAAATTTGTCACAATAGTCAAAATATACCCAAGTATTTCAGCCTATCCAAAAACCTTCATTCATGCACCAACAATCCTCAAAATCCCATCACTAGAATGAGAAAAATACACTTACACTAAAACCATGCTTAGTAAATTTACCTAATCCTCCATACATGAATAATAACATTTAAAAATCATCCATGGTCGCAATTAACTTGAACTAATCAAATTATTTCATTTAATGGGCCCACTGGCTCATTACCTTCACAAAATAATTGTTTCCAACAACCTGAATCTTCCTTTGGGCCTCAATACCCCTCAAGATGAACTAAAATATGGCATGTGATCACTAAATGGAAATACCAGAACCTTTATAACACTTCTAAGAAAGTTATAGATCATGAAACAATCACATGTTCAAACCACATCAACTTTTCCCACCCCCAAAATAAGATGCCTAAAAAGTAGTTTTACAAATACAACAGTTAACACCCTTCCTGAAACTTTCAATACCTCCAAATGGATTAAATTTATGCCAAATTTATCCCTCTTAAATTTATTGATATAAATAATCAACCAATCCATTTCATGCATAACCAAAGCTCTTTTAGCAAAAGCAATTTTGTCCTAAAAGCAAGAAACCTTCTTGCTCACAAACTGACCTGTAAACCACATAAAATCAACTCATAATGAAATAAAAAATTATACCATTGGATATATATCTTAATTAAATTTCCATAACGTATTGTTACTCCTTGCAAATCTAAGTGGAAGGCCTTCAACCAAGATGATCTCTACAAACTACTTGAAATTGCCTCAAAATTGCCCTTTGACCAATCAACATAAATGAAGCATGAAAAACCATTTAACAACATCAAAATGACCTAAAACCATCATGTAAATCAATAAATACTCATTTAATAACCATAATGGTCATTTATTTTGTAACTCTTTTGGACAACCTTGTCCCAAACCGAACTTCTTCTAAAATGACCTATTTGTGGGTTCCACTCATCACCACAACCTATACCATATAAACATGGGGTATTCCTATACATCATATAATCACCATACATTCATTATCAATAAAAATGGCAAGTTAAGAGAAATTTATATCATACCACTTCGAGCTAGGGTTTCAAACACACAAGAAGTTGTTTGGCTTCTTAACATTTGTTCATAAAAACTGATGATGAATTGAACTCATTATTTTTGAAACCTTATAGACTTAATGTATAAAAATCCATGAAATCCACAAGGTCCCATACAAAGCACAAAACTCGGGGTGAGCATTAGAAGACCTAATTGAGCTAGAAATGACCTTGTTCTTGATCCTGTTTCATAAAAACTGACATATCATGTAAAAACTCATCATGGAAACTTAATTTTTTTCCCACATAGCCGTGAAACACCCTACATACATATAAAATTATCACACTTCCACAAAAACACTCCATCTCTCTAACCACTGATACTTTCATAGCTATCCCTTAGGGTTTTACATTGTAAAGGCTAGGGTCACTAAAATAACACAAAAATCATCCTAGAAACACTCCAAAAGGTCCTATCATACCTAGTAAATCATAAATCAATTGAATACATGCATCCATAAGCTCACATATCTCCACAACCAAATCTCGTGCATTCTAACAGCCATACTTGGTCCAGGATGAACACTGAAACTTTGTCACCAACTCCGTATCTCGCACTCTGAAACTCATGTGAGTGCCTAAGAACTCCCTAATCATTCTCTCCATAATTCCAACATGCTTCTCAAGTCACCAAGAATCTCATACCTCCATGCACTATCACCTAGGCTAGCTAGGTCACCTGAATAGGTTTGCAAGAACAAGCAATTCTCATTGAATCAACATATGCAACCAAGAACATACCTAAATATTTATGGTATCATCGCTATGGGAATAATATGACTCTACTCCATCATCCACTTTTTCATTAATGGGGTTTTGCATCAATGACAACACATAAACCACATCATGCCAACAATATCCCCCTTTGTCATTAATGGAAAACCACTTGAAATTCTCCCCCTTTTTACATTAATGACAAAGGCATACCTATACCAACATGTTCTTCATCTTCCTTAGCTTCATAGGGTCATTATTTGGTTAGAAACATCAACCAAATTCTTCATTATAGCTCACAACTTGAAAACTCTCTCAAAACTGATTTTTAGCCATTTTTAAAGCATGGAAACACTATGCTCCCCCTGGGAAAAGTACATACACCACCTAATTATACCAATAATTATGAATAAAACATCATCATACCTTTGGTTTGGGCTATTGGACCAACATCCACCTTCTAGACATGTAAAAACTCATAATTTCTCCTCCAAATTCTGTTTTTACCTTCAAGATGCTACTATAACAGACCACAACCTAAAGTATACCACAAGTGAATTATGCCAACAATGATGTAAAAGAGGTAAACTATCCTCCTTACCTTAATTCTTGAGCTTACTTCTGATTTTCAAGGCAAAATCTTGTCTTAAGCACTATCATCTTTTTATCTACAAACTACACTAGGACTAAGTTCCCGAAATGAACCTTTAGTGCATTTTAGAAAACTTTCTTAAGGCTCTGTAAGCACAATCCAACTTTCATGCACCTATTTATTACTCCCCTAGACTTAAACCATTTATCTCTAGTATAAAAGCACTTAATCAATCTTCTTACCTTGAGTGCATGTCTCGGATGATAGGAAAATACTTAGACACATCCGTAAAGATTTTTCTTAGTCCTTGACAGTCATATTAGGATGATATAATGCATTCATGAAACATAGCCCACTTGTCCTTTGAGAAGACACCCAAAATCATACCTATGTTTCCTAGAGATCATCAATACAACCTTCAAGAAGCATAAACTCATACCCCTATCAAATTAGGACTATGCACACTGTATATACCTATAGAAGAATTTGAGCATCATTTAGATCTTCACACGATATTGCAGCAATATATCAAACCCTCTCAAGGTTATGGCATATCATATTGGTCCAAGAGAGTCAATTAGACCTAGTCAAGTCCATCTTCACAATAATAATCATCCTCATCAACCTTTATTAGAAGTATACATACATGATAACCTTCAATGATGACTCTATCAACATCTACAAGCCTGTAGGATGCACTTTGGAGCAAGAATGACCATTCCTATCATAACACAATACAATACACACTTGCATTTTTGAGATGACAATCACTTTCTATGTCTTTTTGATAAGTCTGAGGACAACTTAACATACCATGGATGATCTTGGTAGACATTTCTCACTTGTGGAAGCAACATACTCGCCTCTCATATATATCCCGCACTTGAACATTCATTTCTTCTTCATCTCATTCATGAAGTATTTCATACCTCCCTTCACTATGATCTCCACATTTGATTAAGATAAACCATTTAGACTAAAATTCTCTTATCATGAAAACAATCTCAATCCTTATTATACTTATGCACAACCATTGAGAAGACTCGTAATACATCAAACAAGAATATACAGACATGTGATTGCTCAAAGATATTTATCTCCTCATCCTCACCCATCACTAATTGAATACATTTATCAAGTACTTGAAGGAATAGATATAGCAAATCACACTCCCAAAACACTATCCTAGATCATAAAGAGTCATATATACTCCCACAATTTGATTAAATTCATTGTGTTGAAAAAATACCACCTACAAGATTACATTCATTCATTCAAATTTAAAAATTGTACAAGATGATATAGAGAGATAAATACCAGAAAGTCAACCCAAAATCACTTTAAAGAAGATATAGAAACCTTTTCATGTATTGAGTAACCTACCAAAGAATCATTGTGGTCCTTTATCTCAATTTCAATCTTCCATATAAAGTGCATGACAACTATCCCTAGTTGAAGATGAAATCATACCTAAATTTTGATGAAGACTCATTCATGAATAAAATTTACTTGCTGCAGATACCCATTTAACCCTAATATTACCTCCTTAAACCTTGAATCATGCACATGAAGACAAATCTTACCCAGTTTGAACTTTCTTCCTTTAAGAATTAGGCCTTTTGCATTCTCACTGTCAATTCATTGTACTTTCATAAACCATAGAAGTTTTTGAATTTTCTGGATCTAAAACCATTTAAATCATGAATAAATAATAGTCTAGATGCTTTGTACACATTTTAAGCTTTGAACTCTTCCATTTGCACCTACAAACTCATCTTTTCTTTACACCGCTCAAAAAGCACTATTAGAATCTAGTTAGGGCAGAGAAGCTTCACAAATGCATGCACTTTGATTTCAAGAGCATAAACATGATCTCCAACACTATAATAACATCACCTCATATCCTGGTCCTCTTTTTTCATGATTTAGAAACATTAAAAACCGTTTTCTTACCCGAAACCACCTTGATTGACACTTAAACTCTCTTAAATTGACCACTTCACTTCCATAGACCACTCTTGAAGTGATGGTCTAATCAAGACATCATTTTTATGACACATTAAATCTCTAAATATTCATCTCAAGGAATTATAACTATTTTATGTCATCATAGGCAATCTACATAAATAGATAACCAAGAAACTTTGGACATAGACAACCCTAGATGACTTATGACAAACTTACCAAGAAGAATGACTTATATGTCTTTCGATCACCTCCAACATATTTATGAGGAAATATCATAGCTTTACACACATTATAAATAATTATACACACTTGAATTATGTACTTACAACTCATGAAACTTCATTTGACTCAGAATTTTCACCATGAGATACCACAATCCTCTATACTACAAAACAACATTACTAGTTCACACTCTCAGACAAAAAGAAGACAATTCATATGCTTTTATGACATAATAGACCTATTATGATACACCAAATACATTAATATTACACACACTCGATTCATCCTAAATTGACATTACACTATGATAATGAAAAAACAGCCTCAAGAACACAAACTCTTATAATTCAAAGATAAAAAGACTAAGATATTTGAGATTCACAACAATACCAAACATATTGAATCATAAGAACGTGCTAAATAACTTAAAGAGACATACCTTGACATCATAAGGACACACACACAAACCAAGCCATATCCCCCTCACTCCAATGTTTCATATGAACTGATATACCTTGAATATGCATAATAGATACATATGAACACTGTGAAGGCCTAGAAAAGAAGGTCTTTAAGAGGTTCCAAGAGCTCTTAGACACACTGAAGAACTCCATATTCTTCTTGCTTCTAGTTTGAAATCTGAATTATTAATTTCCTTCCATAAAATATAGCATTTGATGATACTTCATGATCTCTCTTAGGCTTCCAATTCCTTTCTTGACTATTATTATGCATTCTTGACATCCGAAAGATTCTCTCGATGCAATTTAAGACCTTGATCCTCTCGATTATTTCTTAAGAAGCCATGGTAGCAATACCTTTCCATATGAATAACCTCATTACAACTATAATGCACCATTTTATTCTTCCTTTTAAAACCATCAACATGATTAGATGAATCATTTAAGAAAATAATAGCAACATGACCTACCTCATTGTAGTTGTAGCATATCAAATTATTTGATTTATCACTCATACTATTTCTCCATGGATGAGTATCTCTTGTAGGATTCCTACACTCTTTTTCCCAATGAAAAATCCATTACATGTATAACAATAACCATTGAAATATATTTCATACCTTGAGGCATTAGGTTGCCTAATTGACTTGGTCTTCTCATTGTCCTTGGTATAGGTATCCTTCTTTCCTTCCTTGGTGCTTGATTCAACTGCTTCTTTTCTTGAAACTAGGTCTACTTGCTTCACTTATTTTTCCATGACTTCAAATTTGAATCCTAAACCATCTCTATCAATTGCAACTTTCTAATTGGTCAAGAGATCACTAAGAGCCTTATAATGTTCTTCAATTTTTGATATGACTTTACTTTGCTTGCTGCATCTGATAGCTCCTTCTTGAGTAGAATAACTTCTTCCTCCTTAGATTACAAGCTAAGAGTCATAGTTCTCATTTTCAACTCTATCTTTCTTATAGTTTCATCAATATTCTCAGTAATAGCCCAATGCTTCCCTTCTAGTTCCTGAATTCTTGCTTCATATTCCTTGACCTGTGATTTCAGTTTCTCATTTTATTTTTCAACATGCTTCAATTCTGACTGAACAAAAACTAATTCAGTCACAATGTCATATTCTTCTCCTTCAAAACCTTTTCAAGAATCTGACAAAAACTCACCCATCAATGAAGAATCGCCACTAGTGGATCTCATAGCTTCTTTTTTGTCATGAATAAGACCTCATCACCTACATATTTGTGATCAGATTCAAACTCATAATCAAATCCATCAACTTCACTACTTTCTTAAGAGGAATAGGCCTCTTCCTTGGTATAAAAACTCTTCTTACCCTTCTTCTTATAATCAAACTTCTTGAATTCTTTCTTCTCTTTACCATACTTCTGATTTTTCTTCTCATGATCACTTTCATGATCATCATTTCCTTCTTATCATGCTTATGAGGACACTTAGTAGAAAAGTGACATAATTTACTATAAATAAAACATTTGAAAGGAATTTTATGCTTGTACTTACCAGCCCAACATTCAACCTTCTAAAGCAACCATATTAAATAGTTCTTCATCACCTAACTCATGAGCAACATCATTAACTTTGGTCTTTTTATCCTTTGGCATATTCTCAACTTTGAAAACCAGCTCTTTCTTGGTTTTTTTGGATTCAACCACTCTCATCTCATAATCAATCAAAGTACCATGTAACTCATCCATCTTAAAATTAGTTAGATCCTTTTCCTCTTCAATAGTAGATAATTTAGAATCAAATCTAGGAGTTAGTGACCTCAAAACATTTTCAACAACTTCTTATTTCACATCTTCTCCTAACCCTTTCATTCTATTGAAAACCTTGTCAACTCTATAAGATATGAAATAATAGAATCATTATCATTCATCTTAAGACTCTCAAACTGATTTCTAAAAGTTTGAATCTTAGCAATTTTTACCTTTGAGTCACCTTCATACAACACTTATAGTTTCTCCCATACTTCTTTTGTTGATTTTCAATGCATTACCTTTCCCATATCATATTCTCCAATACTACATATGATAGCATTGAAGGCCTTATAATTTTCCTCTATAGTCACAAAATTATGCACTTTAGACACATAGTTATCCCAATCACATACTACTATTTAGAAGGTTATTTAATGAAGAAAGTACTAACTAACCCCATCTTTTGGCCATCTTATTTTACTTTATTTCTTCATTTCCACATAGATTTATCTACGTGCCTAGTATGTTTAGAAAATTTTCCCTCATTTTAGCCTTTCTAGGGTGCTCGTCGCTGCTCTCGGTCCCACCCAGGGGCACCCCAATCCTTTTCTACTTTCCCGCCACTTTTGGCTCTTTTTAGCCATTTCTTCTTCTTGTCTTTTTCCTAGTCATACTTTTTAGGTTAATTATGAAATCAGATCAAGAGAACCCTATAAATATAAATTTATGAGACCATAATGAGGGACCTAGCATCATCTACTACTATCACTCATCTAGAGTTGCATCCATCTATTACATTTACATCCACATAGTTCCATCATCAAGGCACAAGCTATGAAGTCTACATCACACTTCATAGGGGGATTATATTCTATTCCATACACACATGCTATTACAATTTATACATTTAGTTATTTCTCACTATTTCACATAGTGTGACTAGCACAAGAGATCCTAGGGTAAGACATGCACACACTCACAAGAACTACATTTGGGTCCAAAATGTAGTGTAACTCTCAAATTAGTAAGCCCACGCTTGTTGTGGCAATTGAGGTCATTCGACCCATTCATTTGCATCTTATTTTTTTAGGGTTTGATACTTATTTTGGTCATATTATAGGTCTTCCTTCATCTTGAATTATTGGAGACATTACGCATAGGAAAATGAAGTAGATGCGATACACACAAGTGAGGGTTTAAAACCACTTTCCAACCTTGTGAGAATCGGGCAGAGATTTTTCATAGACCAAGGCACCCATTTTACTTACTAGAGCACCCTTGGGTGCCCCAATCCTCTTCTAAGAACCCTAGTCCACTTGAATCCTCCAGATCTAATCTTTTTGGGACCTTTGCATAATCGTCATGCTCCTATTTTCCCTAGTCACCTCTACGATAGTCACTAGTTATCAGCTGAGTTCTTTCCTTACCTCCTTCTTTCATATTAGGTTTTCATTACATTACTTCAGTTATTTAGTTACTTTACATATTGTCTTAGCATAGTTATTTACAACTTTTATGTCCTCCTAGATTAGATTAACTATCCCCCATACTACCTCTTATTTTCAAATTTTAGTTAATCATTTTGGTGAACCTGATTCGATCATATACGCTTCTAGGATCCTCTCTCTTACTTTGCTAGGGTTTATTTTCCTTTCCTATGGCTCACTCTCATGAGGAATTCATCGAAGCTCACCTTAAGGCCATCAATGATCACCTTTTTACACACCTCTCGGATCTAGAATTACTTTTACATGTGGCTCATGAAGAAGCTACTAATTTGGTAGAACTCAATACTTATGTGGCTATAACAACTATGATGTTGCCACTCAACCACTTGCTTCCACTCTTCCACCTATCTCTACTATTCCTTTTTTTTCCTTACTCCTACCAATCATTTTATACCACCCTTAGTTTCTCATGAAAGGCAAGTCTCATTTGTTGGAAATCAAGACTTAACTTCTCTTTATCATGATCTTCAAGCTCAAATTCATAAGTTACAACAAGATACTTCACACGCCTCTCCATCTTTAGATTCTACCTTGTTATTACATACTCCATTCACACCTACCATCTCTACTTATTCTTTTCATCTTAGTTTTTTTACCCATAAGATTCCCATTTTCAATGGGCATAGTGACACAAAGAAGCATCTTAAATCCTTTCATGTAGATTGTCTAGATTTTGTCAACGATCATATTCTCTTAGCTAAAATCTTTCCTCGTAGTCTCAATGATTATGTGATGTATTGGTTCTATGACTTACCTGTTCACTCAGTCACTTCATTTACGCATCTAGCCGATGCCTTTATTACACATTTATCCATCAATATTAGCTCTAATATTTCTTATGCTCAACTCACACAACTTAAACAGGGATCCAATGAACACTTAACTAACTACATTTTAAGGTATAAGAACAATCTCGCTAAAATGAGAAATGTGCTTGTAGACTATGAGCTTCAAGACCTATTTATTCAGAGTCTTTTACCACTTCTCCAAGAAAGCGTTCTCTTTGAGACCTCTCCTTCATTCAATCAACTTTTTCATACTCTTAAGAGAATGTTGATGTTTAAGCTTGCAATTAATGTAAATAATCACTCTAAAAAAGTTCAATTGAAAAACCATCTAGATGCAATGTTTAAAGAAACTTCTCAATAACAATCACGCCTCCACCACTCAAGTTAGACCCAAAGGTAGGAACTACAATGAAAATCCCATTGTGATTATCATCACCGTGTGGGAAATTCTACAAATAGATGCCTAAAACTCCAAATAATTATCCAAGATGTAATTGATAACAATAAACTCTAATTCCCGTATTCTCGCTAGCTCGCCCCAACCAATGAAAAGGGTAAACTTAAGCTATTTAATAATGAATCTCAACAACATGACAAAAATACCATAGAATCTTCTACTAATCATGCGTATCATGTGGTATCACCTCTAGAATCAGGAGCTCTTGATTTCTTAGTTGCTAACACTGAAGCTTTGCCACCAGTCATTTATTTTTCCAACACTCGATTATCACACTACATTTACATCTAATCATTTACACATCCATGCATCTATCAGCTCGACCTCTATCAAAAATACTAAGGTTGACCCATCATGGCCCATTAGTGCATGTTCTATGTCCCTCCTTAAGGATATCAATTATCCTCCATCAAAATTGAGTATCCCTTCCACAAACCCTTTGGTGTTGTTAAGCTACACATCATAGTCAACCCTCTTACCATGTTTTTCCCTTTCCTTATTGGAAACACAGTTGAGGGATATTACCTACTTATAGGAATTAATTAGATTCGTCACTCTCAATCTATCATATCTATGAATCACTTGCGACTCAAATTAATTCAAAAATCAATTCATTTCTATTAACGGTGATCCTTCATCTCCTCCACTATCACCATCTCCTCATACAATTTCTCGTGTGTCATCTAACCCTTCTAACACGACTGCTCTATGTTACCCAAAGCATGGTATACTCCTAGTTCACCTACCCAAGTACCATCTATATGACTCAATCATTCTGTTAGTCCTACACATCGACATAGACCTATCCCTAGGATAGTCACCGTATCTTGGCGTTAATCATCACCTTGATTTTTTCCTCATACTTCTTCATCACCTTTTCCCTATGTCTCACATAGATATCCATTGCTAACACATTTTACGATGCATCCATCTTCATTGTATATTCATCCATCCCATGTGCATAGGATTTATTCATTGTCCTAATGTTTTTCTGCTATACCACCACTATTAGATCATAGTCTTATGCTTTCATCCTCACAAACATTGGGTGGAGGACCTTCATCTTTCACTATCATTGGTTAGTTTATTCATTTCTATATACTTAGGGCCATAAAAACTAATACATACCCCTACCTTATGTCATCACCATATCTATAACCTTTGCATTTTCATCATTCATCACACATTTTAGCACCATTGTTACCCGACGATGAACTCTTGTGCTTCAATTCACACTTGATTGTTGAGGGATTACCATTACATTGAACCCCACACACCTCACTATAGGTATTATACATTTCCTTTCATCACACATACTTGCGCATCATACACCACACATTTTACATTTTTTCTACAACCTTTGACATTCACGCATCATCCATCACATATTTCTAATTTCCAAATATTGTTATCATCTACATGTCTAGGATAATATGTTATTCATCCTACACATTACCTACATTATTAGGCTATCTATGTACATAGTCTAATCATACATTGTGCATACCTACGTCATATACACATTCGCAAACTATGCTAAGTTACATTACACATGATTCTAGCTTTCCATTTCATCCCTACATTCTACATTACTACACATGTTACATCATGTATTATACATTACATATTGTTTACCTTTAGCATCGCATTCTACATACCACACATTTACAAACCCTACTCACCACATGGTCATTTCATCATTACACATACTACATTATTTTCTATGTGCTGCACTCACCACCCTATGATGCACTTTAGTTCCTCAGTCCATACTCGATTGTCGAGGGTTTACAAATCAAATGGACCTTACACTCACCATGCGACATTTCATCACGCGAAATTTCATCATGCAACATTCCTAGGCTAGTGACATATGATTTAGGCTAGAAATCATCACTTACTCTTTCTATCTAGTAGTGGTATACACTTTAGGATAGATCACCACCTATGTTATATCTCGTTTGTCCTTAGGTTACATCACCACCCCTCATCCATCCCACATGTAGTGATATACGCTTAGTGATAAATCATCACTCATCTATTCATCATATAGTGATATACACTTAGGGCTAAATACACACTCATCCTTTCATATTATAGTGATATACGCTTAGTGTTAAATCATCACTCATTATTTCATCTTATAATGATAGATGCTTAGGATAAATCATCACTCATCTATTCATCAAGTCATGATATAAAATTTGGCTATAGGGTTCATGCACATCCTTTCTATATGTCACACTTCATCACTACACATACACATTCACCACAAATGTGCGTTAGACACAAAACTCCCCAGACCATTTCCCGAAGACGCACTCTCATTTATGGCTAATGCTTGACTGTTGAGGGGGAAAATAAAATGAACCTCATTACATACACTTCCATTCACTCGGGGGCACGTGGATCCTTACCATTCCACTTTACATTCCATTTCATCCACCAACAACATACTACATTGTCTTGGAGAATTTATTCTTGTTTACTAGTGTTTCACATGATCACTTTACTACACATGTTAGCTTGATTTCTTATATGTCATTATCTATACCATTCAAACATGCGTGGTCACATCTTTTGGCCAATATATTATTTTGATATTTTGGAGTGGTATAGTAAAATAAGATGGCCAAAAGAGGGGGATTGAGTGAAGAAAGTACCAACTAACCCCATCTTTTGGCCATCTTATTTTTTACTTTTTTCATCATTTCAACACATTTTTATCTACATGCCTAGTTTGTTTCAACATTTTCCCATAATTTTATCTTTGTTTGGGGTACCTAGGGTAGTACTAGGGTGCCCATCAGCACCCTAGTCCCACCAAGGGCACCCCGATCCTTTTCTACTTTCCGCCACTTTTTGGGCTCTTTCTAGTTGTTTCTTCTTCTTATATTTTTCCTAGTCGGGATTTTCATGGTTAATTATGAAATCAAATCAAGATAACCCTATAAATATATAGTTATGAGACCATAATGAGGGACCTACCATTATCTACTACTATAGCTCATCTAGAGTTGCATCCATCTATTGCATTTACATCCACATAACTCCATCATCAAGGCACAAGCTAGGAATTTTGCATCACACTTCATAGGGGAGGGATTCTATTTTATTCCATTCACACATATTTCATTTTCTACATTTAGTTATTACTCACTATTTCACATAGTGCAACTAGCACAAGAGAACCTAGGGCATGACATGCACACACTCACCAGAACTACATTTGGGTCTGAAATGTAGTGCAACACTTAGAGTAGTAAGCCCATTGTTGTGGCAATGAGGTCAATCTAACCTATTCACTTGTATCTTCTTTTTTATGATTTGATACTTATTTTGGTCCTCTTATAGGTATTCCTTCATTTTGAATTATTGGTGACATCAAGCGCATGATGAGTGAAGTAGAAGTGACACACAAAAATGGTTTCAGATTACCTTACCTTGTGAGAGCCATTTGCAGATCTTTTTCGTAGACTAGGGCACCTATTTTTCTTACTAGAGTGCCCATGGGCACCCCAATCCTCTTCTAGTTACTCCGAGTCTACTCGATTCTTCGAGATCCATTATTTTTGAGACCTCGCACATTTGATCCTACTCTTGTTTTCTCTAGTCACCTCTACGACACTCTGTGATGTCATCGATTATCGCCTAAGTTCTTTTCTTACTTTATTTTTACATATTATGGTCTTTATTACATTACTTAGTTATTTATTTACTTTACATATTATCTTAGCTTAATTATTTACAACGTTTTATGTCCTCCTAGATTATATTAACTATCCCCATACTACCTCTTATTTTCCAATTTTAGTTAATGTATTACCTTTCCCATCTCATATTCTCCAAGACCACATATGATAGCATTCAAGACCTTAGAATTGTCCTCATATGCCTTCTTGTCTGCAGTCATAGTAGGAGGAGAGGGGAGTAGTATACCATTTTCAAATGATATCTAAAAATAAAAACTAGATACATGATATGAGTCTTCATCCTTAGACTCCAAAAATCATAGTTTGTTCCATCAAATAATGGTACATTTCTGGTAGAGGAACCACTTGCCATTTTGTGCTTAAAGGATCTCCTTTCATGTGATCAAAATTATCCAAAAGGACCTATTATGATAATAATTTTTGGAAGAAAAATGGACCAAGAGGGGGGGTGAGTCAATCCTTACAAAATTAAATCATATTTCTTACTTATTAAAATCACAACATCACTTATCTAACCATTAATATGTACATAATATCAAATATTATACATGCAATGAACCATGAACAAGATAATCAACAAAAATACATAATATATAAGTGGGAAACCCTTAAGGGGAAGAAAACCCATCGAAACACAATATTTATATTGATATTTTAAAATTTTATTGAGGCACCAACCCCACAAGGAACAACAACCCTAGTTTAGTAGAGCACTAACCCTATAAGGAATACCAAGCCCTTAATTTGTGAAGCACCAAATCCATAAGGAGGCTAAAACCCCACCACGATGATCAAAACCCACTATACCACCTTATAAATAATATCTATGATGTATTTTTTCTTCCACAAGTCATTTGAGATCACAACTTCAGCTCACACTCCTCCAAATCCTATGTCTTCAAACTTGCATACTTCTTCACTTTCGTCAATTTTCAAATAATAAAACCCTTGCGCACACACTTTCTATCATTATTCAAATTTTCACACACTTTATCAGATCTCAAAACATGCCTTTAAACCTACAAAAATCTCACACCTAGGTCACACTTTTTTCACACACTCACAACTAGTTCACAAAAGCACAAAAAACATCATTTTAATAGCATCTCCTTGATTCAAATTAAAAATAGGTCAGTTTCCATAATTTATATAGAAAAAATAATCTTTAAAAAATACCATAAAATTTATCACAACATTGATAAGAGACCCAAGTGGGTCGGCCTAGCCAAGAACCTTCATTCATGCACCAAATTTCCTTAAAATCCAATCACTAGAATGAGAAAAATCCACTTACCCTAAAACCATGCATATTAAAGTTCCCTAATTCACCATACATGAATAAATAACATTTAAACATCATCCATGGTGAAATTAACTTGAACCAATCAAATTATTTTATTTAATGGGCCCACTGGCTCATTACCTTCACAAAACAATTGTTTCCAACAACCTGAATTTTCCTTTGGGCCTCAAGACCCATCAATATGAACTAAACTATGGCATGTGACCAATAAATGGAAATCATATAACTTTTAGAACACTTATAGGAACTTTATAGCTCATGAAAAAATCAAATGTTCAAACCAAATCAACGTTTTCCTCCAAAAAAAAAAGATGCCTAAAAAGCAATTTTACAAATGCAACTAGTTTACACCCTTCCCGATTCTTTAAAGATCTAAAAATGGATTCAAAAGATTATAAATTTATCTGTATTGACTTTTCAAGTGATATAAAACATAAACCAATACATTTCATACACTAAGTAACTCAATCTTTTAGAAAAAGAAGCAATGTCCTGAAAAAGAAAAAAACCTTCTTGCTCACAAACTAACATGGAAACCACATAAAATCAACTCATCATTAAAAAAACCTATAACATTGGAAATATATCTTAATTAAATTTCTATAACATATCAGTAACTCATTCAAACTCTTAGTGGAAGGCATTCAACCAAGTTGATCTTTACAAACTTCCTCAAACGTGTCCCAAAACTACCTTATGACTAATCAACATAAATGAAACATGCAAGACCATTTAAATGCATCAAAATGACTTCAAAACATCATGGAAATCAATAAAAACTCACATAATCACCATAATCATCATTTAGTTTGCAACTCTTTTTGACAACCTTGCCCCCAAACTAAACTTTTTAGAAAATGACATGTTTGAGTGGGGTCCACTCATCACCACAACCTATATCATACCTTTTTGTAAACCTTGAGGATTCCTATACATCATCCAATCACCATAAATTCATTATCAATCAAAAATTTCCACTTAGGAGCAATTTCTCTCCTAATACTTTTGAGCTAGGGTTTCAAACACATAAGAAGTTGTTTGGCTTCTTAACATTTGTTCATAAAAACTTGACGATGAATTGAATTCATTATTTTTGTGAAAAATTCTTGACTCAAATTAGAAACATACCTAAAAGCCAAAAGTTCCCATGAAAAGCACACAATTCAGGGTGAGCATCAGAAGACCCAATTCCAGTTGGAAATGACCTTGTTCTTGACCTTGTTTCATCAAACGACATATTATGTAAAATACTCGTCATGGAAACCTGAAAATTTTCCTACAACACCATGAAACAACCTACATACATATAAAATCATCACCATTCCAAAAAAACACTCCATCTGTCCATCCAATGAGACTTGTATAGCTAGCCCTTAGGGTTTTGCACTATAAAGGCTAGGGTCAATTGAAATAACACTATAAATCATCATATAAACACTCAAAAAGGTCCTAACATACCTAGTACATCATAAATAAAATGCCTACATGAATCCATGAGCTCATATAGCTCCACAACTCAATCTCATGCATTCTAACAACTATACCTTGTCCGATGAGCACTTGAAACTTGATCACCAAACTTTATCTACACCATAAAACTCATGTGAGTTCCCAAGAACTCTCCAATCATGATCTCCATCATGCCAACATGATTCTAAAGTCACCAAGAAGTTCATACCTCCATGCACTATCACCTAGGCTAGCTAGGTCACTTGAATAGGCTTGCAAGAACAAACAATTCTCACTGAAACAACATATGCAACCAAGAACATACCTAAATCATCATGGGATCATCACTATGAGCATCATATGAATCGAATCCATAATCCAATTTTTCATTAATGGGGTTTTGCATTAATTAAACTACCTAAACCACATCATGCCAACACATCTCACCTAGGATCCTTTCCTCTAAACCTAGTATTTTGGTACCACCTCTAGTTCTTTATCTTGGACTCTCTCTTTCTATTCTATTCTCTCTAATGAGATTTATTTTTGATAGTATTCCATTTATCTCCTTTCAAATCTCTACAGGTTTAAGGGATTTAATTTTCCACACAATATTATTTTATCTTCTTGTCTCTCTCTTATCAACCCTCTTTAAGCTTCTTTCCATTTCCCCTACAAATATAATCTTCTTACACAAATTGATTAGAATTTCAAAGAACCTTAAAGAAAAATTTACTTACTAAGAGATTATCCTAGCTTTGATACGAAAGTGATGCCACACCCACAAGTCCTTTGACTAAATACAAACACATAAAGAATTTGATCTTATCATTTCTTAATTTGTAATCCCGTAATTTGCTTCTCGCCATTTTATTCTATTAGCTCTAGAACAAATGTATTTCCAACTCCAAGACTAAATGTATGGACAACTCTAGACTAAATGTATGGACAACTCTAGACTAAATGTATGGAAAATTCTAGCCTAAATGTAAGGACAACTCTGGACTAAATTATGGACAACTTCAGACTAAATGTATGGGCATCTCCAAAATAAATGTATGGATAGCTTTGGACCCATCAGACGGAGAGTTTTGGACTATTTCCTTGTGCTTAATTCTCCCATATATGCTATCACCTTATCAATATGCAAAACCACTAGATCTTGAACTATTCATTAGTTAGACCATTCTCATGATAACCATGCTCTCATTCATCTTACTAAGAATCATATTTGTTCTAAAAGTATCAAAATGTACAATCATTTAACAACCTTCCCTTCACTAATTCATACTTTCTTTGGTTGGTCAACATACCTTTATAGTCTTATTTTCTCTCATCTAGCCCTTTATGCATAAGAAACCAACTTGCTCAAAGGAGTTAATTTTACACCATAACTATCAAGGAATTTCCCAAGGTTCTTAAGCTCGTTAAAAACTCCTATACAACACTACTAACCTGATTAGTTCTCTTTTGAATCTAACTTTGATTATTGTAACAATGTTTCTAGGCCTTGTAGCCCTGCATACTCTATCTTTAAAGGATATATTTTGATATAGATGGTTCCATAAAAAAATGTTATGCTTCTTAGATACCCATTTGGATGTTATAAGTACACACCAAATCATGACGTAGGTTCCTTTGGAAGAATGTGCCCGGATTTCATGACAATGTTTTCCAATTAGGCCTAAAATTGAAAAATGATTGACTTTTGGATATAAAATGTAAACTATAATGTATCTAAAAAAATAGTTTCGGATACCCATTTGGCCACTTTACAACATATACAAAGATCACATGTCATTACTTTGTATGAATTGTGACTTTTATTAAGAAAATACCTTTAAGTTAGGTCTCTTTAACCTTCTTTTTAGGAAAGTCACTTCTACCAGCAATAACTTCATCAAATATTCATGAAATGACTACAAACCACCTGAATTATTTTTAGGCCTCTTTCAGTCCTTTTAATTCAAATTTCATGGCTTAACTCTCAAAACATGTAAGTTATGAATAATTTACCATTCAAACCCTAGATGAGGGTTTTCAGGAACCTAAGAGAGATAAAATTGAATATATTACTTCCAAAAGAGCTTCAAATATATACACTTAATCTCTAAATATCTATCAAGATATCATGTAACTTTCCTCTTTTTATACCATGTGCTAAAAATGAGTAGTTTGTTCTAGACAATAAGTTTTCTCTAAAGACAAAGTACGGTAGGATAATAATTAATCAAAATGCATGGAAAATTGTGAATCAATCATGAATTCACGGATCCTTATAATTTAGCTTTGATAAACATCAATCAACAATACAATGAAGATTACATAGTATATTGTATAACAAATCATACATTTTTCATTAATTACTTAACTTTATTCCTCTCCTACACAATCCTACTTACAAACACATGCCTAAAATGCCTTCTTCAACCCTTCACACTCAATTATATCTCCTAATTCAACCTAATACTTATTTATTGAATTTTTTAGTTCCCATTTTTGTGTTTTCTAGATCATCTCTTCATAGGAATAGGTCTTGTTTGGTTCTAATCCAAAAATCACTCTCTTATCTCTTGTTCTCAACCAACATTCCTCCTTTTTCTCTTTTCCAACGTACTAGTCTCTTTCTAGATGATATGAGGTGTATTTTACCTTTTATTTTTATGTTTTAATTTACAATATATCATTAAAACCTCTTAAGACCCTTCCATGAGATTCACACTCTTCACAAATGGTTATAAACCCTTCACAAGCCTCCTAGACATCCTAATTTCAATTTTCCACTTTAGGAGGGAACTCCAAAATCTCACTTATTGAGTTCTAGAACACACTTAAAAACCAAATAGCACTTCTTCTTGACTCTTAAAGGACTCCTAAAAATTTCTAGATCATGACCAAGTATAAATTTGTATATTTACAAGCTTGAAGTTGTTCAAATCTTGATGCTCTTTCATGAGAAAATGTCATTAGAGTGATGACTACTCATGGAGGTCATTGGGGTAATGACCTAGACACCCCAATTTCACATCTATCCTAAATCAATTAATTTCCTTCCTCATTTCCCACAAAATACACTTCGAATTAATCAAATATAATTTGATTAATTATCCATTTCCAAATCTAAACATAATCTAATCCTCACAACATGTCATTATTCTCCATGTTTTTCCACTATTGAATTAAAATTCAAATTCAAATCCTCACCCACCATTCGTGGTCCCCACTCACCTAAAATCATCCACTTATGAATTAAAAATATAATTCAAATCCTCACCCATTCTTCGTGGCCCCACTCACCTAATATTGCCCACATTTTCAAACCATCCACCTAATCTTGCCCACATTTTCAAACCATCCACCTAATCTTGCCCACATTTTCAAACCACCCACTTAATCTTGCCCACATTTTCAAACCATGATTACTTAAATTAATCTAAGCTAATCACTCCCTCAAAGCTATAAATACAACCTTACCCCCTCCCCTCTAAACACACGGAGAATAAGCTTTCATGCCATATCTAAGTTCTTGCATCCTTTGAGCAAAGAACATCATTTCGCCTTGTCCTAATGCCAAAATACCCTCATAATCCTTTTTCCCATCCAAAGGCAAAGCAAAGTAAGAGGATCATTTGTTGCAGGAAGGTCTTGCTCCGTCTTCAAGAAAAGCACCTACATATCACAAAATCGTGGCTCAATCCAAGTTTCCTAGCCCATTCGAGGTTTGCTACTAACGCGAAGGAGGAGGTATGATTATTGGTATTTTACTTCCTTGTTAGTAGTGTATTTTTCATAGCTTACATTTCTGCACGACTGTGGGACTTTCGATCATTACCATTACTTTCTCAATTAGTGGTTTTATCTGCTTCTTTGTTTATTATTGTTTATTATTATTTCTTTTTCTGTTCCTTTTGGTCTTCTTTGGTTAACCTTCACGCTTTGGGTAGTGTTTTTGTTGTGTGGTGTCTTGTGGTGTATCTGCAGGTTATAGCAATAATGAAACTCAAGCTCATCTTGTCTTTGATCTCCTCTAGTGTGTTTAGACAGTTTTGGCTTTTGCTATTTATCATCTATAAAAACATATGAACTATCCATTAGTTTATCAAGTCATTCCCGAAAATATATTTATTTATTTCCTTTTGCTAAAATAACCTAATTTTGTAGAAAGTTAATCATTTACTATTTTTTTCTTTCTTTTATTTTAGTCAATCATTTTATGATCTAACTCTTTCTTTCTGTTTATTTTTATTTTTTAACCTTGCTGTCAAAATTTTAGCTTCTCAGGTGAAGTATAGAAGTCAGAAAATAAAAAAACCAGCTCCCGGGACGTTTTTCTCACGTTTAAAATTTTCATTCAGAGCGTTCTCGTAGCCCATCTTCCGGAAGCCATAACTTTTGCTCCCGAACTCGGAATGACTTCATTTTTTTTTTAACAGAAAGGTATTGAAAAGATCTATGCAATGCAAAAATAATTTTTAGATTTAGACTTACAGAAAAATTTTGGTTTCATTTCTTCTAACACCTGTCTTTTTTGCAAAAAAACAACAAAATTATAATTTTATTTATTTTTATTTTTTAATTTTTATTTCACGAAACATCCTCACACGTATGCTCTTTCCTCGCACTTCAAAAGTGATCTTGGAAATCAGAAACGTGAGGCCACTCAAGCTTTAGAAAATAATTTTTATTTTTAATTTTTTGCCTTACATTTAAATTTTCCGCGAAAACACTTCTCGGTAACGTTTTCACCCTCTTCTTTCATCATTTTTCTTTTTTGTGAACATAATCATTATCGCTATTTCGCAATCATGATTAATTGCAATAATTATTAACATTTTAAAAAAAAAATCGAAAATCAGAAAATCAAACTATTCCAATCAGATCCGCGTATGCTCTTTTCGCACCTTCGAGCGATCCGGAAAATCAAACGGTCACATTTTTTTAAGTTTTTGTTCTAATATCAGCAGGATCCTCTAGCTTTGTTTTCCAACTGTCATTTTAATAATTATTTTCCTTTGTCATATTCTTAATATTTGTTTGGTCGCTGGTTGCGGTATGCTCTTTTCTCGCGCTTTGAGCGATCGGCAAATAAAAACAACCACGATCACTTTTCTAACATTTCATTTGCGCAGGATAACTACTAATTTGTTTTCAGTAGAATCGCGTTCTTTAGAATATTGTCAAAAACAAAACAAAAAAAAAAACAACAAAAATCCCGCAAAATACCATCATTTAAAGACAATTGTCAAACTAAAAAAGTACGCCAGTACGCAATTATTTTCTCGCTAGTGATTTATTTCAAGTTGGAAAGAACCTCGCGTTTAATCACTTTATCATATTGTTTTTACACGTAGACAAGGTGGATTTCATCACCACCAAAGCTGGGTGACGTGGACTTCACTACCACGCACCAACAACATTTAGATCTGCAGATTGCACTTTGAGACCTAGTCTCATCACAGCGTTGGTATTTACCTCGCCGCTTGCTCTTCACTTAGGTGTAATGCTTTGGTGCAACAGCGCATGCGAAGTCACGCCTAAATAGCTCAATAACGAAGTTTTGGGCATCGTCCCTCGTAAATCTTGGGGAGTTATAAGGACACCATACACATTCATCCCTCCATCACCTTCCACCTTTTCACAAAACTCATTCGGACGTGGTGATTCACTCCAAACAGCAAGTAAGAATTGGTGAGTCTCTCCAAAGGTCTAAGGGTTCTCGTACCAATTCTGTCCCGCATGCATTAGGTATATCGAGACTAGGTATATCTGAGGACGCATCTTCTTTTCGAGTAATAAGAGCCTCGCATCCACCATTTCACAACATACTTGTATGATTGCATGAAACAATGATCATTCCCGAAGGATCTACCTCTTAAGCCAAAACAATTGAATCCACATGACTGCTTGCTATTTGAAAACACAATAGTTTAGCATTATTTTATCATAAAACTTGGTGATATCAATGTGTTCATTGTAAAAGTTCAGACCTAGTTGTGTTCCACAAAAATCAATTTCGACCAATTAATACCAAGCGAAAACATCCAAACAATCCAACAACATAGACCAAAACATCACACCAATTTCATTAGCTCACTTTAGCCTAATAATACATCTCACATAGCTTGTCTTCACTATATCCATAGATATTGAGTGACTCAAGCGTTCACTCCTTATCTCATCAATTGTTAGAACATTCTTTCTAGCTTGTTTCAAGCTATATCAAAATGACATTGAGTGACTTGTTTGAGTTCACTCATTATTTCATCAACTGCCGAAGTTTCACAAAATCCCATCCGACACAAATCCTTCAAAACTCATTTTGAGTTCACAACTGTGTTGAGTCACTTGTTTGAGTTACTCTTCCTATCAAAAATCCAGAGCTTGTTAAAGCCAAACCAATCAACATATTCATCATAGCTTGTTTGAGCTACATCCCACTTGTATGTGAAAGTAGTACCTTGTTTGAGTGTACTCCTTACATTTTCATCTCGCTAAGCTTATTTAATCCAAAACAATCAAGATATTCATCATAGCTTGTTTGAGTTATATCCCACTTGTATCCCGAGTAGCTTTTTTTAAGCCTTCTCCTTATAGACTTACTTGTTAAAACTCGATTGAGCCAAAATAAAGATCATAATCAATAGGTTGATTTTTTCATCGCACATTTCTTCGTTCTCCCTCTCTTTCAAACATGAATAATTCACGAAAAACATCACACAATGAGCTATTAGAACAAATTAATAAGATGACAACACAACTCTCTCATATGGCTACCCAAATCAGTGAGCGATCACCCAAAAATCTGATCATACAACCTCACGAAGAAATCAGTTCACGTAAAGTCCAACGTCAGTTTACCCCCCTTGGAGAAAGTCTTTCTAGTGTTTTTCATCAACTAAAAGAGGCTAAACTGATAAAATATCCAATTACAAAACCCTTTGTCAAAGGGGAAGCTAAGCCATGCTAGTACAAACCTAACACATACTGTGACTTTCATCGCATTGATGGTCATCACATAGATAAATGTGTACGATTTAAGAATTACGTCCAAGACTTAATTGACGACGACGTCATCTCTGTAGAACTTGATGACAATGCTCTTGCAACCAATGACACATCCAATACCACAACTTTCCATGAAGAGCTGACTACCTCATCCAAAACTCCTATATATCTTGAAATTCCACGAGATCATGACGACAATAAAGTCAAGACTCTCTAATTCCAAACCAATCCATATCTTCTTCAAATTTCCTTCCATTAGTTCAAACATACATTGAACCTGTTTTGGACAACAACATTCTTCCAACATCTACTGAGCACTTGAACTTATTTCAAGACTCTCTTTCAGCCCAAACATATATTGAACCTGTTTTGGGTGACAACATTCTTCCAACATCTAACGAGACCTTGATCTCGTTTCAAGACTCCCTTTCAAACCTTGATATTACTGTAGACACTACAGACGAGGTTCCATCAACAGGTACCATTAAGTTTGATTCTATTCTTCCAATATTGGCTCTTATGCCTAACATCTCTAGCCTTTTTGTCGAAACACAACCACATCAAGTTTGGACACTTGCAACAATGCAACCTGTCATGACCATCATACTTTCAACGATCGATCTTGCAGGCATCTCATCACTAATGATTCTCACCTATCAAGACTTCTATGTGCATATATTCTACGAGGTATGTATACCTAGGAATATCTTTATGCCACCTTTTCCATCTTTAATTTTGAATCTATCGTCAAATCAATTAATTCATGGACAAACAGAAGCAAAAAATCAAACAATGCAAACTGAGGCCACTCCCTTCTCCCTTGTTTATGGTGGGGAAGATATTTTACATGTCAAGGTTGAATTCCCATCCTTTAGAATATCCCTCAAAGACGTAATCAATAAAGATTATTATCAACATTCACGCCTTAATGAACTCGAGCTTCTTGATGAAAAACGACTTAATGCCCTAGATCATCTTCAAGTATATCAAAATCAGCTACGACATAGCTACCATAAAAAATTCAAACCTAGAAAATTTAAGGTCAATCATTTCATTCTCAAAGAAAATCGAAAGAACACACCCAAAGAACGAGACAAACAAGACAAATTTGAGCCCAACGAAATCATAGATAAATTTGGCTCTGGAGCCTATAAATTGGCCACTGCAGATGGTCAAGATCTTGATGAACCAATGAATGTAGTTCATTTAAAGAAATTTTATCCTTGAGATGTTCACTATTCCAGGATACAACATGTACATTGTTCCTTTTGTCTTGCTTATCTCCAAATAATTCAAATTTATTCATTTCCATTGGCAGATATTTTCTTTATCAAAATCACATCTTCATATTTATCATCATGATACAAGTGCTAATATAAATCCTATTAAGTTTGTGAGCATCATATTTCTTCCACTTTCACGCTTTCCTCTATGGTCATACCTAAGTTTTTACCGATGGTAATATATCCCCTTCTAATACATTCTCTCTTTCATAACAAAGCTCTAAACTTCGTTACCTAGTTCGTTTGGAAGCCGTCCATCTCGGTCTTCGGGTGTTGAACCTCACGTCCTACTAGTCGTGTGGGGCTGAGATTGGGGGCAGATGTTTCTTCCCAAATACAAAGCACTATTGTAAAAAAATCCATCAATTCAATAACTTATGAATAATTCATTGTCACATCTTTCGTCCTTCATAGTCTTTGGTGTTGAGCCCACACTTCTTACTAGTAGTGTGAGACTAGGAATCGAGGAAGGTGCCCTTACTCGTCTACGTCTTGTCTTCGGTGATAAACCCTTGCCTCTTACAAGTGGCATGGGGCAAAGCGTAGAGGGTCATTCTCATACAAGCATAAAAACATTGCAAAATATTCCAAAAAAACAAAAAACAAAAAAACAAAACAAAAACAAACAAACAAAAAGGAAATTCACTCGCCTATATTTTGCCTTTGGTGATGAGCCCTTGCTTCTCACTAGTAGCATGGGGCAAGGCATAGGAGTCATTTCAAAAATACAAAATCTTACAAGTGCTTACAAATTATGAATCCCCAAACACGTAATTTAGATGCCTAAGTGAAGAGAGAACTATCCCTTAACCTTATATCTTATCAATCAAGAGCCACATAACCTGCCTAAGTCTAGCATGTGACTCATAAAGTGAAAGCTATTTTTGAAACCGGTTTAGTACCATTATGAAGAATGGAGTCACAATTTCCCAAAGGGATTGTTGTTAGCATTTATCTCTATATTCATTATCTACCTCCTACGTCCTTCTTGATTCTTGGTGATGAGCCCACACATCTTACTAGTTGTGTGGAGTCAAGAATGGAGTTGGAATTCTTTTCATCATATCATCACCACCATATCATGCCAATGGAAAGTGAATTTATGTTATTTTGAGCATAAGTTACAATGCGGAACACGGACATCGTCTCTCAAAATAAGTCGCACTCTGGTCCATAAATTGTCAATCACAATGTAAAAATAAAAAAACATTTGAAAATCATCAAAAATCCAAAAACAGTGTCAAAATCCAAAAATCTAAAAACAATGTAAAAATCTAAAATCAAAAAACATTTGAAAATCATCAAAAATCCAAAAACAGATGTAAAATCTAAAATCCAAAAATAAAGTTAAAATCTAAAATCCAAAAATAAGTGTCAAAATTCAAAATCCAAAAAAAATGTAAAATCCAAAAATCCAAAAACAATGTAAAAATCCAAAAATCCAAAAACATTTGAAAATCATCAAAAATCCAAACACAGTGTAAACATCCTAAAAATTCAAAAACATTAGAAAATCCAAAATCCAAAAACAAAAACATTAGAAAATATCCAAAATACAAAAACATTTGTAAAATTTTCAAAAGACCAAAAACATCCACAAAATTGTAAAAACTCAATAAGTAACACAGTTCATCCTTTGAACTATTATCCCAAATGAATGGTCCAACCACCTTATGACTACCAATTTCAAACCACTTCTCCTCGCGTGAATCCTCGCTTGGGGAAAATCCGGCTCTCATTGTTTCCTTGTTTGAGGAGACTGACCCGAACTTTTGTACTCTGCTTAGGGGCACATCTAATCAATCATCACCTGTGGAACACGTTAGGACATGTTTATAGTTCTTGTGTTGCATTATTAGTGGCAAATTATTAATTGCTTTCTTGTATCTTGATATATTACCGGGGCATCTTGATTTTATATATCCCGGTGTTCTCGTAATATTCTTATGTTATCCGACAGATGTCGTATACTGGGCATCATACTTTTTCGATGGCCCCTGTATGCTATCATGCATATTATCTAGTCATCCCGATCTTTATATCACGATGCATCCTTTATGTGCTATATTAAAATTAAGATGCTTTTCGTCACGTGAGTATCTTCCCGCATGATCAACATCTTACTTTGTGCACCCCATCCATTCACCCATACTAATACAGGTTTAATCCTACTTGATCACCTGTTAGCGGTTGCGAATCCTACTTGACGATCTTTCTCAAGTAGCATTCACTATCCAACAGCTCCTTCTCCCCCACCATGATCACCATGTATTTGATCCATTCATTCTCACTTCTCATTTTTACTCCTCTACCGCTTATACTCATATTACCCTTCTCACCATTCCTGTCCCCTCTCACCCATTGGTATTCTTTCCTTTCACCCGTTTTCTTCCCGCTTGACAATCTTACTTAATAACCCCTTCTATATGGAATCCTCAGTGGAGGTTTACCCTCTCCCTAAGATCTTCCCGCTGTAGAAGCTTCTTCACCACATGCCCTCTCATCAAATAACCATCACCACCAAACACATCTTCCAACTCCACCTCTTCTACTTCCCATTCCCGCATCATTACTCTCACCACGTGGGCATCCCAATTAAGGATTCCCCTCACACTCTCCACCCTCCACTACATATATTCCTTCATCCATTCATGTTATACTCCTTTGTGTCCTTTCTTTCTTATTATCACCTCATCTCATATCATATACCACTTAGGCATACCTCACTCACTCTTTTCTCATCCTTCCCCAAATCCACCTTATGCCTGGTCATCCTACTTACACGCTCTCGTAGTATGGCAAATTCACTTAAGGGTTCCCCTTGGTCCATTTTGTCATACCCTATTCCCACCAACTCTAACATCACCCTCCTCTCTCGCTTGGTAATCTTACTTAACCACTCACCCAAAGATGGCGATCTCACTTAAGAGTCCCTCTAAAGGATGATCGTCTCCTTGCCTTCCCCATCCCATCATATGTCGCCCATCTTATTTCTCCCACCTCTCATCACGATTCATCTTCTTCACCCTACCATTCCAGCCCTATCCCCAATATCATTTTGTCTTTCTCTTTGCATATCATCCCCGCTGTCGGTTGGGTGACCTACGAAACTTCTCCAACAAGATGATGATCTTACTTAAGAGATTCTCTTAAGCATGACATGTCATCTTACACTCTCCCATCTCACCACCATATTTTCTCTTCATTCCCCATCATCACATCTTTTACCACCACTATCACCCTCCTCTCGCTTAGCAATCTTACTTAACCACTCACCCAAAGATGGCAATCTCACTTAAGAGTCCCTCTTAAGGATGATCTGTCTCCTTGCCTTTCCCCATCCCTACCCACCCTTCACCCTTCATTTTTTCTCGGCATTCCCCATTATCACATCCTTTCACCTCCTTTTCGATTCTTGCAAACACCACTTCTCGCTTGACCATTTGTCATCTCCAGTTTTGCTCACATGACAATCTTACTTAACCACTTCCGTCACATGACAATCTTATGTTAGGGTCCTCCCTACACTTAACTTGTCATCGTGAACTTCTCCCCCACCTCATTCTTAGTTCACTTTATTGATCGTTTCTTCCACCTGGTATCTCCTATTACCCACTTTTTCCTCCTACTATTATCCTTTCTCCACATATCCTCTTACAACATACAACTCATCTCTTCCACCTACAATCACATTCTTTTCCCCCATTTTCCCCTCCTTGATCCATCATCCTTCATACCGTTTCTTCCCATTCTTTTCATGTCTTGGTTCTTCCTCCTCACCTCGTTCATCCTCATCACCCCCATCCTCTCCTTTCTTTCACTTAGTCCCAACTCTTCCCTCCCATCTTCTTCACTCTTTCCCCTTCATCTTCTCACATTCCCCCTACATTTCTACCCACACACATATTCGCCATTACTGTTAACACTCCTATATCATTCTTTCATCATCATCTTCTCTTCCCGCACTCATAATTGTCAACGGGTTTTCCCTAAAAATTATCAATCCTCATTCCGCACGACCTCATTCACTCCCTTGGACCTTCTAGAGTTTCCCTTCATTCCTTCCCTCCTCTAAGCCCACCACTCATTGGCAACGGGTTTTCCCTAACGTCCCTTTGTTGGCGTTACCCTTTCCAGTCCTCATTCGCTTTCTCTTTTTTCATTTTTTTCTTTCACCCTTCCCCACCACTCATTGTCAAGAGGATTTCCCTAACATCCTTTCATTGGCATTGCCTCTTCTATCCCCCATTCTCTTTTCTCTCCTATTCTTTTCCCTCACTCCCACCCTTTCTTGTCGCTTCTTACCCATCTCTCCATCTCCTCTTTGACCTCTTCACTATCTTTACTGTCTTCATCATACATCCTTTTTCTATTTTCCCGTCATCATAGTATCCTCATTTCATTCTCTACCACTTCCCCTTTTCTCTCTCGACCCCTAACCTTTTTGTTCATTCTGTATATGTTTATCTTCCTTTCTCTCCTCTTTTTCACACTTTCCTCGCCCCTCATAGTTTCTTTTTTTTCTCCATTCTACTTCTTCTTTTGTCCTCTTTCCATTTCCCTCCATTTCACCCCCTACTCCCACCTCATTTTCTCCTTCTTATTTATCCTTTCCCATTTCCTACTTTTCTTCACTCTCTCATTTATTTCACTGCCACATATCCCTCTTTACTATCTCTGTTGCTTCCTTCATTTTGCACATCTCTCTATTTCATCCCTTCACCCTCTACTCGTCATTTTCCTCTTTTTCCTTGTTTGTCCTTCATCATTCCCTTCTTCCCCTATCATCCCCTCTCTTATTTCTACCTCTTTCATTCCTTTTTTTCCCCTCCCCTATCTCCCTTACTCTTCTCATAATCAACCCCCAACCCTATCCATTCCCTTTTCTCTTTCCCTCACACCCTCACACCTAGCATTCAAGGTCGATTGAATCCTTTCTCCATTTGTGTCGTGCGGTCATTCCAGATCTCTTCCACTCCATTATTGTCCTCTTCTCCACCAAATCCATTTCCTTCTTTTCGAGAGTTCTGGTCGTATATTTCATTCTCGTCAATCCTCTCGAGGGGGCATCACCACATCTATCCATAATCACATCTTCTCATGACATTTTTGTCTTGGAGGATACCATGACATCCGTCACTCACCACTTTCTATTCTCCCCAACAAACATTCACTCTACCTTTTAAAAAGTAGATTGAATTCTTCCCCATCTGTAATCTACTTTCTTTGAAAGGACACTACTTTCATAGTACCCTTCCAAAGAGGGGCAAATGTAGACACCCCAATTTCACATCTATCCTAAATCAATTAATTTCCCTTCCTCATTTCCCACAAAAATACACTTCGAATTAATCAAATATAATTTGATTAATTATCCATTTCCAAATCTAAAAATAATCTAATCCTCACAACATGTCATTATTCTCCATGTTTTTCCACTATTGAATTAAAAATTCAAATTCAAATCCTCACCCACCATTCGTGGTCCCCACTCACCTAAAATCCTCCACTTATGAATTAAAAATATAATTCAAATCCTCACCCATTCTTCGTGGCCCCCACTCACCTAATATTGCCCACATTTTCAAACCATCCACCTAATCTTGCCCACATTTTCAAACCATCCACCTAATCTTGCCCACATTTTCAAACCACCCACTTAATCTTGCCCACATTTTCAAACCATGATTACTTAAATTAATCTAAGCTAATCACTCCCCCAAGCTATAAATACAACCTTACCCCTCCCCTCTAAACACACGGAGAATAAGCTTTCATGCCATATCTAAGTTCTTGCATCCTTTGAGCAAAGAACATCATTCTGCCTTGTCCTAATGCCAAAATAGCCTCATAATCCTTTTTCCCATCCAGTGCAAAGTAAGAGGATCATTGTTGCAGGAAGGTCTTGCTCCGTCTTGAAGAAAAGCACCTACATATCACAAAATCAGGGCTCAATCCAAGTTTCCTAGCCCATTCCGAGGTTTGCTACGGAACGCGAAGGAGGAGGTATGATTATTGGTATTTTACTTCCTTGTTAGTAGTGTATTTTTCATAGCTTACAATGACTAAAAAAATAATAAACTAATTAAATTTCTCGTGGAAGAAATCAAATAAACATAAAATACATTATTAGGTTGTAATTGGGTTAATCCCATATTGATAATAATTACTCCGAGAGGAATTTCTATAATGGCATCCAGGAAGTGAAAAGGCGTTAGTTGTTCAATTTTATTTTGACATTAAATTTGATACCTATTTGATCATCATAATGAAAATTCAACCATAAATTTGACATATGTTTGACCATCATTTATAAATTTATTCATTTTCTCTTAGATAAGTCCATCAATAAATGATAATGTCTTGGCCATGTAGTGGAGTTTTGATCCCAATGTTTATTTCTTGAAAATATTTTTTGATCTTCACATAGTGATCTCACTAGATGGATGCCATTTTAGAAGGTATTGGAATTATTAAAATGTGGTAAGTGAGAAATCAAAGATAATAACCTTGAGATTTATATCTTTTGGTTTATTTAAAATATATGTATTTAAGATATCATGTATTTAGAACTATATGAAAACAATGATCTTTTCATTGACTACACTCACCAAAAATTTTACTAATGGAGAAAGAGGCTACAAATTGAAAAACCCAAATTGGTGAATTATCTAGTGTTTTAGGTTTATGATTTATAATTGAGAGTACAATAAGTTTTAAGTTTAAAATTTAAGGCTTTTCCTTTAACCTTAAAGAAAACCCTAATTTTTAAACTCTAAATCTTAAATTATAAACTTTTAATCATGTTCAACATGAATTCTAAATCATAGGGAGACCAAACATTACATGTCCTTCCTATTTACATGATGGATAATTGATTCTAACACTCTCTCACACACTCTCTCTCTCTCTCTCTCTCTCACACGAGAGAGAGAGAGAGAGAGAGAGAGAGAGAGAGAGAGAGAGAGAGAGAGTGTTACCCTTTGTTTGATAGGACTCTTAAAATTTCTTCTACAACTCTAAAATACAAATTTATTTTAAAATTCATCTATTATGTCTTGTAAAACATGAATACGATTTTCCAATCAGTTCTAAAATATTAAAACTCTTTACTTAGTTATTCTTTAGTAGTCATTACTTTCCCTTTCTTCAATCATATTGGCTCTTCTTGGTTTGCATGGTCCCCTTGAATACAATCTTCCATATCCTTTCATGTAGTTCATACAACACTAGTAAGAATTTCCTTATTTTGTGTAAAATATTGTCATTTATTCCACCCTTTTGGGTGGTTTCACACACACACACACACATACAATGTGTTGATATGGAGATATGTTTCCTTGATATCGATTGCATTTAAATATATAGATAATCTCCAAGAATTTAAAATTTGGTAAAAAAAAAACTATTTCACCAATAAGAAGCATACGTATGAGCAAAACATTTAAGGTAGAAGGTTGGGTACGTGAGGAGTACCTAGAGGTCATGAAGAGGTTTTGCACTGTTGAAGACCAAGCCAATCAAGAGCACTCCTTTTTGTCTGGAAATGACTACTTGAAAAGAGACATAAGACCACAAGATAAAATTAAAAGTATCGGTTGGTGGATTTCCTAGCTAAAGCTAGTCCAGGAAGTGGGGTGCTTCCTAGAAGATTGTCAATCCATGTTTTAAAACAAATTAAATGCTGATAAGAACATGAAATAAAGAGTCCTATTGTAGTTGTATAATTTAGGTATCTCACACAAGAACAATAATTTAAATCTAATCTAAATAGTTAATACAAGATTAAATTTAAAGTGGGTGGTGGGTTGTTAAGGTCTGTGTAGGTGTAGCAAAGGGTACTATGGAGGTCTGGGTGAAGTTGTGGGAGGTTTGGAGAGGTTTTGGGTGAGGAAATAAGTTTGCTGGTTTGGGGAAAATGTGAGACACAAAGACAGATGTCGGTCAAGGAATCGATTTGGTAATTGGTTATATTAGGGATCCATTTGCTAACCGATCACGATAGGGGAAATTGGGTTCCAAAGGTGAAAATGGGTTGGTTTTGGCTCTCTGTGATTGCACAAAGTGTTAGGAAGGTTTAAACAGGTGTTAGAATTTAGGTGAAGGCTTAGCAAGGGTGAAAGAGGTGGTTGGAGGAATAGAGAGGTAGATGTTGGTAGGGTATTGAGTAGATGGGATACGGGATGTATTCGGGTGAGAAAGGAGCCATACAACATAAGACAATAAGAGATCTAAGACAAAAGCTAAGAACTAAAAACTTGGTTAAGATACTTATATGAAGATCTGGAGGTTGGTAGATGGCAATGGTTAGTGGGTACTTGTAGATAGACATGCCGAGATCCAACATCATGGAAATGAAGCCTGAGTGCTTCTCCATGTGAATGATCTAAGGCTATGGAGCAAGAGGTTGGTTGTTGGTGAAGAACTTGAATTCTCTGGTGTTGTATTTGATCTTAGGAGGCTCATTGAAATGCAAGGGTGTAAGATCGAGAGAATATCAAACAAAAAGAAGAACCCAGGAAAGTGTGGAAAATCCTTATTTAAAAGAATTGATGGTGGTTCCTTGGGCGGCATCGACTCAAGAATAAGCTCAAGGCGTTGGTTACGAAGAAATAGTCAATTTTTCTCAAAATAGCCTGTTTCTTCCCTTTTTGTCTTGTGCAGTCAATAATGGTTGTGGGTTAGGAGTTTTGATTCTCATTTAAACATACGGGAAATTAATGGGAGAGGTAGTTAGAAATAAATATTAGGTTTAGAAAGAGTCTTAGTTAGTTAGGGGAAGTGATGACTCAGTCTTAGGTGTTAAATGGCCTTAGAATGGGTCTAAGGTGAGGTGGAGAGGTGAGGTGGTAATTAACCTAATATTGATAATTAGATTAATAAAAATGTGTGAAAGGGGTCATGGTAAGGGGGTATATAATTAATAAGGTGGAAGGGTGAGGCCTAGAGGGTTGCGACCCAATTTTGGGTGTCTACATTTTCCCATTTTTGTCATGTAGCTTGTACTACTCGAATGACGATAAAAAAACCAAGAAGTAGGTTTCCCCAGATAAGGGTGGAGGTGATCCCCTCAAACCAGGAACTGATGTAGTGGAAGGTAGAATTGGTGATGGGTTTGATAAGGTGGTAGGTGATGAAAATGGGGTAAGTTGTAGGTGTAGGTGTAGGTATTGGTAATGGGTGTGATAAGGTGGAGGCAGTCAAACGCATGCATGTGCTCAGAATGCAACAAGGCACAAAGTTGAAGAGCACACAAACTCTACATTGTCAAAGGTTGATAGTTTATCCAAACAAGGGTGATGTGGTCTAGGTACCCAAGGTATAGGATGTGATCCGGGAAACACAACGGGTCTAAGTGTAGGAATGGGTATAGGTGTGTTCAAACACCAAAAGGTTTGGTTTGGTCGAGATAAACATCACAAAATAAGGCAAGGCATGGTCGGGAGGAAAAATAACATGGGTAGAATTATCGCACGGTAGATCGAGTAAGTGAGTTTGATTATCAAATAGGAGGGGCCGGTTTGACAAGGGTATATAGGTGAAGCAAACGTGCCCCTAAGTATCCTTACCTATATTGGAGGTTATGATGTATTATTTATTTGGTTTAATTTCTAAGTTATTGATATTATGGAAACTAGATGTATAGGCATGGTTATGATGTATGGTTTCGCTTAATTTCCAAGTTATTGATGTTATGGAAATTAGATGTAGGCATGGTTGATAATGTTTTGGTTTGGTTTTATCTAAATTTCCAAGTTATTGATGTTATGGAAACATGAGAAAGATTAGGTAGTAGGGAAAAATAGTGGCAAAATTATGAAAGATGGTAGAAAATGGTGGTCGAGCTAACCTTCGAAGACCCCATTTCTTCGAAGTTCTTCCTATAAATCCCTTAAAAAATGGGCCTCGAGGCCGATGTAGTTCTCCCATAAGACATGGAAGAATAAGATGGTGGTAGGTAAGGTGGGTAAGGTTGGGCAAGGTAGATTAGGAAGATATATTGGGTACTATTGGGTAAGATAGGTCACGACAAGGTAGGTGGTGATAAGGTTGGGTAAGGTCGATTGGGTAAGATAGATTATGGTTGGTAAGTGTATGATGTTTTGTGGGAACTAGATGATGGGTATAGGTGTAGGTGAGACAAGAACATAACCAAGATATCCAATGTCGATGGTCTTGTCCGTACAAGAAGCAACATGTAGGAAAAGGTGAACATAAAAGAAGTGAAATGCTCCATAGTTGACAAAGACCATAACGAGTATACCAAATAGGCTTATGAACATAAACCCATTAATACGTTTCATGATTGATATGTCTATAGTTAAAAGAAGTTACATGATCATAATGTGTCATATGAGTGCCATGTTCCTTGAGTAGGTAAGAGAAAATAAAATAGGACAAGGTGGAGTAGTTTGTTAAGAACAACCTTGTTGTGGGAAAACATGCCCCTTCTGCAAGATACCCAAAACTAGCATAGGAAAGTTCATGACCAAAACTTTGTATTTTTCTTGATTTTTTATTTTACATTTTGGTTTTTGTATCCATCCGTATGTGATTGATGCGGGAAGTATATATTAGGATGAATAGTAGAGTCTCCTTGAGGTCTTCATGAATTTGATCGATGCGGGAAGCTCCAAGATAATTTTTGTTTTAACAAATATAGATTAGTCTTCTTTTTGGATAGACTAAGTACAACATGTGGCTGGATTTTTATAGTTGTCCTTTGAGGGAGAAATCTACTTATAACAACAATAGAGAGGCATAGATGTTCATTTGAGGGAATCATCTACTTGCAAGAAGTTTGACTCAAGGAGTAGAATTTTTACTATCCCAATTTTTTTGCATTATTTTTGACTTGTAGTCATGGAAAATACTATAAAGGAGTATAGGCCTCTTTTATGAAGGCAAAACCATAGAACACAAAAGGTTAACTATGAAAAAAGGGGTGTTTTAAATGATGAATGACTATGGGATTCCATCATGAGAAGGTTGAAAATTATCCATAAGAAACATGACATGAGTAGATCCGTAGTAATCATATTCAAGATAAGGCTAACCGGTGATGGATAATCACATAATTTTGGTTTAGTCGTTAGTCCTTAAAATAGGTAGGTAGAAGGAGAGGTTCATTTAAGGGATGATCACATAAAATACATAAAGTGATATAGTAATTTATTCAACAATAGAATGGTTGAAGATGCAAGGCATTAAGGGGATCGAGTTCAGTCTACCATCAAGATAAGATAAATGATAAGTTTTGATCCATAGGTATGAGTGACAATATAAGGCCCGAGTCAATTAGAAGCAAAATTGCCTCGTTTACTTTTCTCCATTTTGGTTACATGTTGATTTTCCTTCAGGACAAGATCACCGATCTAGAATGTCTTTTCTCAAACACATTTTTCATAGGCATGCTTGATACGCTTTTGGTAGATTTGGAGGTGGTCTAGAGTGTTTAAACGATGTTTGTTTGGTAGCTCAAGTTGTGCCAACCGCCTCCTAGTGAAACTCATCATTAGAGAGGATATATTTAAGAGATATACGGAGAGATGGAATTTGGATTTCGAGAGGTAGGATGGCCTCTATGCCATAGACCAAAGATAAAGGTGTGGCAGTGGTAGAGGTACAAATGCTGGTACGATAAGCCCATAAGGAGAAAGGAATGTGCGTGTGCCAATCCTTACAGATTTAGTCAACCAATTTCATAAGAATTTTGTTTAGAGTTTTGTTAGAAGATTCAACTTGACCATTTTCTTGTGGGTAATATGGTGAAGAGAAACTAAGTTGAATACAAAATTTGTCACACAGTTGGTGTAGGTTTTTTTTTTTGAATTATTTTCCATTTTCAGTGATAAGGCGATGAGGAACACCAAAGTGAAAAATGATATGGTGGTTGATAAATTCAACTATTTTCTCAGCTTTGGTAGAAATGAGAGGGATGGATTCCACCCATTTAGTGTAATATTCAGTTTCCGTGATGATCTAATGATGACATTGTGAGGAATGAGGGTTAATCTCCCCAACGAGATCTAAACCCCATTGAGAAAAGGGCCAAAAGTATCTGGCGACTTATAAGGCGTGACTATAAGTATGTTCAAGGTTAAGCATCTTGATATTTTTCACAACATTTAACATAGTCACAACATTCTTGGTTAAGGGTTGGCTAGTAGTATCTCGAGTCAAAGGATACACTTTACAATAGCGAGGCCACTAAAATGTCCCCCACAAATCCCATCATGAATTTATTTGATGGTGTACAGGATTTCAAACTTGGTGAGGCATCACAGGAGGATATAGTCAAAGATACATTTTTAGAGAATAATTCCCATGATGACATAATGAGAGACACTTTTAGGAAGGCTCATCATCCATTGTGAGTGAGATCTAGAGGCAAGATTGAAAACAAGAGGTAGTCAACAAACTACTTATACCAAATGTCACGTGGGTCAGTATCGATACTACCCACAAAATTAATGCCGGGGATAATATAAGAAGGCAACTGCAACTATTGTATTGTGACAAATATTTTTGAGTCATAAGGTGAGGAATGGATTTGAGAAGCAAGAAAAGCCATGGTATCCATGAATTTGTTAGTGGATTGTAGAGTGGCTTGAATGAAGTAGTGATCAAATGTAGTCAAAACTAGTGGACATGATGTTTATACTTTCGAAGCTCATTACAGCAACACCTCGGTATGAACCATTGACTTGTTTCATAACCGATTGAGAGTCACAAAATATATAAATGTATTTTATGTATAGGAAAATGACACTTTAAAGACCTAACACAAGAGCTTCATACTCAACTATGTTATTTGTGCAGTCAAAGTTGAGTTTAAAGAATAGTGGTATAGGCTCACCATCAAGAGGAATAAGGATGACCCCCACACCTCCCCTGTAGTGACATTTGGATCTGTCAAATAATAATGTCATTTGAAAAGTAATATCAGAATGGAGAGGGTGGCGATAGATTCATTTGGGAAAATTGAAGTTTGATTCCCGGGTGAAGAAGATAATTTACAAGTTGATCCATGATGGTGTGTCCTTTGAAAGAATTTTTTTGATGAATGAACTCCAACTCCAAGTCAGCAAGAAGCATGAGCCATCGAGCTGTGCATTGGTGTTGGTAAGGTTTGGCGTACATGTAATGAAGAGGGTTGGTGTTGGTAACAACAAATGTTTTGTGATTAAAAAGGTAGTGGCAAAGTTTGGTGGCCACAAAGACTAAGGCTAAGAAAAGATTTTCAGTGTGAGTGTATCAAATTTCGTAGTCTATAAGAGCATGAATTATATAATAAACCATTTGTTCCATGTGTTTCTCATCACGATGAGTGAGCATGACACCCAAAGGAATGATCGTAGAGCAATAATGTACATGTAAAATGGTTGATTGTATTTAGGTGGAATGAGCACATGTATCTAAAGAAGGTAATTCTTCAACTCTTCAAAGGCTCAGTAACACTCCTCATTCAATGAAAAGAAACATCATTTTTAAGGAGGTGATGAAATAGTTGGCATCTGTGTGAAATTTGAGAGATGAAGCATCAGATGGATTACAAATTTCCTTGTAAGCTACAAAGTTTCAAGGTTAGTAGGTGGAGGCATGTCAATAATTTCCTTGATCTTAGCGGGATCAACTTCAATACCCCATAAAGAGATGATGAAACCAAGGAGCTTACCGAGAGAACTACAAAAATACACTTATTTGGTTGAAAGTGAACACAATATTGGATAAGGTGGTCAAAGATAACTTTAAGAATGGTTAGGTATTTGGCACGATGTTTGTACTTACCAAGAAGGTCATCAACATAGTATTCCAAAATGTCATGCATGATGTCATGGAAGATGTAAGTCATAACACACTGATAGATAGAACCAATGTTTTTCAAGCCAAAGGGCATGACACGATAGCATAAGGTCCCCAAGGGGTTATGAAGACAATTTTGTGTTGATCTTCTGGAGTGACTAATATCTTATTATAACTCGAAAATCCATCCATAAGAGATAGTATCTCATGGCTGGTGGTAAGATCAAATAGTTAGTCATTGCTTAGTAGAGGAAAGTTGTCTTTTGGATAGGTAATGTTAAGGTCACAAAATTCAATATAGATACAAAGTCCCCAGTCATTTTTGTGATAGGAACAATGTTAGAGATCCATTGTGGATAGTCAATAGGTAGGATGAAGGAAATAGAGAGAAGGTGTTGAAGTTATTCTTTCACAAGAAGAGTAATGCGAGGATGCATTTTACGCAACTTTTGTTTCATTGGTTTGGCATCAGGGTTAGTTATGATATTATGAAGCATGATATTAGGGTCAATACTTGGCATATCATTATTATACCAAGCAAATGCTTTTTTATGATCGTGAAGAAAAGTGGTGAAAGATTCTTGTTCCGCAAAGTCTAAAGATTGGCCTATCTTTAGAATTCGTGGGTTGTCCTGAGTGTGAATGTTGATTTCTATGGTAGATTCATTCAACATGGTTTGCATGTTAGAGGGTAATAACCTTTGAATATAAGAATCCTCGCACCTAAATAGGTTAGAATAAAATCATCATCCTGATAATGAACGATGTTTATAAAAGGCGTATCATCATCCAACATGTCAGGATAAAGAAGAGGAAGGGAAGAGGGAACCTCACCATCATGTTGATAGGTCAAACGTCCCAAGGAGATGGTGTTCACTTAAGGTCCAAAAAAAAAATTAGGTCAAATGGATTTGAGATCCATATACTTTGTGGGAGAAGGTGGCATGATAGGTGAGGTAGGTGGGGAAAACTTTTCATCTTCTACAAGTGTGATTTAGGCCTTCTTAGGAGGAGGATGCCTAGGAAATCCAATACCACAACTATCTTTGTACTTTTTTTTGGTGCACGATATGATGTTGTGATGAACTTATTCATAATGACCAAATCAAGCCTTCTAGGTGTAATGGTAAAGAAAAGTGAGCACAAAGTTCTGTTTGGTGAGGTAGGAGAATTCAGATGAAACATTTCTGGTTTGGAAGGGAGATTTAATAGAATAGGAGTAAGTGTCAATCCCCCCATAGGTTATATTGGTGTAAAGTGGAGGGAGGGTCGTATGGTATGACCTATCCTATGTGATGGTCATAATGTGGGTGTTGGTGTATTTTTCAATACTCGTGAGGAGTAAGGAATGTGTCAATACTAAGGAGGTGGTATTCTCCGAGTGAAAGGTGTTGAAAAATGCCTACCAAGGGGTCTGTGGTTGGTACTTGGGTAGCAGGTATAGATGAGCTATCTGAATCTTGAGAAGATGGGGCATCAGTAGAGGGTGGAATATGAGGGTCGGTAGGTGTGCTAGCTGAGGTTGGTGAAGCGGTAGAAATAGTAGATGTGGTAGATTCCTTAATTGGGATTAGGACATCATTTGGATGGTAAAGCATATTACATGTTTTGAAGGGAGAGGGATCTTCCGAATGGTGTAAGGTTCCCCTTCATATTCAAATTTGAGGAAATGGTGAAGGGTGGAAGGTACACAAGCCATGACATGAATCCAAGGATGACCTAACAACATGTTATACTAGAACTCTCCTTTAAGAATGTAGAAGAGTTTGGGAATAGTTCAGGGACCCACACAAATGTGGAGGAAAATAGTGTTGAGGGTAGTGGTCATGGCATCATTGAAAGATCAAAGCATGATGAAGGGGTTTTAGACATATAATTAGCTGGTATGCCTATTTTTTGTAGGCATGAGAAGAGATGATGTTGATGCTAGCGCCCCATCAATCATAATGTGTTTAATGAGAATATCATTAATGTAAGTGGAGATGAAAAGAGTGGGGTCAGGATCATCAAGTTGTGAAGGGGAAATATTTGATTTGGATAAATTAATGGAAGCAATCTAATGAGGGGAAATGAGGGCGGAAATAGGTGAAGTTTCATTGGGTGGAACCTTGATGGATTGCAAGACCTCAATGAGGGTCCTGACAATGAGAATCAGAAGTTTGGATCAAGTCGAATAAAGATATCTTCAATGGGGATTGGTGAATTTGTTTGATCATTGAACACTATCTAATTCCGAATAAGCGGGTATTACCGACCCAAAGATGGTTATCTTGGGGGAGGTGCAAGTGTAATGGTAGGTGAAGGTGAACTAGAAGGGTTACTAACTTTTTCCTTTCCTTTGTCTTTCACGTGTTGTGACCAAGTGGCTACACACACCATGTTAATTTCAAAGATAGGAGGAGGAAAAGAGGGTTGTGTGACGACGGGTGAAGAAAGAATGGAATCCTCCTCTAATGATCATCTTCTTCGAAGAGACCATCAAAATCACAAAGCTGAAGGAGAATGTTTTAAGATCCTTACAACTCTCGACATCATGCCCTAGTGAGAAATTATAGGTGCAAATTTTTGTGTCATCAAACCCTACTGGTTTAGGTTTGAGAGGATTGTAAGGCTTGATAGGTGGAACATATATCTCTAACAACCGAGAAAGGATGTTAGAGTAGGATCTTGCCAAAGGATCACAATGAGAGTTCAAGGTTGTCTTGGGCGAAGGGTTAGGTGAACTTCATGAGGATGGCGAGGCAAGAGATTGTTTTGGTATAACTACCTTTTTGGTAGGTAGTGAAGGTTGGGGTTTAGGCTACACCTTCTTGGGTAAAGGTAGAGGAACAACATGGTAGGATGAAGGAGACTTAGAAGGTGTAGGTATTTGAGTAAGCCAAGGTGAAAGTGGGGTGTTGGTAAGAGTGAGGGTAAAGGTAGTGAAGAAAGTGTGGATAGAACAAGAGGTGAAGGAAAGGGTATAGGTTATCGCACTTTATATTTACCTTGGTTAAAAAGTAGGTTAACCAAGGTTAAAGGATGTGGGCTAAAATCGATGGCAGAGGCGAAGGTGAGTGAGAAGATGTGGGAGATACCGAGGTGCAAGTCCTAAAAGGTTGGGTCTTCCTTTTAGGTTGTGGAATAGATTTTGTGATAGGTAAGGATGGAGTTTACAAGTCTAGCTTCACAAGGGGAAGTAACAAATTTGGTATCGGTAAGAACCATAAGGTGGTGTTAGGTTTTCATGTAGATAAATGCCTAAGTGAAATGGGTGTTAATGAAGAAGGGGCTAGAACCACGGGTTCAGATGCAATAGTCTTATTTACTTTGAATACCTTGGGGTAAATGGTTGAGGTATCTAGGGATAACATATGGATTTGGGTGGAAATTGGGAGTCTAAGGCACCCCCAGAGGGTAGAGTAATCGACATACTCCATGCAATGGAACAAATGAGAAAATGTTTTTAGTTTGGATGAAGAGGATGATGCACTAGTGCTACTCCCCATGATGAGCTTTGAGCTTTTTGAGATAGGGAAGGTCTTGGCCTCATATTCAATAGGTAAGAGTGAGATAAGGAGAGAAATGGGATCTTTGAAGGCCTTTGGAGAAGTATCTCCAACAGGAAAAGTAAATATAATTGGATCCTTAATGGGTTAACGAGGAGGCAAAGTGGGTAACATAGACTCTTCTATGGGTAGAGAGGATGATAAGGTGGGTTCCTCTATAGGTAGAAGAATAGGTAAGGTGGGTTCCTCTCATGGATAAAGGAACATGTAAGGTGGGTTCCTCTATGGGTGAAGGAACATGTGAGGTGGGCTTCTCTATGGGTAAAGGAGTTCGTGTGAATATTTCCTTAATAGATGCTATAGGAGGATACTGAATAGAAGGATCAGACATTGTATTAAAGACTGCATGAACCACATGTACATTGGTTTCTTCTTTAGATGTCTCGCCAATGTGAGTTGATGAAGGGGCATGGTTAGGAAAAGGTTTTCTAAAAACATCTAAGTTTGCATTAGCATGCACATTAGGGTTGTCAAGGATGAGATCACCATTGTCTAACATTCCTTGCATAATGTTTTTAAAGGTTTTACAATTTATGTCACTATGTTCTTTCACTCGATGGTAATTACATAAATAATTTTCCTTATACCAAGCCCAAGTGTGGGGCTAGAACGATCAAAGCTAGATTGTGGTTTGATAGGAGGAAGAGTGATGGCTCCGGCCTTCTTCAACAACTTGTTTAATAAAAAAGAATATTGCTCTCTGATGGGAGTGTAACTCCTCTATTCATATTTGTATGGAATTTACAGTAGTCATTCTCTTTGAACCATGAGGGCTTAGGTTGAGACTCATCAATTGAATAAGTTTGGGGGTAAAGCACCATATTAGCAGTGATTAGTTTTTCAAGGATGGATTTGATAGAGTCTACAAGAGGGGTGTATGTCCTTTGTTTTGGGTCTTGGGTGGATTGAGTTTGACCTTTAGGGAAGGATAAGTAGTGACTCTGTACAAGACTAAAGCACTAAAGTGTGAACAAATGTGCTAAACTTGTATAAGATAGATTCATAGACACCGGTGCGCTAATCTATTAAAAAATTGCTGAAGTGTAAACTAACACACTATTGTGTGAACAAATGCGCTTAACCTACACAGACTGAGGTTAGAAGACACAAAGCACTAGATTTTTCAAACAATTGCTAATATAAATGTAAAAGCGTTGAACCTATAGAAAATAGATGCACATGATCTATTAGTGATACTACAATTGTTTCTTGTGATAATTCGGCTCACAAAGACTTATGAGTTAGTAGGGCATGAAGAAAAGAGCATATTCCCTCAAGGCATAAAACCACGTTATGTCAGGAGGATAAGTAACAACTTGGTACCTTATTACACAGGAGAAGGGGATCCCATGGGATTCTTGTGTGCCATGGAAGAAAAATGGTTGGACCTTCAGAAATAAGAAACATGCAAGCATATACACTACGTGGGACAATATCACACTGGTGGGTGGTCCACAGGGATAATCTGGTGAATGGAATGAAATTGGGATTGCTCTTACTACTAGGTTCTTTAGGAGCAATGCACCTACTCAAATATGTATTTATCACAGTAATCAACCTATTCAACACCATGTTTAGAAGTGTGAGAGACTCTAGACAGAAGGGCAAGAAGCTTTACCACCTTCACTATGGGTACACCAGTTTTATTCCACTTTACAAGGCTACGCGTGTGCTTGGTATGTATATGCAGAACTCCATAGAGAAACTGGAAATTGGCAGAATTTAATTATAGGAATGACCCAGACATTTGAATTCTTCTCTAAAAACCTCCGATAGAAGAGGCATTGAAAGTTATCAAGTGCTTAACTATGGGGGATAGTGCCAAGGTAGAGGAACTAATTCAGGATTTATTGGATAAAGAATAATCGGGAGTGTGTCTTAATGATGAACCATAGACCGATGCAACGTTGCTCCAACGCTCTTGCCTTGAGAAAGAGAAAGGAAAAATGGTCTACTTAGTGGATGATGAAGAAGTAGATAATCTGGATGTAAACCATTCAACATGAAGGCATGAGGTATTGGAAAGTGCGAGATAAGACCATGTGTGCCTATCATGAACCCATGAAGACAAAGTGGGTGAATATTGGAACATATATTGATCCTAAGGAAGTCATAATTGGAGACTATTGGTCAGACTCAAGTGGCAAAAATTATAGAGTTACTAAGGGACTACCAGGACCTATTTCCTAGGGGGTACCATGAACTTAAAGGCATGCATGAATCATTAGGGGAGATGAAGATAAATCTTAAAGAGGGTGTGCACCCAATTAGAAAGAGGCCTTACAGAATGAACCCCAATTTGCGTGAAAATGTCAAAGAAGAGATTGATAACATGTTGAAATATGGAATTATCAAGCCCCTTGATGAGTCAAAATGGGTTAGTCCAATGGTGATCAGTATCAAGAAGGATGGACAGATTAGAATATGTGTGGACTACAGGGAGTTGAATGTTGCATGTGTAATAGATCCATTCCCTATGCCATTTACTAAGGAAATACTAGAAGGAGTTGTAGGGTGTGAAATCTATTCATTTACAGATGGATTCTCTAGGTATCATCAGGTTAGGATTTCCTAGGAAGATCAAGAAAAGACTACATTTACTACTGAATGGGGTAGCTTCGCCTATATTGTAATCCCTTCGGTCTGAAAAATGTGCCTGCTATATTTTTGCACATAGTTTTCCAAGCATTCAAAGAATTTATTCATAACTTCTTATAGATATAATTAGACGATTAGACTATGTATGGATTAGTTAAGGATCACTGTGACAATCTGCGCTTAATGTTTGAATGGTGTAGACAGTTGAGTATCTCTTTGAACATCAAGAAGTGCATATTTTCTACACCATTTGGGATACTTTTAGGACACATAATCTGTAAGGAGGGTTTGTTGGTTGATCCAACAAAGGTTACGATCATTATCGGCCAAAGGAGCCTACCAAAGTCAAAGTGAAGTGTGTGGATTTTGGGTCATACATGATATTACAAAAATTTATCAAAGGCTATGCCAAAGTTTCCACACCATTATAAGAGTTACTAAAAGGGAAAGGTATGTTCTACTGGGGCAAACAACAACAACGCACATTCAAGACATTGAAGGAGAAACTTACTACCACACCCATTCTATGTTTTCCTTCATAGGACAAACCATTTCATGTACATGTTGACACCTCGCATGGCCATTGGTGTGGTTTGGCCCAACCTGGAGAAGGTATTGTAGATCATCCTATATTTTTGCTAGTAGAAATATGACCCCTACGAGAATAGAATTACACAACAACAAAACGTGAAGCTTTGTCAATGATCTACGTGTTGCATAAATTCCACCAAGACAGTACCTACTAGCTACAACATTCGTCATTTATATAGATCACATGGTATTGAAGTATTTGGTAAATAAACCTATTTTACAAGGGTGCATATGTTGATGGGTTTTCTTATTTCAAGAATTTGATTTCATGGTTGTGGTAAAACTAGGAAAAAGTTATTCTGGACTAGACCATTTATCAAGAATACAGTCAGGAGAAGAAGCATAGGCAATTAAGGATACCATGCTAGATGCACAGTTATACATGTTACAATGCGTGCCATCAGAACTAGAGGACATTGTTATCTTTCTACGCATAGGGATGGCACTAGAAGGAATGAAATCCTTGGAGAAGAAACAACTTGCTATACGCACCACACCTTATATGTTAATCAGTGGTGACTTGTATAAATTGGGTCGCGATGAGGTATTGCACCATTGTGTATTGGAACATGAGCGCATGGGCATTATGGAAGAAGCTCATGGTGGAATTATAGGTGGCCATTATGCAGGTGATGCCATAGTGCACAAGATCCTACTCACTGTCTTATGGTGTGAGACCCTCTATAAAGACTATAAGGAATTCTACAATGTATGTGATCATTGTCAATGTCTTAGAAGACCAGGTCAGTGAGATGAAATGCCTCTAAGACCTATTGCTAGCGTAGAACCATTTGAGAAATGGGATATAGATTTTGTGGGTCCTATTTCACCAGTTGTGTGTAGAACTGGATCACGCTACATTATAACTTGTACCAAGCTATCTCGACAAGGTGGGAAGAAGAACACCTACAAAGGACTATACAACAGCTACAACAGCTTGGTTTTTATGGGAAAATATTATTACAAGGTATGGATGTCCTTTGAGTTTGACCAATGATAAGGGCACACATTTTCTTAATGAGATAATCATAATTTTATTGGATGAGTTCATGATTGCACACCATAAGACTACACCCTATCATCCTCAGGAAAATGGAACTGCTGAGGCTTTCAACAAAATTTTGGGCCACACATTGACAAAAATATGTGATGTTGGAAGAAAGGATTGGGATGATAAAGTATCTACAATACTTTGGGCATATCGAACACAATATTAAAGACTGCACAAAGCCACACCATTTCAGTTAGTGTTTGGCACATATGTCGTTATTCTATGGAATTTATGTTGCCTTCTTTGCGTATTACACACATTGGAGGTCTAACTGATGATCAAAATTTAGAACAATAGATTGAAAAGACAATTCATTGGATAAGCGATGAGCCATAGCACGTTGGAGTTAGAAGAAAGAAAAGGCCAGGTAGAAAGCATGGCATGATCGAAACATTGGGGACAAGAAGTTTGAGATTGGACAAATGGTACTTCTCTATGACTCTAAGTTTTACGCCATCTAGGAAAACTTAAGGTACATTGGTTGGGGTTGTATGTTATCACTTACATCCTTGAAACATGCACTTTCCAGTTAGAAGCACTAGATAGAACACTGCCAGTTACTTCAATGAGAGTAGGTGAAGCCCTACTATAAATAATTCTTCTTGGTGTTTGTAATAAGGAAGTATTGCCATTTAGATTAGGTCTTCAATTCTAGTATTTCCTTAATGTGTTTCCTTCTTTGTTGCTATGCTTTGTCAATTTAGTTAGTGTGTTGTGTAATAAGCACTTACGCGCATGAAGATAATTACTATATGAAGCATGTTTATGCACAAAGGACTACACATACTTTTAGTGTGGGGTGGATTGTTGGTATCCAGGTACAAAATCATGGGAATTGAAAGGTGAAAGGAATAAGCTGCTATGGGTGCTCTTCAAGTCAAAGGATTTCTTCTAAAAAATGACCAAAGATGGAGATGAATGAAGGAACAATATAACGTGAGGTAAGTAGAGGCCATAACAACTACCAAGATAAAAGGTGTAGTGACAAGGTACTTAGGTGCAAGGAAGTGTACTAAAGATAAGTCCTGTGACCGAGAGGGTAGGAAGACGCGCTAAAAGGTTATAGATGGGGCACAAATATGTAATGCATAGAAAGGATGGAATTGGTAAATTAATGAGAGGATATCCGGTAGGTGAAGGAGCTATGAATGCATCAAAAATTTGAAAATATATATAAGGGTGGGATGTAAATTCATTTTTAACATTGTGATTAAGAGTATTTGAAAAAGAGCCAAGTGTGAAGAGAGGAGTGATCGAATTAAGGTGCAAGAGGTGTGTAACTAGTCATGACAAAGAGATCTGTGTGGAGAAAGAGCTTGCGTCCTCGATGGTGAAGGGTTTGAGCAAACAAAGGTGAAAGAGAAGAGCTAGGGCACATGAGTTCATATAGGGAACGCTGATTTGAGCTAAGGTTTGATTCACACATTTCATAATTCAATAGGTGAGTGTCTATAAACTATTGCAAGGTAGAAATGGCACCCAAGAAAGTAGATCCAGCGGGGAGTGAAGGGAAAGAAGAAGGTGGTCAAAGAAGAAGAGGAGATGGCTCCCAAAATTAATTTTTCTAAAATGTAATATCCGAGGGGGTTATCGAAGGCCAAGAGTGGGATTATCACATAACAAGAAGCAAGGTGAGTGAGTACAATCACCTTGTACTACGAGAGAATAAGAATGATCTTGATGCTTTTCTGAACACAAAGACAAATAAATGCACAACGGAAGACATGCCGATGTATGATGATGTTGGTGAGAAGATCTTGAAGAAGATTGGAGTTTACCAGCTATATGAGCTCCCTTAATTCGGGAAATATGAGCCCTTGTATTAGTGGCTCATGAGCAAAGTGCACGAATATTTTTTCTACTTTGCAAGACGCAGAGCCAGAATTTCAGCCGCACTCATCTCCACGGTAATAGGATTGAAGGGCACAAGAGAATATTTGTGAGATGATTTAATAGACAAGGCCACAATATTGGAGACCAAAAAGGAGTTAGGGTACACAAAGGGTCCATGGCATGGAAATTGATAAATTAAAGAAATATCCAGTTGTGTAAGCAGCTGCACATCTCATTACAAAGCTAAATGACTAGGAAAGGTGGTCACAAGTGAACACCATGTGGCTGCACATTGCCAAAAAGATGTATGAAGGGGTAGTCTACAACATTTCATGGTATATTGTAGAAACTATCATTGAGGAAGTGCGCACAGGAGGAAAGATCAGCTTTGGATCTGTTCTATTATCATTGGTGTTCATGGAGATCGAAGTACCTGATGGACTAAAGAGAAGATATGGGAGTATCCCATGGAACACAAGTCACCTGTAGAATGCTTCAAAAAGTACTTGTGTGAAGGATCCATGACAAAATAGGTCAAGAAAAGGGCTAAGAAGTGGTACGATAGGCTCCACAGCCTTTGAAGAAGAATGGTGCATCCCCAAGGACTTACATTTGGTGGTTGGAAAGGTAATTCAATTCACTGTATACCAAAGCACTTCTACATAATGCGGTTCACCATGAAGGATGGAGCATGAAGCCCTTGGTGTAAGTTACCATATGCCTTCACAACAAGGTACTTCCAGTGTTAGTACATAGGTTCTCAGATGCATGAAACCTAACGTTCAATGTAGATAAGGTAGATTGTGACTACCACACGCTAAGAAAAATATGTGTATCCATGATGGGGTGCATATATTGAAATTTTCATATCAGATGTATTGAGCATTAAACCAAGTAAGTTTGGCTATGGGATATGTTGGAGCAAAGATTGGTGTACCTCTAACTGAAGCCCAAGTTAGAGAATAACAAGTATGTGGAAGATGAGTTCGCACTTCTAGAACCACCGAGGGTAAGCATACAATGGAGAACATCCCAGTGCCTAAGCCCACATAGCCAATTGAGGTAGAGGATGAGGAGGATGAGCGCAAGGATAGTGGTGGTTTGGAGCATAGAGGTAGAAGACATCCTACGAATAAGGATGAAGCTGAGCGCGCCACTACACCACCTCAGCCACAAGAGGGGGATGATGAGGACTTGGATGCAGTCCAAGGAGAGCACATATTTAAGAGGGTGTTTAGGAGAACAAGGACCCAAGGTGCTACTCGTAAATAGTGCACAAATCACCCAGAATCTCTCCACATAAGGAGACAACCACGCAAAGGAGGAAAATTAAGTCAGATGAGGAGGAGGAAGAGTCAAAGGAAATCACGCCTAATTATCCTACACCTCCTAGAGAACATAGAAGATCAAAAATATGAGGAATTTAAGGAAGGAGAAGATGAGGAAAAGGGAATAGATGAGAGGCTACTGAGAGACTACTAAGGAAATGGAGACATAATTCCTAAAACGGAGGCTCGAGTTCCTAAGAAATTTAGGTCTAGAAGAACAAGTGGTGAGCACATTCCACCAGCCATGGGTTATGCAGAGGACACAAGTAAAATTATCTGTGCCCATTTCTAGAGCACGGTGCCACAAAAAGAATTATATGGCTGGGAACTAATGGATGAATATATGGCTACATGCACACTAGGAAGTAGTTGTCATGGTCCATGCACACACACATGGATGAGACATATTTTGATGTGTGTGAGGATTCATGCATATCAAGGAGGTTGAAGAAGACACCTCAGGCTAGACACATGACCGTAAAGCCTACTATCATGTCAGATGAATAGGTAAGCAATGCATTGGTGAAAGTCTCAACAGAGGTGGCGAGGCGGAATATGGACAAGGCTACCACAATTAGGGTGCTCAGGGAAGAGATTAAAACTAAGGATGGAGAAATAGTGCACCTAACGTAGGAGAGAGACTTAGCATAGAAAAATAATGTTGTATTTATCAACATCATAGAGGAAATCGGTGATAATGTTGTAAGGGCTAGGCCACACTTGGAGCCAAAGGTACCAAAGACATTTCCTTCAACAATACACTATGTAGGTACATTGGTGGACCTAGTGCTTGAAGATGAACCTCTGTGCATGCCAGCACCAAAACATCCAACACAAGAGGTATAACGAGAGAAGTCTTTAGTGATGCGAATATTGCATCCTATGAAGGACTACTGCAAGTGTTGTAAGAAAAACTAAAGAAAGCATACCGGGCCTTGAACATCTACATAGCTCCAGAGGTGCTCATCAACATAAAAACCCTAGAGGAGAAAAATGAGGTCCAGAAATTGATGAAGGATGAAACATTGGGTTGCACTGTAAAGATTATAAATTGTTAAATAGAGGCTTGAGGCCCCATGACAAAGATAAGAACCACACAAGAATCGGCTGGAGCAACTTGGGAAGCTCATTACGTAGAAGATAGATTTTCTAGAGGGAAGGATGACCTCAATGTCCAACATTGTGTTGGTCTTGCAGAATGAGAAAGGAGAGATCATAAAGGATGAACTAGAGTCCATTGTTGTGGAAATTCTAGAAAGAGTAGAGGAAGCACTCGAGTGAGTGATAGACCTTGGAGGTTGAACTAAAACAGAATATCCCGAATTATTTGTTCAGATCAAGAAGAGACCGTAGAGTAAAAAAATTCTTCCATTCTTTCCATTCTTCTATTGTTTACTTCACTTTTAGAGATGACCATTGTCAGGGTGACAATGAAATTAGTGCGAGGTAATTTTTATTAAAGAACACTTGAAAAAAAGAACACAACAAGTTTGTGTGGGGAAGTGATTCATATTCAAAGGTGTGAATGGATAGGGAGAACGCACGCATGGAATAGAAGTTCAGCTTTTGGGACTTAGCCATTTTCGCTCATGAAGGTCTATTTTTAGAGATGGCGTGCAGAACACACAAACAAGGCAGAGACGTGCACGCCACACATTGGCTATTCTTGGAGGATCGGATACGAAGCACTTTGCATGGACACAACCCAAAAATAGATTTGCTACTGTCAGTTAGTTGGTAGTAGTCTATTGTTAGCACATTTGCATGTGTAGCTATTTTTGTAATGGGATGTGGCTAGTAATAGCATGTGACCTATTTTTGGAATAGATAAGCGGTGAAGGGAAAGTCCCCACCCTTATATATATGTAGAAAATTGTGTAATAGAGGGGGATCGAGATATACAAAGATATGTTGTTAAATCTCCTACGTACATACTACTGATATTTTAATGAAGCTTTTGTAAACTTATTACAGTTAATATAATGGAGGATATTGGCTAAATCTAAGTGTTATTTCTATATGTATCTAAATCTAGTATGTTTTTGATCTCATCATGGTTATTACTTAATTCTCCTTTTCCTTATATATAGATCTGGTATGCTTTGTAGAATGATGTGCTAATAATGAAACTATATTTGTTAAAGTCTTCATCATGCTAACACCCTGCAACAAAAACCCTAAAGAGGGATCTGGTACCTTTGCGTGCTATGGGTGAGTGCTCAGTTTAGGCTAAGTGATGTGCCAGCGTGTCTATGGTATTATTGGATTTGTATCACTGAATTCTAGGCTGCATCAATAACACATGCCCTTGTAAATAATTCTACGAGTTCGGGATGCAGAGAGAGAAGAAGATCGATTGATAAGCCCCATTAACATGTGATGAAATCAATGATAGACTTGTCATCATATTGGCAAATAGAATATAAATCTATCATAGAGATATTTTTAGAGATGTTTATCGAGAAGTGATTGATAAAGTTTTATGCCAAATGATTAAAGGAAAAGATAGATTATTTGGGAAAAGCATTGTACCAACCTAAGGCAAGTCCTGACAGGGACATGGGAAAGGTAAAAAGGATCAAGACATCATCACGGCCTATCAAATAAAAAAGAGTTTCTAAATGAACGTAAGTGCTATTGTGGGTCTTCCTTACTATTAAAGTGGTTAAATTTAGGTAGATCCCATTGTGTGGGATATGGATGAATAGGTATAGAGGGATGGATGGGTTTTTACAAATCTCATCATATGTTAAGATGTTATGGGACCTAGAAACTGAGGCCTCAAGTGTCTACATTTTTTCCATCATCATTTTAATGAGATCCATTATGGGGTTTGATTGAGGGATACCCCTTGAGGTATAAGGGGGTGGATAAGATAAGTGGTTTGTGGAAGGCACGCCATTATGTGGTGGTGTTGAGTAAGTGAATTGAGATGTAGGTATGTAGGTAGTGGTAGAAGAGGAGGGAAAATACCTTGAATATGAAGTGGAGGCGATAGGATGTGTTTAAGGTAAGGTGTAGGTGGGAGGAGCTTGTGGAAAGATCCTTAGCAATGAGTGGAAGAATTTGGGGAATTGAAACCACCAAACTCTGAAATGGAGTGGAAGAGGTCAACGTAATAGGTGGTTGTGTAGGAGTGGGTACATAAGATATTGATGATGATATAATAGGGGTAGTGGATATGGGTATTATAGATATCGGTGGGAGAGAAGATGTCAAGGATGTAGAGGTTATGTGAGAAGTAGGTGGGTTCAAACAGAGTAGGAAATGCTTGGGTATTTTGGATTGCCACATTAACATTCCCGATATGGTAGATATGATAGAAATGGGGGCATGGAAGTGGGAATTCCATAAAGAGGATGACTTGATGAGTCACGGGTGGAAGAATTAGCAAGGTAATGTTGTAAGGCCTTGGTGTTATGATCAAGGAATCTAGTAAATTCCTAATCTCCTTCGGGTTCGATCTCGAAGAATCAAAATCCATTGGAGATGAAAATGGAAGGAGACAATGGGGTACTAGGTAATGGTATACAACTTGCATGAAAAGTAAGAGCTCATGCATGTTGGTGAGTCCAAACCATATGAAAGGTGGAAAAGCGGTACATTGGGTTTTGCGAAGTGACAAAAACTCGGGAACAATTTTTTAAAGACTTTGATAGAAGAAAATAGGTTGGTATTTTTGTGAAATTCAAAAACATAGAGAGACTGACTGATACGGTCAAGAACGGTGCCGATTAGATGAAAGGATCGATATCGATTGTTGAACCAATGCCAAAGTAGTAAGGTAATCGATGCTTTGGTTACTTAGAAAATGATTTTTAAAAAAATCGAGTAATATTTGGTAAAAATAAATCGAGAAAGAGGATGTGTATAGTAAATCTTATCTAACACACTCATAGAACTAGAATTAACTAGTTGTGATGGATGAGTGTGAAAAAGAAAGAAAAGTGATGAAGTACGAACTCACACCTCAAATAGCAGAAGACAAGAAATAAATTAACAAATCCAACAAGTAAAATCTAACAAACATGTTATCCTAGGAATAAGATTTTAGTGTTTTGATGGCTTAAGCCTTAGGACTGACTGTGAATATATAGAAAGGAATGGATATAAGGTACCTAGAAGCCAACTATGGATGGTTTCAGGAATGTTTTGGATGGGGAATCCTCAATATACCTTTTAGTACGTGAGGTTTGAGCTCTGATATGACAATCAGCGGAACACCAGTTGGGGCCCATTATCAATAGGTGTTCAAATCCTTGATAGATTCTTCCTGAGATTTGGGAATGTTTAAGAAATGTGTTGTTTGTTTGAGTGATTTGGAAAAGTGTGGGTAAGAATGGATTGAACTTAATTACCCAATCATGGGTGGTTTATTAACCCATGGGTAATGGGTAACCATTATGGGCTGTTTTTGGGCCCATGGTTTTTCGGTACCCATTGTTTTGTAAAACCGCCTCTTCGGCTACCCATAGGTTTATGGGATGGTTTTGTTTTTGCCCATTGTTTGATACCCATGGTTTTGTAAAACTGCTTAAGCAATTGTCTATTTATATGGTCTTATGCATATGATAGATATACAAGCAAATGTATTACAGATGTGTTTTGAATTCGGGTGTGAATTCTATAGAGTTTGTTGAGCATAGCTCCAAACGGATCTGGGTATTGTATTGAGAGAGTGGAGGCTTGTAATAAAAGCTGAGCAAGTGATTCTTGGTGGACGTAGCCCAAATTGGGTGAACCATGTTAAATCTTGTCTCTCTGTGTTGTGTTATTTATTCTACACTTTTATTTGAGATATGTAATATTTTCTACATATTAGTTTCTACTGTTGTGATTCTGTAAGGGATTATTCCACATATTTTATCTCTTATTTCCTAATAGTTCACTACGGATTTTGAGGTATTAGCACTTGCAGAAGTAGATAATTTTCCACCGCTTGCAGAAGCCCTTGGTGTTAAGCAAATAATGTTGACTTGAGATTCAATAAGGGGTATATCAGCTTTGAGAACAAGGAGGAGAGGGTTGTGTGACATTTGATGAGATGGGAAGTCTACACCATATGTTGAGCCTCTAAGTGAGGAGGAATTAAATAGAATTTATCTACGTGCTAATCAGATCCAGAGGTCAATGAGCCATCAAAAGAAGGCATCCTACGGTGGGAGGATTCTCATTCTATTAGTGATCTATGAGTATTGCTTGTGATAATTGGGATCATGGCATATATGAATTAATAGGGCACGAGGTAAAAAGTGTGGTTGGGAACAAGAATGGACTTCGTTCGGTTCAATGGATAGGTACCACAATACCTTGGTATACAGGGGTAGAAGATCTTCCTACATTTTTGAAGGCCATGGAAACACAGTGAACATATCAAATTAAAATCAGAGATATATTAGTATATACCTCGTGACAAGACAGAAAGCGCTATTTGGTGGGTGGTCCACAGAGATAATCTTATAGAATGGGAAGAGATTGGAGTTGCCTTATCTATTAGGTTTGTAAGGAACAATGCACCTACACAGATATGCACTTATCATGGTGATGAACCTATTCAACATCACATTCAACTATGTGAGAGACTCTGGACAATAGGATAGGAGGCATTACCACCTTCACTTTGGGTGCATAGATTATATTCTACGCTACAAGGATGCGCACGTGCCTAGTATGTATATGCAGAACTACATCAAGAGACTGGAAACTAGAAAAATTTGACTACAGGAATGATCCAAACCTTTGACTACTTTTCTTCCCAACCTCCAATAGAAGAGGCATTAAAATTTATCAAGCGCTTAACTATGGGAGATAGTGCAAAATCAGAAGAGTATATTCATGAATTATTTAGTGAGATAGAGTTCGGAGCACATTTTGAAAAGGAAGAAGAAATGGACTCCATACTACTTGAATGTGCTTTCCTTGAGAAAGAGAAAGGAAAGATGGTTTACATTGTGGATGATGAGGAAGTTGAGAACCTAGATATTGAACATTCACAAGGGGTGTGTGAGGTCTTGGACAGTGCAGAAAAGGATACGCGCGCCTATCACGAACCCATGAAGAAAAAGAAGGTGAATATAGGTTTGGAGGCTAAGCCTAAGGAGGCCATCATTGGAGACTACTGGTTAGACTTGGAGGTAGCAAAGATCATTGAGTTACTCAGGGATTATCAGGACTTATTCCCTCGAGGGTATCATGAACTTAAAGGCGTGCATAAATCACTTGGGGAAATGAAGATAAAACTTAAGGATGGTGCACGACCAGTTAGGAAGTGACCTTACAGAATGAATCCTAATTTTTACAAAAAGGTAAAAGAAGAAATTGATAAAATGTTGAACTCTGGGATCATCAAGCCCCTTGATGAGCTAGAATGGGTAAGCCCAATGGTGATCAGTATCAAGAAGGATGGATGAATTAGAATATGTGTGGAATACAAGGAGCTAAATGTTGCCTGTGTAATAGACCCATTCCCTACGCCATTTATAGAGGAAATACTAGAAGGAGTGGAAGGGTGAAAAACATATTCTTTCACAAATGGGTTTTCTGGGTATCATCAGGTTAGGATTACTCAGGAGGATCAAGAAAAGACAACATTTACTATTGAATGGGGTAGTTTTTCCTATACTGTGATGCCTTTTGGATTGAAAAATGCACCTTCTTTATTCTCGCGCATAGTTGTTCAGGAATTCAAATATTTTATTCACAACTTATTACAGGTCTACCTAGACGATTGGAAATTATATGGGCTTGTGAAAGATCATCGTGAAAATCTGTGATTAATGTTTGAACGGTGCAAATAATTGAGTATCTCTTTAAAAATCAAGAAGTGCATATTTGCTTTACACCATTTGGACTCTGTGAGGACATATAATCTGCAAGGAAGGTTTGTTGGTTGATCCAGCTAAGGTTACGGTCATTCTAGGCCGGAAGCGCCTACACGGTCAAAGCGAGGTGCGTGGAATTTTAGGTCATACAAGATATTATAGAAAATTCATCAAAGGGTATGCCAAAATTGCTGCACCCTTGGAAGAGTTTCTTGAAGGGGAGAGGTACATTTTATCGGGGAGAAACTGGAACAACACACATTTGAGATATTAAAGGAGAAACTTACTACCGCACCCATTTTATGCTTTCCCTCATGGGATAAACCATTTCATGTGCATGTGGACGTATCTGGCATGGCCATTGGTGCTATGTTAGCTCAACCTGACAAAGGTATTGTCGATCATCTAATCTATTTTCTAGTAGGAAGATGACTCCTGCTAAACGAAATTATACAACTACAGAGCGTGAAGCTTTGTCCATGATCTATGCATTGTAAAAGTTTTGACAGTACTTGTTAGCAACACCATTTGTGTTTTATACAGATAACATGGCATTGAAATACTTGGTAAACAAGCCCATCTTATAGGGGCACATATGCAGATGGGTACTCCTATTTCAAGAGTTTGATTTCACGGTTGTGGTGAAGCTAGGGAAAAGCAATTTGGACCAGACCACTTGTCTAGAATTAATTCAGGAGAAGAAGCACAAACAATTAAAGAAACCATGCCAGATGCACAATTATACAAGTTACAATGCGTGCCATAAGAATTAGAAGACATAGTTGTCTTTCTATGGACTAGTGTGGCACCTAGAAGGACTGAAGGCATTAGAAAAGAAACAACTTGCTATATGCGTGACACCATTTATGTTACTCGGCGGTGACCTCTACAAGTTAGTCGAGAGATGAAGTATTATGCCATTGTGTATTAGAGCATGAGTGTAAGGATATTATGGAAGAATTTCATGGTGGTATTGCAAGAGGCCATTATGCAAGTGATGAGACCGCTGCTGGAAGATCTTACTTACTAGATTATTGTGGGAGACATTGTATAAAGATCAGAAAGAATATCGCAAGGCGTGTGATCATTCTCGGCTCCTAGGAAAACGAAGGCAAAGAGATGAGATGCCTCTGAGACCAATTACTAGTGCCGAATCATTTGAGAAATGGGCCATTAACTTCTTAGGACCTATTTCGCTAGATAGGCGCAGGACTGAGTCACGTTATATCATTACTTGCACAGATTATCTCACATGGTGGGTAGAAGCAACACCTACGAAGGATTGTACAATAGCTACAACAACTAGGTTTCTATGGGAGAATGTTCTTACAAGATATGGATGTCCTTTAAGCTTGAAAAGTGATAGGGGTACACACTTTTTGAATGAGAAAATTAAGATCCTATTAGATGAGTTTATGGTTGCACACCATAAAACTACACCCTACCATCCTTAGGCAAATGGAACTGCTGAGGCTTTCAACAATATTTTGAGCGACTTTGACAAAACATTGTGATTTGACAAAACATTGTGATGACAAAGTGTACAACATTCTTTGGGCATATAGAACAACTTACAAGAGATTGAACAAAACCACATTGTTTCAGCTAGTGTTTGGTGTATAAGTCGTTCTCCCTATAGAATTTATGTTACCTTCTTTGTGTATTGCGTGCACTGAAGTTTTAGTTGATGAATAGGCTTTAGAAGAGCATATCAAGAAGATGATTCAACTGGATGAGTGACGAGCCATAGCATGATGGAGTCAGAAGCAAGAAAAAGATAGGCAAAAGGCATGACATGACATAAACATAAGGGATAAGAAGTTTGAGATTGGATAGATGGTACTTCTTTATGACTCTAAGTTCTTGCGCCATCCAGAAAGATCAAAGTACATTGGTTGGGGTTGTATGTCATCACTTATATACTTGAATCGGAGTGCTTTCGATTAGAAGCACTTGATGGAACATGGCTACTGGTTACATTAATAGGAGTAGGCTAAAGCCCTATTATCAATAAGTCTTCTTGATGTTTGTAATAAGGAAGTATTGACATTTAGATTAGGTTTTCAATTTTGTATTTCCTTCATTATCACTATGCTTTGTCAATTTAGTTGTTGTTTTTATGTAATAAGCGCACTTACGCACATGAAGCTAATTACTAGATGAATAATTTTTATGCATGAAGGACTCTGCACATACCTTTAGTGTGGGGTGGTTCTAGTTATCCAAGTAAAAGACCGAGAATTGAAAGGTGAAAGGAATAAGCTACTACGGGTGTGCTTTAAGTCAAAAGAAGATTACTTCTCAAAAGTGACCAAGGATGGAGATGAATGAAAGGACAATATAACGCGAGGTAAGTGGAGGTCATGATAACTACCGGAGAAAGTATAGTGAAAAGGTACTCGGGTACAAGGGTGTGTGTTGAAGAGAAGTCTGTGACCAGAGGGTAGGAAGGCGCGTTAGAAGGTTATAGCTGGGGCGTGAAGATGTACCACGTGGAATGAATGAATTTGGTCAATGAATGAGAGGATATTTGGTAGGTGGAGTAATAAATGCATCAAAATTTGAAAAATTTATATAAGGATGGGATGTGGATTCATTTTTACTATTGCGACTAAGATAATTTGAGGAAAGAGCTAAGTGCGAAGAGCTGAGTGATTGGGTTAAGGTGTGAAGGGTGTGAAACCAAGCATGACAAACATATCTGTGCAAAAAGAAGCTTGCATCCCTAGTGGTGAAGGGTTTGAGTGAAGCAAGGAGGCAAAGAGGAGTTAGGGCACAAAGTTTCCACCTAGGGCACGATTGAATCGAGCTAGGGTTTGATTTGCAAGTTACAGAGTTAAAGAGGAGATGTTTACAAGGTAAAAATGACACCTAAGAAGGCATCTGCAACAACAAAGAAAAGGAAAGAAGAAGGTGGTCATTGAGGAGGAAGAGATGGCACTTGAAAGTGATTTTTAGAAATGCAATATCCAAAAGGAGTCATCATCGCCAAGAATGGGATTCACCCATCAGAAAGAGAAAAGTGAGCGAATACAATCATAGGACTGTGGAGAACAAGAAGGAGCTCGATTCCTTGGTCATTACTAGGATGAACAAGTGTATGATGAGATGACATGATGGTTTATGATGATGCGGTGAGAAGCTTTCAAGAGAATTGGGGTCTACCAATTATATGAGCTTCCATATTTTGGGAAGTATGAGCCCTTGTATCGAGCTTACTCATGAGAAGAGTACACGAGGACTTCTTCTACTTTTCAGGATGTAGAGTTAGAATCTCATATGTGCTTATCTCATCGGGCCATGTGTTTGAAGGCCACAGGAGAGGACATAAAGAATGATCTCACAAATAAATCTGTGATCTTAAGGACCGAGATAGGATTTTGGGTACCTAAAGGGTCCACGTGGTATGGATATAGACAAATTGTTGAATTGTCTAGTTGTGCAAGCAACAACACACCTTCTATAAAGTTAAATGATCAGGAGTGGTGGTCATAGGTAAATACTATGTGGTTACACATTGCACGTAAGATGTTAAAAGGGGAAATCTACAATATTGTAGGCTACATTATAGAACAAATAGTCGAGGAAGTGCACATAGGAGGGAAGATCAGCTTTGGGGCTATTCTACTATCACTAGTATTCATGGAAATTGGAGTACCAGATAGGACGAAGGAAAAGGTATGGGAATACCCCATGGAGAATAAGTCACCAGCTGAAAGGTTTAACAAGTACCTATGTAAAGGGGCCATGACAGATGATGTAAAGAAAATGACGGAGAAATTATATGACAGGATCGGTGCATGGTATTTGGAGAAGAGTGGTGCATTCCAAAGGACCTACCAAATAGTAGTAGGGAAAAAGTTTAGTTTTCTATATATCAGCATTTCTCGCATCACATGCTTCCCAATGAGAGATGGAGTATGGAGACCTTGGTGTAAATTTTCTTACGCATTTACTTGCAAGGTATTTCCAAGCATCTGTTCACAAATTTCTGACACATGCCGACTTGGTATTCAATGAGATAAAGTAGACTGCGACTACCATACGTTGAGAAAGAAGCATGTGTATCCTGGAAGAAATGCCTACACCAAGAGGATCATTTTAGAGGTGTTGAATATTAAAACTATAATTCTAGTCAGTAGCGAGATGTAGGGGAAGCATTGGTGTATCTTTAGCTGAAGCCTAAGATGGAGAACAACAAGTATGTGGAGAATGAATTCACACTCCCAGGGCTGCCGAAGGGTAAGCACACAATAGAAAACATACCGGCACAAAGGCCCACAAGTTGTTGAAGTAGAGGGTGAAGAGGAGTGTGAAAATAGTGGAGGCTTGGAGCACAAAAGAAAGCAACCTTATGACAGAGAAGAGTCACAGTGCATGGCCACTCCACCTCAAGGACAAGATGAAGAGGAAGATACAGAGGTTAAGCATGGGGAACATAGGTTTAAGAAAGTATTCAGACACACAAGGACTCAAAGTGGAACACCACAATGGTATGGAAATCACCTTGTCTCTCTCCACACAAGGAGACCATTGAACCAAAGAAGAGAAGAAAGTTGAAGTTGGATAAAGAAGCGGAGGGATTAGAAGAGATCAAGCGTGCATCTCCTACCCCAATGGAGCAAGAAGATGAGCCACAAAACGAGGAAGAGTAGAAAGATGAGGAGGTGAAGGACAGAGAAGAAAAAGAAAAGGAAATCTCGGATCCGCGCATGTGACTGCTTAGGATGTAATGGGACAGACTCCTAACCTTGAAGCTACAATTCCCAAGGGTCCTAGATCAAAGAGGATGAGTGGAGAGAACATTCCACCAGCCATGGGGTATGTAGAGGACATAGGTAAAATTATTCGCGCCCACTTCTAGAGCATGATAGCACAGAAGGATTTATTCGACTTGGAGCTAATGGATGAGGATATGGTTACTGTGTGCACTCGGAAGAAACTATCATGGTTAATGCACACCCACATGGATGAGCCTGAATTTGATGTATGCGAAGAGTCATGCATTTTGAGACAGTTGAAGAAGGCACCCCAAGCTAGACACATGATAGTAAAGTCATTGTCAACGCATTGGTAAAGGTTTCGTTGAAGTTGCTAGAAGAAACATGGATAAAGCTACAACAATCAGAGCGTTGCACGAGGAGCTAAAGACAAAGGATGTAGAGATAGCACGCATAACACAAGAGAGGGACTTCATGCAAAAGAAGAATGAAGTATTTATCAACATCACAGAGGAGATTGGGGAAATTTCATCAGAGCTAGGCCAAACTTGGAGACCAAGGTACCACAGATGTTTCCCTTAGCGATACACTATGTAGGAAAGTTGGTGGACTTGGTACTTGAAGATGAACCTCTGCGCATGATAGCACCAAGGAAGTCAGAGCAAGAGGTAGAATGAGAGAAAGCCTTAGTGATGTGAAATATTGCATCCTATGAAGGGATGTTGTAAGCGCTACAAGAAGTATTGAAGAAATTAGACCAAGCTTTGAACATCTGCATAGCTCCAGAGGCGCTTATCAATATAAAGACCCTAGAAGAAAACAATGAGGTCCAGAAAGCAATGAAAGATGAGACACTAGGCCACGCAGAAATATTTTCAATAGTTAAGTAGAAGTGCGGGCCCTAGCAAGCAGAAGACAAGAGATGCACAAGACTTGGTTGGAAGAGCTTGGGAAGTAAATTACGTAGAAGATGGATCTTCTAGAAGGAAGAATGACATCAATGTCGAGTGTTTTTTTGGTTCTATAGAATGAAAAGGGGGAGATTGTGAGAGATGAGTTGGATTCTATTCCTGTGGAAATTCCTGAGAAAGCAGAACAAGCACTAGTTGAATGACAGGTCTTGGAGGCTGAAATAAAGGAGGAGTATCCAGAGTTGATACTTCAAACTGATATAGAGGAGGCTGCCTCATAGCCTCATAAGACTTCTTTATTTATCTACATTCTTTCATTCTTATTCTTTCAATTATTCTATTCTTTACTTCAATTTTTGGAGATAACCATTTCCAGGACTACAATGAGATTAGTGTGGGGTAATGTTGATCAGAGAATACTTGTTAGAGAAAACACAAGAAGTCCGTGCGTGAAGAAGAAGGCCAAGATCAAGGGCATGGAGGAACAGGGAAAGACTCGCGTGTGGAGGGCAAATTCATCTTTTGGAACTCAGCCAATTTTGAGCATGATGACCTATATTTAGAAGATGGCGTGCTAGAACACACCAACGATGTAGAGATGTGTGCACCATGCATTATCTATCTTTGGAGGATCGGATTGAAGCGTTTTGTATGGAGACGAGCTAAGAAGAGGATTGACACTTCATTAACTATAAGAGGTCTATAGATAGCACACTTGCATGTGTGGCTATGCTTGTAAACAACATGTGGCTATTAATAGCATGCGGCCTATTTTTGGAATAGATAAGCGGTGAAGGGCAAGTCCCCACCCTATATATATGATGTGAAGTACATAGTAAGATATATACATAGACACAGAGAGAGAGATGAAGGTATGAAGGTATAGATATATACGCATATGACTGAATTATTGTATCAGATCCATGCGTACATTGGTATAGATTGACATTATTGTAAGAAGATTCTGTGTTTATTAATAGATGGAAGATATTGGATGAATCTAAGTGTCATTCTAGTGTATAATTGAGTAGTGCATGTTATTGATTCAATCATGATTATTGTGTAAAGCTTGTTCTTTCATAGATTTGAATGTAGCATGCATTGTAGAATGATGGATTATTTATGGTTCTATATGTTTCTTCCTTCATCATGCCAACATATTGCTATAACAACCTAGTACCTTTGTGCACTTTGGGTGAGCACTCGCCCAGGCTGAGTGATGTTCTAGCGCGACTAGGGTGCTATATGGTAAATTATAGGCTGCATTAATAAGTGTACAAACTTTGAAAAGAATACAAATATTTAAGACATTCCATTAAGGACCTCAATTGCACTATGAAACATAGCAAATACTTATACAGATGGACTCAAGAGGGCTTATAGTTCACTAAATCACACTTTTTTCTCCATGTGTGGAGCCCAACAATGTAACTATACTGCTATGACAAAGCTTCTCTACAATGGTATATTTGATCTTTTGATTAAGTAGTATTTACTAATTACACCGAAGGCGTTATTCAAATGAGAATGAGGGGGTCCAGGTTTCAAAATATGACAGGATGTAGCTGGTCATATTAATGACACATCTAATGGATTTTTTTAATACATACTATGGTTTAGTTTTAGTTTCATATAACACGTCCTTTATAGATCCACCAACGAATATATTGATTTGTTTTTATTTGTAAATGAAGGATTACAATCATCACTAGGGGCATATCGAGTATAGATGTGAAATATTACTTTGAAAAGAAAATGTAGACAAAAGAAAAAGATGCCAACAATCATAGCAATGACTCCATTTTTGCAACGATAATGCCATATAGAGAAGAAACATTCACTTTTAAACTCTTTTAATCCTCTACTCTGATTTTCTTAAAAAATATGTCAAATGTCTTTTATTCATCAACTTTGTGAAAGCGTAACAGTTGATTGTGGCTCAACTATTCAAGGTTTATTGAAATTAGATTATAGGTTCGAGTCACACAGGTCATCCAAGAACATGGTTGATGGGATAAAAGTTACCCTTGATCGACACTCCATCGATTCCCAATCAGGTCCTCTAAAGAAAATATGTGATTTTATTTCTTCACTTTATTGCTAGAACCCAACATGTTGTGAGATTCTTTTATGGCTAATATATGAATGAGGTAGTGTAATGGTGTCCAGATGCCCGTGAATTAAAACATCATTATCCAACATACGATAAAACATATATTCGACAAAAAAATTCAAAGCATGAAAGTTAAGACTCCCGAATGTTATCTTATTTTCCTTTAAACATAACTTGAGTTATTTTTAGAAATGTGGAATTATCCCTTAACACTTCATTTTAAACCAACCGATACCTATTAGACATCTATAGGGTCATAAATTTTGAGACTCGAAAGGGTGGGATACTACATACTTACCCCTAAAAAGATTCATTGTACCAAGGCCTCCCGTAAATTATCTATGCATTCTTATTGTTAGATTATTGGTAATATCAATGTGATTTATTTATAAGAAGTTGAAATTATAGTTTTTTTCTTCATACCACTTTTAAATGTATTGCTTCAGATTTCACGCACTTTCATAGTTTGCACAATGAAGGATAGAGTGATGCCAATATTTCCTTATCCCAAATATTTTTTCCTTAATTACTACTTTGGGGAAGATCCAACTCATTGAATGGTACGAGTCATGCTAGACATTATTGGAATATTTGTTTCCTTACTTAATATTTATGCCTCTAATGATGACCCAAATAGAACAAAGTTATGGTGGTGGTTGGCAAATAATACCTTTGTTCTGCTTAACTAGTTTTTGGTGACTTTAATATGGTTGAGCATCCCAAGTAAAAACTCAAAACATTGCCAATATGGTGGTGTGCTAGTGAGTGGAAGTTTGCTTCTTTAATAAATTATCAGGGATTGTGAGACCCACTATTTCAACATTTGCAATATTTTACTCTCTAGTTAGTTTGCTTGTTACAACTCACAAAGTGGAATTGATATAGTCCTTAAAAGGCTATATCACATGATACCCTTTGATAAACACATGATATCTATTAATAGCTCTAATCATTCACTAGTTATTGTCTAGAAGGAATTTATGCTTTTAGATCATAGACCCATTACTTTTCATTGACATAGGGTGGTGCCCAACTCAAATTTCCATGTTATCAGTTATATATCAACACCTCATTGACGCATGAAGTGACCATTGAACTAATATCTAGGATTTGGAATTACCTCAATTTCTTCCCTATACTACCAACTAGATTAAGTGGTAGAACGAGGCCATTAGCCACAAAACCTTCTTTCTCCGCCACTTCAAAAAATAGGTGGTGCGGGTTCAATTGTGGGCAGACCTAGCCTTGAAAATTGATTTCTAAGTAACCTCCTCTCTTCTTGAATTGATTTTGTTTGATCTTCAATTGTAGGATATGGATTCCAGACTTAGACACAAGCTTAGGCAAAGTGATATTTATATTGCATGAGGGCATAAAATCCAAGTGAGGGTCCATTGGATGAAAATTGGAGATATATCCTCTAAATATTTTTGCAAATTGCTATGATCTACGAAAGTTCAAGAATATATTAAAGAAATTTATGTGGCACATGATAGGATCACTAGTGTGTCTAATTTTTATAATCTATAGAATATTGTAAACTCATATTCTAATCCTAGGACAATTTCAAGGAAATGATGGCTTCTCTATAATAATTCCTTGATAGTATTCCATTCAAAATCTCCCCCACAAATAAGATTCAATGTGATGCCCCATTTTTTATTGAGGAGAATAATGTGGCCTTATAATGTACAACCAATGAAAAAGTGCCTATGTATGATGGATTTCCTTATGAATTTTAGAACGCGTCACTTCAAATTTTGTTAGGTCAAATATTTTATAGGTCTAAAAGAAACATTAGCTAACAAATCGCTTGGAGAAATTTTAAATAAAGGAAACATCCAATTCATACCTAAGGTTGGTGACCCTCAACTTATGTTGAGTTGGTTTCCTATCACCTTGTTGAATGTTTATGATGAGAGAATAGATAAAGCATTCACTCTCTTCATCTGCCACATTATTTTCACTATTATAAGACTTGAGTAGGTTCACTTCATTAAAGGATGCTACATTCTTCAAATATCATTATTGTTTGGGAAGGTATGGAATGGGATCAAGCTTCTTGGTAATAAAATCTCTTTCTTAAGATGGATTTTGAAAAGGCTTATTATTGAATTAAATGGCCTTTCATTCTTTCCATGCTAAAAACTTTAGGTTTTGTACTTTTCGAGTTGTGTAAACTCTCTTCTATGATGCCTCAACTTTCTTAATGATTAATTTCCACAAGTTTGAGTCTTTTGGCCTCTTTCATTCCATGCAACAAGAATGTTGAGTAGCCTCCACACTTTTTTTCTATCTGTTGAAGCCTTTGGTTATCTTCTTACTCTAGGAGATAATCAAGGGAATATTAGGGGAATTTATCTTCTAAACCGATCTTACCAACTTATCAATAAACACATTGTTAATGATTCATTTCTCACTCTTATAAAGAATGAGAACAACATCAATGAAACCATGCTTTGTATAGAAATATTTTGTAAGGATTATTGTAATAATATTTAGTAGTACACAAATTTGGGTTACAAACAGAGTCCATGGTCCATCCTGAAGTGGTTAAAGAAGTTTCCTTGGAAATGGATATCCAGTGGATAACAATTTAAATTTAAGGAAAATCAATTTTCCTTCCATAATACTTATCTAATATTTCACAATATGTGCTAGAAAGGATTAAGAAAAATATATCCTAATGGATTGTTGAATCCCTTTCACTATTTGGAAAGTTTCAATTTTGAATCCCACACGTCTATTATTCATCCTATTGGTGCCCTCTCAAGGCTTCTTATTACAAATTGGTCAAATTACTTTGATATTTCCTTTGGGATAATTATAAACAATCTAAAGGCTTCCACAAAGTTTCTTGGGATGTCTATTTCTTTCCATGAGAAACGTGTGGCATGGACATAATGGATGTTCATAGCCAAAGTATTTCCTTATGTGCCAAATGGTTGGTGAACACAATTGAGGGGAATGAAGCTTAGGAAATTATTCTAAGGCATTGTATTACTTTAGGTGCTCCTTATAAAAGGATGTGTTGGGGTAATATTGGTTTCATATCTTTCTTATCACTTAAGCTTCCGTAGAAATTGAAGGTTCATTTATGGTCAAAATCATCTGGAAAGATTTTGACATTGTCATGCCCTTTCTTAAGTGGACCGGGGATGGTTTTCAGTTTGTCCTTTCCTTTAATGACCATACTATTTGGTGGTCACCCATTGTTTATGGTGACAAAATCCCTCTCGCTGAAACAATGGGTATTAAAGCACCTAAAATATTTCAGAAATAAATTTGCACCATTTGTGATTTAATATCTTCTAGAGATTGGGCTCCATGGTTTGAGCTCAAACAAAAATTTAAACTTTCTAATTCATACCTACCCTCAATTCTAAGAAATTAGGAGCTCATGCTAAATGTCATGAATAAAAATTAGGCTTTAAATCTCTTAAGGTGTGTGGAAAGAATGGAGATGGAATGTGGACACTACTATTAAACATTACACCCCGAGTTGTTATACCAATTGTTGAGTCCATTTTCCCTCGATCTCGACAAGCTAAACACTCAATGGAGTTTGAATTCCTCTCCTAAAATGTGGCCTTTTCACCTTAATTTGGTTTGGAATTCCAAAATCGGTCCAAAAGAAATATTTTCTTATGGTGTTATATCTACTAATGGCTGCCTTTGGGGAAAGACTCAAACATATTGGTGTTTCTAACCCTAAGTGTCTTACATGTGCTAATCTTGAGTCTTTCAAACATTTGCTTTGTTCTTTCCTTTTTCCCAATATGCTTAACATTGGATCCAATCTCTTTTTTAGCCTTTCCATCTTGAGCCTTTCACTTGGAAAATGGCCTTTTTGATGACCACTCAAGTCGGTTGGCTTATATAGCCTCTATATGAATTTATTTTAGATCTATAATTCTTTTTCAATTATGGAAAGCTAGAAATGCTGCTATTTTTAACAATGATGATATTTCATAGTAATTATCTACTAATGGCTAGGTTGTTGTGATATAATTTACATTTTAAGATCCAATCACAAGCTCAAAAAGTGGCCTTAGAGTTTTAGTACTTGCAGTGGCTACTCGACCACTAGGAGCACATTGTGCACTATGAGATGGATGTTTCTTGAAGTACCGAGGCTTAAACCTCTACCTATGGCAACATGATGTAGGCACAACCGTTCTCATAACCATTGTTCCTATCTAGTTCATGGTCACTCATTTGCTCTACCACTTCAAAGTGGGGGTGATTGGAGCCTACCTCCTTAGTGGAGTGATTGGAGACTACCGCCTCTCGTGGGACAAATCTACTATTGGTATGTCTCGTTGGCCATCTCTCGGATCCAAGTGGTGTTACCTTGGTTGGTTCTCCTCCCGGGATGGAGAATAATGGTCTCTTTGGACTTGTTTAAGGCGATTCTCAAAATATGGATGGTTGGACATTTGTGAAGGTGCCGATGGAGGAACTTATGGGCTTAGGGAGCTTCCTCCCAACGATGATCTATCGCCACCCCCAAGTGTTGTTGGTACTTGTGCATAATTTATCCGAGCATGTTCTAATGTAATTTGGTTGATGTTTTGGCATTGTTTGGTGTCATGTTCTCTCCATCCTTCATTGTTAGATGTTTGTGGCTTTTTTGGTTGCCTTTGGGCTCTTTTTTAGACTATGATTTTTTCGACTATCTTTTCATTTAATTTTTTTATATTATTCATAATAGATCGATGTGTCCCAATAACAAATTATTCTTTGATATGTTTAAAGTTATATTTTAATAATAATTTATGTCACATCATATTAAATTTTAATTAAGGCCTTAAATAATCCTTATAATCATGTAGCTAGTTTGATAAAGGGTCTCTCGTTATCAATAAAACTCAATTTTACTATGGAAACAAGATTGACATATAACGTTTTAGATAGATTAGTTTATAATTATACAAAATAATGTTATGCTCTTTACTTTAGATTAAATATGTCAAATACATTTAAGTTATTCCAGTGTGTTTCCATCCTTGAAATTACATTAAAAACTCAAAATAAACTTTCCCATATTCAATTTAATTAAAAAATAAATTTAGTAACAAGTGAACACTTAAAAGTAGTTGTGATTACTCTATCTTTACCCAAAAATAAAATAAAAAATGAACCACCAAAGGAATCTTCATCTTCTCCCTAGACATTAGTATAACCATATAAACCTTGCATAAGATAATTAAGTTTTTAATAGAAATGCATATGCTTTCTCATATATGACAACGTTCCTCATTTACACATTTTGGCTTGGCATCAAATATTTAATTCATCAAATATGGCATCAAAGTTGTCCATATTGCTTTATTCATAATGCGCAATTTATGCAAGAATAACACCCTTTCTCTTGGCCTATACGCTCCCCTTTGTGCATAGTTATAAATCTAAAAATTTGCCCTTTTTTTGGACACTTCACGTTTGAAACATACTTTTAAGCTTTATATTACAACATTTAAATTATACATATAAAAATTCTAACTATATGCCTTAAAATTAATTTAAATATTTTAAATATATTTATATGAAAAATTAAATATTTATTTTGGATATATGATTTCAATTTAATTATATAATATTATGTTGGACTCACTTTTTTAAAATAAGAAGGAAAAATATTTTATAAAAATCAAATTAATATCATATTTAAAATTTATTATTATTTTATTGAATTCAACGTTTTGCATGGATAAAATAGACATAATTTTTAAGTTTAACTACTAAAGATTGAGAGAATTCCCTTTTGCCAAATTTATTCATGATGCAATCTCAACCTCATCCCTTATTATCTATTGAAATTAAAACCTCAATGAAAAACTAACATAATAAAATCATACCTATAAAGACAATTACATATACATAACATATAAGTCATAGTCCAATAAATTAAAATATATCTATCCAAAAATATTCTTTCATTAATACAAACCCTAACTTAGTCCATTGTACCATTTGAGTACATCTATTAACTAGATATAACTTCACATACTTCCATATAGAGGATCTCATCATTTCTGCAAACATCATTAGTTAAGATATCGATGATGTGTTATAAACTATAATTATTGTATCATATTGGTTAATAATATAATACCTATTTTAAAATTAAAATGAATTGTTTTTTGTTTTTGTGGGGGTATTTAAGTCATTCAAGACGATTTAGATGAGTAGAGTATTCATTTTGATTAGGAGTTTTGAATAATCATTTCATTGAGAATTTTCTTATATTTATTGTGTTTTTGAGTGTTAATAGTTTATGTTGTAAAAACAAAATTGGTTTTAGAGGAGATGGGAATGCCAAGTAAGAAAATACACGCATAAGTTTGAACGAGAGGAGAATTCTGCGTAAGAAACCATATTCATACTCAACCATTATGTTAATAGGAGGGCCACGTTCTTTAGAAATTTTGAATAACTATTTTATTAAGAATTTTCCTATATTCAACACATTTCTTGATGTTAATGATATAACACAAAGCAGGAGAATATACTCAAATACTCACATGTTATGTTAGGAGGAGGGCCACATACTGACCTCACAACCAAATCAACCCTTATATTAGTAGGAGGGATACTTCCTTCCATTGTGTCATCACCCTCGTTGACACAATGTGATGGTCTATTGTGGCACCACCCCTATCGGCACAAGGATCATGTTCTATTAGGTTTATATGTTGTTGCAGACCGGAACTAATTTAGGGATTTATTTTTTGAACGAATGAGGAATTTGAATCAAAGAAGTAATTCCAAAGTGTTAAAGAGGCATATCTAACAGGGGTAGTAATGCATGTATTTAGAGGCACTTGAAAAGGTTTTTTTAGATTATGAAAGGGTTATGCCAAACATCCACATCCCATAACCAATCAACCATTATGTTCTTAGGAGGTTCACTTTGTTATTATGACATCACCCCCATTGGTGTAAGTATAATGGTCTATTGGGTTTATATATTTCCAAAGATCAAGTGTACCAATTAATTGTGGGATTTTTTGGATGAACGAGGATTTTAGAGTCGTAAATCGGCCCAAGATACATGTGAATCTAGCTACTTAGGTACGTATTTAGAGGAATTTGAATGCGATTATGAAGCCAAAAATATAAGAATGAAGTGAGGAATGAAGTGAGGAGCAAACAATCAATCGATGGGAAATATACATCGAAAATAATGAAGTCATTATTCAACATGGAACCCTTCGATGGATGAAAAGATGAAATAAATATAGGACGGTGGCCTCGAGATTAACACATCTTAACATTTTTAGAAAATTATATTTAAGATATATGTACCAATTATTGATTTATTAATTTTAGGAATTCAGGCCTTCCCTGATCATCATAGTCATGGATCTAGCTTATTCAAACTTGCTACAACCTATAAACTATCTGATCTTAGTGGCCATAAATATAGGTCTACTTGAACGGTTGTGATAATGTTATTTTAGATTGTTTCAGATCCTTTTGATATGCATCTATTTCTAATTTGACCATGTTTGGGATTTCCCAATTACTTCCATCGAAGGGTTTGGGTTTTCCTTATTCTAATAACTTTCAAAATGTTAGTTTACTAGGGAAATATACTATACATGCAAAGGTGGATATAGATCTAAAAGAAATCAAGGCATAATACCTTCTATGAAATATGGGGAATTTGAAGGAGTGATAATTAGCCATCATTCAATTCATCGACAAGTTTTCATGATTTGATTCCATGTTTTACAAAATACCACAATGAGTTGTTAGCTTTATTTAGTTGTAGATGTTGTTGTTAAAGATTGACATTAATTATATATGTCTTCATTTAGGTCCATTTGGAGGGTTGTTGTTTTTATTGTTTGAATACTTGCGGGGTGATCTCAAATCCTTACCAATTTCGCCATAGCAAGGAATGAATATCCTTTTCCTCTATTTTTGGTTATTATAATTCTAGATTTGATTTATGATTGTAAAACCTAGGTTTTTTATTTATCAAAGTACACTATAAACAACCATAAAACAAACACCCAAAAACATGTATACAAAATAAGTCAATAAAATCTTAAAGCAAAGACATACCACATATATACCGAGGGTAGCATGACTACCCAAATTTGATCAAGAAACTTTGGATTGAATTCACTAGAATAGGAATAAATATCTTTGACAATATAATCCGCTAACACTAGCTCTTTATGCTTTTATAAAAATAATTAGAGGCTATTATTAGGGTGAGAGAGTAGTTTCTTGCAAAATAAGTTGTCTTTAATCTATTAATAATGAAAGTCAATCAATTCATTAACTTAGTTGATTCTATTATATATTAATATATGTGGATAAGTTTGCAATGATGGGTGAATTATCCATACATTAAATTTCAATTAATATTAAAAGTGCATAAGAAGGGTGGCATGAGAAAGCAGCGAATGGGAAAGGAGCGACAATGAGCAACCGACTAGAATGAGGTAGAAAAGGTGAATGGGAATGTGGATTCAAATGGGAACAAAATCTTATTTATGCACAATGTACTAATTTGGACAACATTTTTCATAGTTACAATTTTTTTGTAAGTGATGAATCCTACTCGCTAACCCTAATGCTTCTCTAGGTTTGGATTAATAGCTTTATCTTCTCGATAGGGGTGGGACTGAGATTTGAATTTCTCTTGGTGATCTTCTTGATGTTGATAAATTCGATGAGACTCAAATAAATTCCTTGATCTATGGTTTGAAAATGTAAGTATATACTTCTATCCTAGGGAAGATATTTTCATCTCCTCCTATCTCCCTGGTAGATGTTGTTGTAACTTTCATCCAAGACTCACCTAAATTAACCCTTAGTGAAAAAATATTACATGCGGTGGAAAAGGAAAATGGTATCCTAACTTTTTTAAAATTTCCTAGGTAGGTGTCACATATGGATTGTATTGTTTAATGGATGATTTCCTCTTAGAGAGAAGTGACCACCCACTAGTCTTTCTTATAGGGAATAATTTTATTTTGGTTAAATATGGACTTTGTTTGGTGTCGGGGCCCATAGTTTTTGAAAAGCATGGTATTTTGTGTCCTTAGAGCCCTTTTTAACTCCTCCTCGAGACTAATTTATTTGATACCTATTTGGATTTATTTTACAACTTACTCCTTGTCGATCCTTCCTTGATTAAAAACTTATCTCTCTAATTGGTAAACTTATAAATATCGATAAAAGACCTGTCTTAATAACATAAAATTTTTACAAGGATATGCACCTTGGTGGATATATCCAATCATTTCTCTAATTCCATCAAGGTGTTGTCTTCAAAGGAAATTAGGTCCAATTTATTAATTATGAGGGTATTCCTTTCTTCTACTTCTAATATAATAAATTTGTGCATTTAAGGGATAAAAGAACTTCTAATCTACTAGTGGGATATAATTTATCACAATTGATTTAGAAAAATAATACAACCTCTAATTTGATTCTTGGGGATATTGGCCAATCTATTTTTACAGGAACCCTATCTCTTCTCCTATGGAAGGAAACATATCCTCTCCTCCCACATTCATGATCTCTTATGATATGTAGGTCGTGCTTGTTCTACTATCCCTCCCAACATGATGTAAGGTGATAAACCTAGTCATTTTTTTCTCTGGTTGTATGTAATCATATTGAGATAGAGACCTTATAGAATCTTTTGTTACCTCCCTTTGTGATGTGCTCTTCATTCTCTTCTATTGTTATATTATATTTTTTTAATTTGATGATTAATATTGACGTCTTAATGAATGTTTGTTCTAACCTCCAAAACATGGGTGTAATTTCAAGAATCCTCACCTCATGTACCAAAGTGTTGAAAAAATATAATGCAACTTCATAAATATATAACCGAGTCATTAGCTTTGGGAGGAATTATTTTTATAGGCAATCTAGTCTCAAGATGAAGTTAACTCACTTGTTCCCTATATATTGTCTTAACCAAGGTACTTTTATCTAAGCCTAATTATAGTGCTTCAAGACAAAAGGTAGGAAATTTGAGGTGGAAAGACTACAAATGGATGCTCGAATGTTATTGATAGATATTCTCAATGGATTTTGGATTCATTTCTCTCTCAAAGAGGTAGGAGAACTCACTTTATGATGTGTGTGCTAGTCTATAACTAGTTTTATAAAATTTTAAACCACTTTATGAAGATTCAACTTAATTCTTAATATCTCTTTAGAATGTATCTTTAGTTGTGGGTGTTTTTAATCTAGGTTTAATCTTTTTGTCATCATCTATCACATTTATTATTATTATTATAGGAAATACCCTCTCCAACCCTTATTTACCTATCAAAAATATATTATAAGTGCATATTAATTACATATAATAGTGTATGGTTAATTAAAAACATTGACACCCCCTTTAAGATGTATTTTGATAAAGGGAAGGATGGAAAAACACTTAACCTTACTTTAATCTTGAAATTTTCTTGATATGAATAGATTGTGCCTCAATAATGGATTTGTGACAACATATGTAACCTGATTATATGTTTGACAAAAATTAAGATCAATAACCTTATTCTATATCAGTTCTGAAAAAAATAGTGTATATGAATATCAATGTGTTTTTTGGGTTGGTGCTCCACTTGGTTCTAAAAGAATTAGATGAAACTTTAATATATTATGAGTTGGGACTTTGAAACCTCAATTCATAAATAATGCATTATATCCACACCGATTCATGTCGTGCATTAACAACTCCAATATACTCAAGCTCCATAATAGAAAAAATAATGATAATATAATTTTTACAAGACTACATTATGTGACCTTCCCAAGATGATAGATATAACCTATGATTGACTTGCGATCATATGGATTCCCTACCTAATCAATGTTTTAATCACCTACAATTGTTGGTTTAGAAGGAGCATGATTATTTGACACTTCCTCATTAAAATTTAACTATAAGTTGAGGTTGATCTACTTGAATTGTACTCAATTCCATAATTATTAGTACAAAAGACTTCATTTCACATCTCAAAGCAATGGATTTCATGGGGATCCTAAAAATAACATGATATAATATTCCTAACAAAATAATTAGGGCATGTGTGATTCAAGTATAGTAGAATTCCAACTAACTACATGTAGAGTGTCCCATCAAATGAAAGAGTAGAAAATTTGGTGGAAAATTTACCCATGATCGAAAAGGAGTCAGTAGGGATTTACACTTTTTAATGTTGAAGTGACAGAGAATTTATGCATATTTAGACTGATGGATGAAAATAATTTTTTAGGATGCAAACCTGAATAACCATGAACAAATTTAGAAAACCCAAATTAGTCATCTTAAAATACATCTTCAAATGTGATTTAAAATCATGAATCTACTATGTGGAAGCTCTTATGATGATTAAGTCTTTGACACAAATGACTGAAACAAGAATATTTTTGTTTCTTAGAGTGGACTTTAGGAAGTGGTCGAGGAATACCATGTAAAACTAGAATTGATATAAACATGTTGATCTTCTCATACCAATCTTGAGTATCCTATTTCAATCCGTTTAAGGATGAAATTTCAATCTGAACACATAAACATAGTTCTCACTATCAACGACCCTAGAGGTATTACTTTGTAAGATGTTATTTTTCCTCATATCTATTTATTGTGGATTATTTCTACACTTGATGAGTTAGCTTACTCAAGCATTTGTTGTCATAAAGAGTTAAATTTGACTACCATATTTAGATAGTGGGAGTTACTCCATTGACTAAATATTCTCGGTATGAGAGTTGCATTACTATCCTAGGAAATTTGACCACTATTCTAGGGGGAAGTTTCATATTCATTCTCCTATTTATACACCCACATAGTTGGAATTCTTGGCTGACTGAATACAAGAATTTTTTTGCATATTTCTCTCATTTGATATTTTCTCTCTCAACTTCTTGTTCATTTGCTACTTTAATTTGTTCAAGCTTATGTGCATTCTATTTTCTAGATGCTTGATCTTGGCATAATTTATGATATGGTATCAGAGAAAAGGTCTAGTAAATAAAATGTATTTCATTTCCATGTTATTCATTTGAAATATTTAGTTTTTCCGCATTAGTTTTGGAGGTTTGTGCATCACCTTGGATTTTTCGGGATTATTGTGTGGGTTTTGTTTTACTTGGCTTGATCCTCTCTTATTTATCGTGAAGTCAGCCAACATCTACCACTCATTTATTGTTATTAACAAGTTCCTCAATGCTAGGCAACTCGACATCACCACCTCTTTTCGGTATCTCACTGTCTCTACATTGCTCTTCCTCGTTTCCCTCGAGACCATTATATAAATAAGAAAATAATTTCTTCAACAAGTCCTAACACCCTCATCGGAGAAACCTTCCTTCGTGAAAAGGTGGATATGCCATCCCCCTATGACCCCTTGGCATTTTAAGCCTTCGGATGCACCCGACTTATGTGATTCATGTGTGTTTCACTTAATGGTAACACAAATACTCCCGCTAACTTCAAAAATATTAATAATTGTCTTCCTTCAAAAGATAACTTTGAAACCATAATCTATCATACTTTGATTATTAAAACCAAAGCATGTTTTAATTTTTTTATATCTAGTTTTTTATTATTTCCCTCAAAAGGAAATTTCTCCATTGAGATGCATGTAGGAGTGTGTAGTTGGATTGGTTAAAATATAGTGTTACCTTGGAAGGATATTTGGTTCGATTCTCACCTCTCGCTTTTTTAATATATCATACTTTGATTATTAAAACCAAAGCATGTTTTATTTTTTTATATCTAGTTTTTATTATTTCCCTCAAAAGGAAATTTCTCCACCGAGATGCATGTAGGAGTGTGTAGTTGGATTGGTTAAAAGATAGTGTTACCTTGGAAGGATATTTGGTTCGATTCTCACCTCTTTTTTTTAATATATCATACTTTGATTATTAAAACCAAAGCATGTTTTAATTCTTTTTATATCTAGTTTTTATTATTTCCCTCAAAAGGAAATTTCTCCCTTTGAGATGCATGTAGGAGTGTGTAGTTGGATTGGTTAAAACATAGTGTTACCTTGGAAAGGTATTTGGTTCGATTCCACCTCTGCTTTTTTGTTAAAATTGTTTTTAGTAAAAAAGTGTATCGAAATTTTGTGCAAATTTAATTAAAAATGGGCTATTAATTATGGGGAATGATTTTTGTAATAAATTTTGATTATATAGTTGGATTTGAATTCAATTTTTTTCAAAGTGTAGGTTTTTCCATGCCCATTACATTAGAACCATTTATATTGTAATCACATTGAAATTATGAAGTGCCAAAATCTACGGGTTTGATAAAAATAATTTTAGGGGGGTATTTTTTCATTCTGTTTGTGCCTTTTTTTCAACAACAACAAAATTAATTATGCATTATGGATGTTAATTTGAAAATTCCTTTCACGACTTTAAATATTGTGATTGGAAATTTTAAAATGTAAATTATTTTGAGGAGAAAGGGTTTACATTGCATAACTATGAGAACTAAGACAAAACCAAATACCGATGTAGAAAAAGTTAAATTGTTTAAACCATTTTGATGAAGCCTTTGGATTGTTATGTCTTTCTATGTCTCTTGATCTATTCTTTAATGTAAAATATTCCAAATCACCTAATTAAGTCTGGTCCACCTTGGAAATGCTCTTTGGGAAGCAAGATGTCTTTGAGAGGTCATAAAAATAGAGAAAAATCTCATCGAGTTTGAGTCCTTGCAATTTTGACACCCTAAATAATTTCTTCATTAAGTTCAAATCTATGGGATTCCAGATAAAATAATGTGGAGTACATATGAAAGATGATAATATCTATTTTTATATACTCTCCAAATTAGGTCCAAATTATTCTTTGTTTGTCTCTACTTTCCATGCCACAAAAAGTGCTCTTGGAGCCACATGGAAAATGCCCTCTTTAGATGATTTTGTTGTTGACTTGACTTATGAGAAAGATAAGTTAAGTTATATAGGAACATTGATGTCCTTAAATCAAAACCACACATGATGGGAAAAAACACCACAGATGTACACAACAAGAAAGGGAAACACATACCAAAAAAACCTAAATCACATATGATACATGTGGGGAAAACAATGTATTACTTGTTCTTATCTAAATGTTTCCCATGTACATGTGGCACCAAATGACATTACTTTGTAAACCCATTAATTGGTTCAAAGAAGTAACACCCCTTTTTCAATTTTTTGGGGAATCTAACTACTACCGTGTTCAATGAAAAGTTGCAAAAGCCATGGAATTGGGGTAAGAATCTCTAAAGAAACCCCAAAGGATTTTAACAATCTGATCAATGGACCATGTGATAAGAAATGAGCAAGGGTTCCTTCTTTGCATACATTAATTTGAAGCAAACAAGAAAATTAAGCAAATGAAACTAACCTCTATTCTTTGAAAGCTTGAAATAATGAACCTAAGAGGATCTAAGCATTCAGTTATGTGTTTTAAGAGAAAGAGATCTCCCCATTAATGGATTCAAGGCCAATGGTTCTTCCCTTTTACTCCATACTTGTGCTATAAAATACAAAAGCAAATGCTACTAGCTCAATGGAAGAAAATGAAATACAATCTAAAGCCTAAACAAAATACTATAATCTATCTTTAGGAAGAAGAGAGAATTATTAGAAAATGAGGGAGGGGTCTAGCCCTATTTATAGTTTTCTGTTTGGGAAAATGGGAGATTTGGGTGCATGTGGGACAAATGCTAAAGTCCAAAAAGCACATTTAGCAAGTCAAAGTGAGGTTTGACTGTGTTTAGAAGAGATTTGACCATGGTTAAGACTAATCAACCATGTTTAGAGGGTAATTAATCTTACCGAGAGAGAAATTAGGTTTCGAAGGGCTTCTGGAAGGCTTAATCAATCCAACAAAGTGGATTGATATTCCAGAGAGCTAATAAAGGTGGTAAAGAAGGGAATATTAGCCAAGAAGAGGTTCTTATGACCTATTTAATTAGTTTATAAGAGGTAATACAACCAACGAGTGTCGTAAGAGGGGAGTTAGATAGATCTAGCGAAGAAGTGCCATGTATTTGCAAGTGGAAGAATAGTTAGTATAATATTACAAATAATAATGCATTGATCAAACTACAGGTGTCTACATTTGCCCCTCTTTGGGGTGACGTAAGCTACGTCACTTCAAAGAAAGTAGACAAACGCAAACAAGTAAATTTTTTTTGAAGGGGTAGAAGAAAAATTAATAGGGTAAAGGATGAAGGATGCCCCCTTGATTGTCGATGGGGTGGCGAAGAAACTTGATCGGCGATCAAAAAAGAAAACAACATAAAGAAAAGTGCATAAAGAAGATGAGAAATAAGAAGAAAAAGGGATATTGAGCTATCCACAAATCAATTGCCATCAATATATAATCATCATAATGCTTAGAATCCTCCTCATCGGTCCTTATTAAAATGTGAGCATGCGATGGAAGCATAAAATGACATGAAAATCCAAGATAAAAACAAACGTTTTGTGCTAAAAATGACCAACTCCATGCAACATACACGAATGCAATGCAATATGAGAAATAAACAATATCTTCTAACAGGAAATAAGTACGATCACACACACTTAAACAAACAACGCGTTCAAGATAGTTACACAAATATTTTGTTATCAAGATGTAGTCCCAAATGTTCGATAAAATGAAAAGTGTGAAGAATGATTCCCTAAGCAAGGTTTATTATGCAAGGGGAAAGATGGGGGACACTTGGGTCCTATGAAAAAGCAATGTGCATGACAAAAATAATAACAAGCAACTGATAGTGCCCCAAAATACAAATGAAGTAAGCAACATAACTTGTGTAGGTGATTTGAAGATTTAGATGATTCACGAGTCGTTGTTTCAAAACTATTTGAAAACGCTAGCGAGATATGGGATGAGTGCCATGCAATAGACACAAATTTCAGTCGTAGATGATTGGTTTTACCAATTTTAAGCTATTTCCAAAGTATTTCAATGTTTTGGTTTTTAAATGGTTTTATGATTTTTTAAATTTTTATTTTGATCGGTATGAAGAATTTCAAAAGATCAAAGATCTTCTAAAAGTACATGCGAGGGCGATAGTGGGAAGGCGAGGCCATCAAAGAGCCAAAATATATTCCCACAAGAAGGAAGACGGGTCGGAAATAATTTCTTTAAAATAAATTAATAAATATTTATCACGACGAGGGAAAATAATTGAAAAATAGAGGAAAATGAGGGAACAGGTGCACTGAAAGGTTTGTGATTTTCACAGTGCGATGAAGAAGTAACCACAGGGTGGCACAAAGTGCCCCAGCGTGTGAAAATTAGCAAAATAATTATTTTAATACAAAAATAATTATCATAGCGGATAGAAGAAGGTTAGAATGATCACGGTGGAGAAAACATGCCCCAAGGGCATTGTGACGGGTTAATATACCCACCTGGGGTCGGTAAATCAATCGCGACCAATTCATTTCTACCAGAGCTCTTGCAAATTTTTACCATGAGCGAGAGTGACAACCCTGAAGTGAGATGGCGAGAATACCAAGCAGAGGATGAGATGCGCGGATCACATCCAGAGTTCATACGGGACCTAGCGGATGGACCCTACATGAGTGGCCTATCCCTCCAAGTCAATTACACATTTATTGCATTTTTTAGGGTTTTACTAGGGTAGGTAGGGCCGATTTTGATGCATGCATGTGGGTATATGCATCAGTTTGATGGGTACGCACATGTATATGCATCAAGATGAACAAGGATGCATACGCATAACCACTTACAACGGATATGCGCATGTGTACTCGTCGGGAGGGAAAATTAGTGGATGCATGCGTGTATAAAACCGGGGATGTAGGCGTTAGAATGACGCGGCTCCGCATCGAGTGAGAATAGAACAAGCATGCACATGCGTGCGCGCGCCAAAGTAGGCACATAGGTGTCACACATCAGGCACGTATGCATTACGTGTGGCCTACGGGGAAGGGAGAAAATACAAGGGTGTGTATGCGTCGAGAGAGGTTGCGTATGCATCGGAGAGGGCATGCATGTGCCAACGAGAGAACGTAGGTGCTAGAAGGAAGGGGGAAAAACAACTTGCTAGTAAAATAGCCAAGTATAGAAGAATATAGACTAGATTAGTTTAGAAGAAAAGAATAATTAGTAAGTTAGATGATTCAAAGAAGCATTTTTCCTTAGAAAAATAGATAGAAGTAAGTGCCTAACACTTGTGTTGATTTTGCAGCGTATACTACCCGTTCTTCAGACTCATGAGCACTATGGTCGGTTAGTAGTGATAGAGGCACAGTTTGATGACAATGATAGAGCGACCCTAGAGAGCCTCCTATATGTGATGTGATTGACTCAAGTGGCTGAGATGCCACGGATTACATTGGATCATGTCCTCTTGATAATCATAGTAGAGCAATGACATAGCGAGAGTTAGTGTTTCCGGCTCCCGACCGGGGAGATTACTATTACTCTAGAGGACGTATGGTGTATTATGTGGGTCTCGATTTAGGGTCAGCTTATCCAGACTACGAGTCATTGGATCGACATTCAGTGATATATTGTAGAGTTGTTCGTCATCCTGATGATACCACGGAGTGGGATTTCTATTAGATTATCACGATGAATCAATGATCCGAGAGATAGATCGAGTAGTGGTCTACATGATGGCCTTTATCGGTGGATTATTGCTCGTGACAAGACCGGTGCTTCATTTCCACTTGGACTCATTAGAGTGATTCATGGTTTGGTAGAGGGAGAGACCTACTGCTGGGGTCAATGTATTTTAGCACATCTATATACTGGGACCTTCACTTGATTACTTACTACCGTCAAGAAGATGGTAGGACCCACTCGCTTGCTGTAGATTTGAGCATGGGACCATATTGCCATTGGTTGCCCCTTAGGTGTTTTGAGAGTTCGGGCTCCCGACGAGCCTTCTACGATAGAGGATGATGTGTGACCATACATGGGGATGCATACCACTATCGGCGTGAGTTGGATGAGCTGCGGTAGGATTCCATGGTTTGGAGGCCTTATAGACATTTCTAGTGGCTTGAGGATGGTTTAGAGCTCGGCACTGCCATAGTAGAGCACTTTATCTTAGGCAGCCACAACTATATGAGGGAGCTATACTAGGGTAGATCGGTGTCGAGGTAGTTTGGCATTACCCAGGATGTTCCTGGGCTAGAAAAATGGTATGCTCACAGGGCCCAAGAGAATTTTGATATGGGTCCACAAATTGCTCGTGATAGAGCACTTGCCAAGTTTTGACAGGTGGTACCTACTATGTGGGTACCACTAAGGTAGATTAGAGATCCGGCACTACGCCTAAGTATGGGCCATGGTATCATGATGTGCTTCCACATCGTTTGACTATTTCCATGGTGGCGTATAATGCCGGCATGAGAGCCCCTCCAGTGGGGCCTCCTAGTGGTGGTGAGGGTGGAGTCATTAGTGGTGCTGATAGTAGATGAAGATGATGATGGTGGTCCCGACTCATGCTAGTATGTCGAGGCAGGGACAGGTCCATCACTACGAGGAATGAACAGGGAAGGATAGGGCCCTAGGCCTAGGCCTGGAGATAGGTGTTCAGGGAAGTTGACATAGATTTTCCCCGGTGGGTATTCCGGTGGGGATATACACCCCTCTCCAGCAGGTACTTCCAGAGCGGGGCCCATGACCTCATGTCCAGAGGGTGGTAGTGATGGTAGGCAGGTTGGTTGCTCTTCGCAACGGTTATAGGCAGCAATTGTTGTGTAGTTACAGTGTCTAGAGAGAGAGACATAGCTAGGGTATAGGCATATGCCCTCACAACAGAGCAAGATCGAGGCACGAGCACGAGTGTAAATTTTAACCATGGAGAGAGATCAAGATAGAGCACAGAAACCTATTTCAACGATAGTACTCTATGGAAAAGTTGGACTCATGAGATGGCCGCACAGGGGTCTCGATAATGAGCCTTTTACACCAAGTATCAGACCTAGGTTCGAGATGGTTATCACTCGGAGGGACCACTCCCGGAGGCATAGTCATAGGGATACATTATACAGAGAGATCGAGGCACGAGCCAGTGTAGGCTATTACGCAAATAGAGATCAAGAGGCTGCTACCACTAGGTAGGCTCAGGATGATATTGATAGGGTGACAGGTGAGCACGATGCTACCCTACATAGGCATCCCTCACCTCTGGAGATGCTGATTTGATATGGGATGCCATGAGATCCGGTGGCGAGGCCTTGTACTATAAGACTACCTACTTCAGGAGGTCTCGGTAAAACAACGAGTGGTATCGTTCTAGAAGTCGGATGTGAGTGTGACATGATCTAGAGTCGGGATGATCAGGCCATTTATTTAGATTAGTTTGGCAACCCATTCGAGATCGGTCGGTTGGACAACAATAGCTTACCGAGATAGCGAGGTGGTATCCCTGGTGCTGGTCCATCACATCCACCACTCTTCCATCGACCAGGTCATGGACTCGGGAGAGCCCGATGAGGGTGAGAGCTATGGTTGAGCTCTTTATTTCTCCTTTTATACAGATGTATTGTATACATGCCTCTTATGAAGGCTAATTTTGATGTATAGTTATATGTACTATTGTTTTTATGATGCCTCATGATGAAGGCTTGATTTTTTTGATGCATGCCCTTTTTAGATGGCATATTGTATCGATGATGTATATTTTGAGCACTGACTTGGATAGTTATACATGTATTATATGGACATTTTGATATACCATACTATGATTGATTTATGATGTATGATTTCCCTTTCTTCTATGTATGTGACATACTTTAGATTTAGAAATGTGTATGTTTCATGATTTCATATTGATGATGTATCTGTGGATAGCACCACATGATTTTAGATTTATGAGATGTTTTTGAGTTTTTACTTTAGTACTTGGGATGATACTAGATGATATTGGTGTGGGGGGGATAGATTTGTGATCATGCGCAACCCCTCTTGCCCTCATTGATGATACGATATGTGATGACTAGCTTAGCATACATGCATGATGTAATACTTAGCATTTTTGGTACATATATGATGTAGTGAATGATGTTAGAAATGTGATGACATGATAGATGATAGATGTGATAACAAACAACTGTGCAAAACATACAAGCAAAAGTTAACAAAACTAAACAAATATACACATTCAAACAACACAACAAAATACAATTTAAACGAACACATGTAAAAAGCTAGCAAGAGATGAAAGTGGTACTCAATCTAAGCAAGTAAAATGAATTCTAATAGATGCACATAACAAATAAAGAATCCTACAACAATTTTTCACAAGTATGAGAGATCCTAAATGAATGCAATGCAATACACAATTAAATCAAACAAGATTCAATATAAGGTAAGCAAATGATTCATTCAAAGAACAAATAACTCAACAGGCTAAGTACATCAAAACTATACAAACCAACAACTAAAAGTAATTAAAGCATTACCTTGTTTTTGTGGGACAACATTGATATATTTTCTAATGTTTTTGGGTTTATCTAAAAAGATAAGTTTTTACAATTGATCTTCATTGTTGTCTAGGTTTCCCTAAGATAACATTGTGAAACAAATGTAGCTTTATCCTTGAAAAGGAAAATTTCCAGATGTTTAGGTTTTTTTGTATCCTTTTTCCAAATGTTTTTGTATTTTCCAAGGTCATGTTTTGAAAGCAATGTACAAGAACAAAGAAGCGTGGATGCCCCCAGCGTGATGTGGGAATATACAAAAGGAAGAATGCCACGCATGTATGTACGAGAAGGTGACAATGGTGCATGTACACTTAGTGTTGGATGGGAGTATACAAAGGTAATGTCCTTTATGTAGATATCAGATCATGGTATGAAAAGGTGGCTCTAGTAGGATCCCTAGACCTAGCAAAGGAAGTCATATCCAAAAAGTGGTGACGATTACCTGTCCTACCGTAAGAGTAACTTGCGTCCGGTGAATCTTCCTTGAGCACCAAAAACTAGTTTTCACCCAAAGACCTACCCACTACGCCAACATTGCATGGTTTTCACATGTGGATGACCTACTTTTTCTTTACTGTTTTCTTAATTTTTCCTTTTTGCTTGTTTTTTCTTTGTTTTTCTATTTTTTAGTTCTTATCTGATATTCTCATCATGCCTAAGCATAGAACCACTTGAGGTGCATGGAATTCATAGGTTATGGAAGCTCTTCACCATCTGAATATGCAAGTTTGTAGGCCCTTGATCCATATTTTGTAATCACTACATAAGGACCTAGCCAGTTAGCTTGAACTTTCCTTTCTTTTCTCTGTCTTTGATGGTGTTCTTCTAATTTTCTTTGAGAACTAGATCTCCTACATCAAATTCCCGATGAATGATGCATTTGTTATATCCCTTGGACACTCTATTCTGATAGACTTTTAGGTGATTGAGCGCTCTAATATGCTTTTCATCTAATAGTTCTAACTCTGCTAAGCGAGCAACTTTGTAGTCCTCGTCTTTATCAAGATAGTCTTTGAGAGATATTATTGGGGGGGAAACTCCACTTCCAAAGGTATGATGGCTTTAGTGCCATAAAAAAGTGAATATGGGGTCACACTAGTAGGAGTGCGGATGGAAGTACGATAGGCCCAGAGGGCGGGATGTATATGTAGGTGCCAATTATGACTGGTTTTACTGACCATTTTCTCCATAATCCATACAAGGGTTTTATTAGTGGCTTCTTCCTGTCCATTACCTTGAGGGTAATAGGGGGTAGACCACTTGAGTTGGATATGGAAGCGTTGACACAAGGTTTTAACCGTTTTGTTTTTGAAGGATTTACCATTATCAGTGACAATGGCTGAAGGGATCCCGTAACGGCATATGAGATGGTTCATGATGAATTTTGAAATCTACACACCGGTGACATAGGTAAGAGGGACAACCTCTACCCATTTGGTAAAGTATTTGGTGGTAGTGATGATGTGAGTATGACCATCTGAAGAAGAAGGTAGGAGCTTTCCTATGAGATCCAGGCCCCATTTAGAGAATGGCCAAGGTGTTGTAATAGGCTGTAAGGCTTGTGTCGGCACGTGTATTAAGTTCCCATATTTTTGGCATAGTTCACACTTCTTTATGAAGTTACAATAATTAGATTCCATGGTAGGCCAATAATATCCTACCCTCAATAACTTCTTAGCTAAGACCATGCCGCTAGTATGCGCTCCACAAATACCACCATGTACTTCTTTAATGGCATGGATAGAATCAGCAACATCCAAACAACGAAGTAGATTCCCGTCATAGCCATGATGATAAAGGGTGCCTCCTAGGAGGGTATAATGGGCTATGTGGTAAATAAGGGATTTCTTTTCAGAATGGGTGATGTCTGGTGGAAGAGTGCCATCTTGTAGGTATTGAAAGATAGGGTCATACCAAGGGGATAAAGGACCAACAACTTCACATGCCAAACATGACTCTGGCATATCATATGTAGGCACTTGTAAATTCTCTATGAAGAAAGGCATCTTACTTTCTTTGGTGCTATGTGTAAGAGAGACCCAATAGTAGCCATAGCATCTACGGATCTATTATGCGACCTTGGTTTTTGCTCAAATATGACTTGTGTGAAATATTCCTTCAAAGTTTTAACCATCTTTTTATATGGAATAAGCTTCTCATCTTTAACTTTGTAATCATCATTACTTGTTTAATGATAAGTTAAGAATCTCCAATGCCTCTCGGTTGTCTAATGTTCCATGTAATAGCTAGCTTGAGGCCAATGATGAGTGCTTTTACTCTGTAATGTTATTTATGCACAAGAATCCCAGCCGGAATGCTCGTGGTATGACATTTCTGTTTGAGTGATGAGGACCACTCTGCTCCGGATCCATGGAAGGTGAAAGATCCATCAAAATGGACCTACCATTCTACAAATTCTTCAATATACATCATAGATGCATCTGGTAAATATAAGCACAAAGGTTCCATTCCTAGGAGAGGAGCTACCAACCGATCAACCAAGTACTGTCCTTTTAAAGACTTATGATTCACAAAATTTATATCAAATTTGCTCGGGAGAATGATCCGATTAGCCATTTGGCCTATGAGGGTGGGTTTGGATAAAAGGTACTTGAGAGGGTAAACTTTGGATATGAGTTTGATTTTATTATTCAGGAGATAATGGCAAAGCTTTTGGAATGTGAAGACAACTGCCAAGCATACCTTTTCTATTTGGGGGTAATTCAACTCGTAAACGATCGAGGTGTGGCTAAGATAGTAAATTGATCTCTCTTTATAGTCTAAGTTGTATTGGGCAAACAATGCACCAATAGAAAACTGGGTAGCGGAAATGTATAAGAGGAGAGGTTCACCTAGGGTAGGTGGCATGAGCACAGGTGGGCTGACCAAGTACTATTTGAGTAGCGCAAAGGCCTTCTGACAGTCAGGTCCCCAATTGAATGTGACATATTTCTTGAGAAAATGGGTAAAGGGGTGGCACTTATCCACAAGTTGTGAAATAAAGTGACGGATTTCCTGAATTTTCCCTTGTAGACTCCTTAGTTGCTTGAGAGTGGTAGGTGGTGGCATTTATGTGATAGCCGTAACCTTTACAGGGTCCACTTCAATCCCTCTTTATGAAATAATGAACCCTAGGATTTTTCCTGATAAAACACCGAAGACACATTTCTTAGGGTTCAAGCAAACCTTATAGTCTCGTAGATGCTGAAAAATACGCCTCAATACTCCAGGGTGTTCTTTTCTACTTTTGGATTTTGCTAGAATGTCATCAACATAGTCTTCCATGATGTCACTTATCATATCATGGAAGATAACTATCATGCTTGATAAGTAGCCCCAGCATTCTTGAGCCCAAAAGGCATGAATTTGTAGCAAAATGTTCCCCAAGGGGTGATGAATGTTGTTTTATGTTGATCTTCTTCTGCAATTTGTATCTGGTTATAACTTGAAAAGCCATCCATTAAGGACAACATTTCATAACTAGTAGTGGAATCAACTATCATGTCAATGTTAGGTAGGGGAAAATCATCTTTTGGACATGCCTTGTTAATGTCACATAAATCAGTGCAGATTCTTATGCCAATAGGATTTTTCTGTACTAGGACTATGTTAGAGATCCATTCTAAATAGTCAATGGGTCTAATAAAATGAGCAGCCAACAACTTTTCTAATTCTTCTTTGACTAAGAGCGCCACCTTAGGATGCATTTTCTCAACTTTTGCTTGATCGGTTTGGCATTTGGGTGTATAATGAGGTTGTGCACAACTAACTCTAGGTCTAAACAGGCATATTTGCATATGTCCATGTGAATATGTCCACGTATTATTTTAAGAGCTCTACAAAGAGCTTTTGTTCTTGGTGAGAGTGAAGCTCCCAACTTTGTTATTCTAGGCTTCTCCTGCGAGCCAATGTTGACGTTGATCATTTCCTCAACAAGCATTTTAGAAGCATCTTACGTCCGTGTAGGATCGTGGGGAAGAGTAAGATTAACCTCTGTGGTAGCTCATGATCATATTTAAATGGATAAATCACTTCATCGTTAGACTCTTCATTACGTTTATCTACGAGTTTATCAAAGAGTTTTTCATAGTGAGATTTCCATTTATCCCTTTTTCTAGGTTTCTCAACAAAGTGGTTATACTTTTACTTATGGCTTTCTTATTCAAACATCCAGACATCTCTACTTCTTCCTGAAAGTACGCACATGTATCTAGTTGAATAACAAATCCTTTCTTGTGGTACCCATCTAGGATAAAATCCTGAGTCCCATGAACTGTAAATGCCTCATTGTTTTAAAATAAATCCAGGGGCACGTGAAGTTATTGATCCTAATCTATAAGTTCAAGATATACAAGGGCTACTTGACACTTGTCTAAGGGGATGGGTTTGGATAAGGTAAGGACCGATGAATTTGGGAATAAGTTTGTGGAGGAAAGATCCTCGTAGAGGATATATTAGGAATCAACGTCACTATCGAATGAGATGAAACTTCCTCACGTTCGAAGAGGTGGTATCATTCTCGAAGGAAGAGTGTTATGAGGCCTTATCCTAAGGCCATGTTTATCCGACTTACAACGAAGGATGGGAATAGGCTCTAACCGTCCTTGTGCATTAATACCACATCCAAACCTACTATAGCCCATGAAAAACATCATGCAAGGACCTTTGATGTCTTGGGGTGCTTGATGGCATGAAGCCATGGTGCCTTCTGGCACTCTACTGGTAGGATCTTCTAACATTTTCTCCTCAGATAGGAGACCACTATGGAAAATATTTTCCAACGGTTTAGGACATTTCTTGCGAGTACTCTTGAACTGAAAATAAGGCTTACCCCTTGTCTTGGGGATGCGATAAGTCTAATATCAACGAGCATGTTTAAGAGTGAATGGCTTATTTGGGCCATATTTTGTTGATGTTTCCTCCCATGAAGAGAATGGGTTGACCAATGAAGGAAATTCTTGATTGTAAGGCGTGAGGGACTCTGAATCTACCCATTTTTTCATAGATTCTATCTGTAGGGGGATGACTATATCTATAGAAGGACACTCATAAGTCATGTACGAGACAAACCGTGTAATTCCCTACAATGTGTGAATGGTTCCATGTCACCTACAATGGTAACCACCTGACCTTCATGACATAACTTGATGCACTGATGAAAAGTTGATGGAATAGCTTGCATGGCATGGATCCATGGGCACCTAGGAGCATGTTGTATGGAAGGTCCAAGTCAAGGACATGGAACGTTGTGTCATGACACGTTGGTCCTACTTCCATGGGAACCACTATAGTCCCCGTTGATTCTCTTTCTTCATTGTCATAAGCCGTGATTGTGATAGTCTTAGCTCCCAAATCTATTTTTGACCTTCCTAGCTGATTAAGTAGCTTCAAAGTGCAAATATTTAGACCAGATCCCCCATCTACAAGTATTATCTTGATTTTGTGATGGGTAACCACCACTTCAAGATACAAGGGTAAGTTATGTTTTGGGTTGTTATGTGGGATTGCAGTATGATCGAAGGTGATATGATCATTAGAGTCTAGGCACACAATCATGGCTTGAAGGCTTGTGGGATCTACATCTGTTGAGACCCCTGAATTTTACAAAGTCTTGTACAGTATGTTCTTATGGGCATTAGATATTTTAAGGAGATCAAGAATAGATATCCTATCAGATGTTTTCTTTAACTTCTCTATTAAATTATACTGACCTCCTTGAGGGAGAGGCACATGATTTGGTATGACTAAATGGGCACGTCTTGTCCCTACTGCGCAACTCTTTTCTAAAATCCGGATGGTGTTGATATGTTCATTAGATGAGCCAATACATCCAATGAGGAAATCATAAGGACTATCATTTGTAGGGTAGACATAAGCAACAGTCCTATAGTCATTGGAGGTTTTCCTTGATCCGGTTTCCTTTTCTTTTTATCCGCATGGTTAGAAAAAGGTTCCTTATAAATACCCATTTTTTCATTTGGACCTTTCTCTGGACTTGGGGAGAATCCACAATGATATTTCCTTCCTCGATGAGGTCTTGTATATAATGGTGTAGTCTCAAACACCTATCTGTCTTGTGTCCTTTAACATGGTGGAATTCACAATATTCATGATCTTTGAACCAAACCTGGTTTTGGAGCATCCTCTGGGTATGGTACCATTATAGTTGGATATTCCACCATTTTTGCATCATCTATTTTTTTAGGATGGTAGATAAGGACTCTGTTAAGGATGTAAACGTATGTTTTGTAGGTGCTTTGGGATGAGGTCCTTGTGAAAGCTTTAAAAGTGGCTCTGTTTGTATGACTTGGAATCTCTTAGAGTCTGTAATGCCATCACCAACAACATGTTTATTCTTATTGAAGAATTTAGGTTTTTCTGTGGATTTGGCTTCATGTTTGTTTTTAATGATAGGCTTAAGTATTCCTTTTGCAATGAGGGATTTCTCAATTTGACTTCCTTTCTCTATGACTTCTTCGAAGTTAGAGCCACAATGCATTTGTAAGTGAAATGCTATTTTAGGGTTCAAGTTAGGAACAAATATGCTCACTAACTACTTTTTTACGGTAATGTACAAGGAAAACAACTGGCTAACCCGTGCCATCGTTGTAAAACCCTACAAATGTCTCATTGGGTTTTTGTTTTGTATTACATAAATCATTCATTGTGATGTCGATTTCCATATTATAGGAGTAATTCCTTACAAATTTCTCTTCTAATGCATGCCACATTGTGATGGAGCCCTTGGGTATGCTATAGAACCATTCCAATCTTACGGATATGAGGAAAAAGTCATATTAATAAATTATCGCTATATGTGACCTCTTGGCAAGCCATGTAAAAGTATTTTATATGATCACGAGGATCAATTTTGCACTTATATTTATCAAAATTAGGAAGCGTAAAGTGTTTTGGGAAAGGTTGTTATAACATGTCCTTATCAAAGGGGTAAGGGCATAGTTCTTCATACGAATATTTCTTATTTTGGCCTACATTTCCCTATTGTAATGTAGTAAGTGTATCTTTCATAGATTGTAAATATTTCGAATGAGTTGCTCCTTAGTAGGGGACATTGGTCTTTGAACTTGAGTCACCTTAAAAGTATAGTCTATATGTGGATCAAATTAAAACTCACTAAATTTGTTTTTGTCTTTGTCTTTGTATATGTTTCTTCTTGAAGAGCCTAGGTTTGCTAGTTTCTGGCTCAACTTCAAGATTTGTTTTTGGAGGATCTCCTCCTCAACCAGGGGGTCCTCTTCTTCATCAAATTTTAGAGGAGGGAAGATTTACGCTCAATTTTCACTTTACGTGAAGCTTTATAGTGAGGTTTTCATGATGGTTCTCCTTTGATTGTGGCCTTATGTTTCCTAGAAGTGGAAGTGTATCCCACATCAAAAGGGTTATCTGAATCTAAGATGAATCTTCATTCTCTTAGGTTAGGGTTAATGACCTCTTTTTCTTCTTCGCGCTCTTGTGGAAGTTTAGCTCCTAATGCTAAGACTCTAGCGAGTACTTGATATTTATTATAATATAGGAGTTCATCAAATCTATTTAGGTGTAACCTCTGTTGTTCTCTGAAAGATTCTGAATCTTCTCCACTATGATCAATTAATAGCTCTGTATCTTTGACTTGAGAAAAGAGAGGTGCTAAATTGTTGTCATTAAATGGGAAGGTTTCGAAAGGGTTTTCTCCTATGTCATGCTCATTTGATTTGGCTGCCATTTTTGTGATTTTAGGCATTACTAGCAGACATTTGTATGTAGCTAGTGTGACCCCTAAGTGTATGGTTTTGCAAGCCACTCAAGATAATGTTTAAACTATACCACAATGTATCCTAGATGCAGTGTTATGTAGTCATTTTTATCAAGGAACACTCATATGCACACCTAAATGTAATGATCACCCAATTTTTTGTTACCAAGCCTAAGCCCTAAAAATAGATAGCAACAATACCGTACCAATATGTAGGTCAAGTTAGAATTCTAACAAGGCCTAAGTACTCACATGATGTTAACGCAGTCCCTCGAAAAGGTATATTTAAGACTAGTTTGAATGCCGATGAAAGCCAAACCTTCGAAAAATGGAATTCGTGACTAGATATAGTGTAATAATTTCACCATGATACATTAATCGAGAAAGCAAGGTGTTAGTACCATGTCAACCTTATCACAATATATATAAGGCATTATCGACACTTTTAAGAAGACTTAGATGACGTCAAGACCGAAATCAAGTGATAAGTATAACAAGGATTTTTTTAATTATGTGAGCAGCGTAACCGCATAATGAAGGGACTTATACCATCTTCTCAAAAAATGAGAACACAATGTAAGTACCAAGATCGTGCACCTAGGATGCAAACAAAACTATCAACTCAAGAAGAGATGAAAGATGAACCGGACTCACAGTGGTGAAGATGATCTTGAAATCAAGATGGAAGGAATTTTATCAAAGATACGAAAAGCATACCTACGCACTTTAGACATTTAACAACCCAACCGCAAACATGGATGGGCATAAACGGACAAAAAGTGGCAAGCACTATCTTTGATAAAAATGCGTGAGGTATGCACCTTTCTCACCTCGAAAAAGTGGGTGGTGAGAATGCAAGGGTATAGATAAAAAAAGATGAAAACAAACCATGTGCCACTTGGGCAGAGTTTCACCTTGTCCAAAGACAAGAACAAAACTAAGCGAAAGTGGGATGTAGTTTAGTCTCATGATGAAAGACACTTAGATCAAACTCACAAGGGTTCTTTGCCTTGTTCGAAAAATAAGGTTTAGAATCTAGATGAGTTGTTACTTTGTGATGGCTTGACGTAATAACGGACTAGTAAAGTGGGCTCAAAGATAGAATGGGCTCATTAATAAGTTCTCTTAAATAGGTGTTACAAATTTGTCTTAAGCGAGCACGATTTACCTAAATAGTCCCTTACCTATCTTGGGAGTATCTTGACTTTACTTTACCCCCTTCAAGCACAAAGGGAAACTAGTGCGTCCACATGTGCTCTCCCTGGGGTCACCATACGGACAACCGGTAACTCTATCTCACAAGGCGTACTAGTCAAGTGGGTAAGCGGAGCGCTTCTTGTTTCATCCACGAGGTTACTCAGTGGTGGATTACTTTAGGGTTCTTGGAACCACCCCCATTGTTGTAGCTTAAGGCATTATGCCAAAGGGGTTATGTTCTAGTTGAGTGGATAGGGATGTACCCTTTTCCAAAACCTGCAATACAATGTTCTAAATATGGTGTGTTTTTTATCTTGCTTAACTTAATGTGGTTTTAAGTAGCATGCCATTTGGTAACCTGCAAGAACACATGTATTAAAAGTTTTGCATTTTGGATGTCTTTCTTCTACAAGTGTTGGGTCATGTATACAACAATTCTTTAGTAGTTTTCAGTTCACGGATTGGTGTTTAAGAAAGAGAACTTTTAAATTTTCTTTTGATTCCTAAGATCGCCAAAAAAGGTGTGAAGGAAGAGCATACGCAATGTGAAAAAAATCCTACTGAAATCACATGAAAGTTTACTTTATCCTTTATAAAATAAGTGTTTTTGAGCATTTGATACAAGCCTTTGTATAAGTGTTTCTGATCTCCAAGATCACTTTTAAGGTGCGAGGAGAGAGCATACACACTTTTACAAAAATTAGTTTTTAAGCTAAGAACCGAAAACACTTTAAACTATGTAAACCGAAAGACCAAAGAAAAACTTTGTTTTTAACTTGTTAGTCTTAGAAATCTACAACAAAGATCAAAAAAGGTTTTTGCAGTTTATAGAAAAATTTCAATCTTTACATAGACACCTACACTCCTAAACCGACACCAGCACTCCTGGATCGATGGGTACGCGCCCAACTCAACGGATACGCCTACAAATAAAACTGAATGAAATACGGTATATTAAAACATAGATTCTTACAACCAGATAGGGACACTTATAGATTAATGTGGATGCTTAGGTTTCAACGTGTATGCACCCAAGCATAAAACAAACAATTTTCAAATTTTCACAGTCAAGCTATTTATGCATATGCGGCTAGAGAGGTGGATACACGGACCAGAAAATAGAGACACGTGAACGTCCCTGTAAAGACAAAAATTACAAATGATGAGGACTGCCAGACAGGTACGTGCCTATTCTGATGGGGACATTGGGGTTTCAACATGTACGCGCCCTTGTTAACACCTATGCGTACCCTATGAAAAACCTGTAAAACTCACAAATTTTCAAATTTTCAAGAGCAAACAGGTTAGTTGTTAGTCAAAGTGTCCTATTTATATATCAAACCCACAAAATAGATGTAAATGAAGGCCATTTATCTAGTGTTAAAAACAAAAATGAGGAAATAACAAGTGATTTGACCCAAAAACTTGAAAATGAACTTTCTAGAACTTAAAGGCCCTCCATTAATGGAGGATGGACATAAGTGTCCCACGGGCATGCCAAATGTGTTCAATGAAAAGTTGCAAAAGCCATGGAATTGGGGTAATAATCTCTAAAGAAACCCCAAAGCCTTTTAAAAATCTGATCAATGGACCATGTGATGATAAATGAGCAAGGGTTCCTTCTTTGCATACATTAATTTGAAGTAAACAAGCAAATTAAGCAAATGAAACTAACCTCTATTCTTTGAAAGATTGAAATAATGAACCTAAGAGGATCTAAGCATTCAGTTATGTGTTTTAAGAGAAATATATCTCCCCATTAATGGCTTCGAGGCCAATGGTTCTTCCCTTTTACTCCATACTTATGCTATAAAATACAAAAGCAAATACTACTAGCTCAATGGAAGAAAATGAAATACAATCTAAAGCCTAAACAAAATACTATAATTTGTGCTAGGAAGAAGAGAGAATTCTTAGAAAATGAGGGAGGGGGTCTAGCCCTATTTATAGTTTTCCATTTGGGAAAATGGGAGATTTGGGTGCATGTGGGACAAATGCTAAAGTCCAAAAGCACATTTAGCAAGTCAAAGTGAGGTTTGACTATGTTTAGAAGAGATTTGACCATGGTTAAGACTAGTTAACCATGTTTAGAGGGTAATTAATCTTACTGAGAGAGAAATTAGGTTTCGAAGGGCTTCGAAGGCTTAATCAATCCAACAAAGTGGATTGATACTCCGAAGAGCTAATAAAGGTAGTAAAGAAGGGAATATTAGCAAGAAGAGGTTACTATGACCTATTTAATTAGTTTATAAGAGGAAATATGACCAAAAAAGTTTCTTAATAGGGGAGTTAGATAGATCTAACCGACAAAGTGTCATACATTTACAAGGGGAAGAATAGTTAGTACAATATTACGAATAATAATGCATTGATCAAAGTACAAGTGTTTACAACTACAAGATGTTTCCATATACATGAGAAATAGAAAGTTACATGTTTTTTCTTGATAAAGTTTGCATGAATCCTCTTGCAAGAAAGGATCCAATTGAATAATTCATTTTTTTGGTTCTAAAATTCAATTTCCAATTGCAAATACATATTCAAATTCATCCATACTTTAAATTACTTATTTTTCATTTTTCCACTATTACATGGTCTGTCTTGATCATACCAAGATTCTTATGTTCATAAGTAGTCTTGTGCTCTTCGATGGGGATTTTATCTTTTCTTTTCATGCCTCGGATGATCGTTGTTTCTATGATTTGGTCCTTGATATATTTTTTGAGTCTTTTGACACCATACTAGAATTTTTATTGCTTTATGTTTGCTTGCTGCTCCAAATGGTCCTCCTTCACACACTCTCTCATTTTTATCTACTTTTTGATATGGCGTGATTCACATGATGTTTCATTCTCTTGAAATAAGAATGAACAAAAGGTTGGGGATGAAATATGGAGATCATCATTTCCCTCATCATGAACATATTGAGCTACAATCATCCCCATGATGGATATTCCTTCTTCTTAGGTAGAATCATCCTTATGAGGGTCAAGTAACTTTCCATTTATACATTCATCCTTTAGAATATCCTCTTATCCAAATGTAAAAGGAAAGATTCATATTTAAATCATATCCAACGGGTAAGTCCAGTGTTGGGTCTTGAGGATATGACTAGAAACATGGGGCTCACATTGTTGAAACTCATTAGATATCAATTTTTCCTCTTGGTCCACATTACTTATCATCTTAAGGCTGATTTGTGGCAAGTCAAAATATCCATTATCCTTATCATCATCAAGTAGAGAACTTGTATCCATATTAAATGGGCAACACATAATGTCACATTATGGGTCCATCAAATCATCATGTTTTTTCTCAATGGGCTTATACACATTTGGGTACTCCTCCATCAATATGGGAAACTCTCGCATCTTATTATGAAGTTATGAAATATTTCTTCGTATCTTGAGTCTTGGTATAAAATGTATGCCCTTAGGGCATACTCTCTTTGAACAAATGTATCTCATCTTTCTTATAGGAAGGAGCTTCTTCATTTTACCATTGACTGGTATAGTGAAAAATGACTAGTCCATCTAAATATCTCCAAAAACATCACGATATAAACTATGACTCAAAAAAATCCCATATGAAGTTGGAATGTATACCACAAGTATTTTCATCTTGACTTTATTGTTAGGAAAATCCATAAATGTTACTTGAGAATCTTTGACCTATCTAATGAGGGGTACTTTTTTGGTCTCAATGGAGTAACAACAACAAACAACGGGGTTAGGGTGAGACCGATGGCATTTGTAACTTTTACATGCATGATGTTACCATAGGAACTGAGTCAATGATATAGTTACTCAATTTATACCCATTGATCAACAAAGAGAGGTAGAAGGGTTCTACTTTCTCAAAAGTGGAGGATGTTGAAGCAAGAAGGTTTTGAGAAGGAGTGGTACTAGGAGTGGGAAGTGGTTCTTTAGTAGTGGAATTAATGGGACTAGAATTTGAACTACTTCCTTTGATAAATTGGACAAGTTTATCAAATTTCTTGGGATGAGTTCTCATATACTCAAACTCAGAAATTTAGACTTTAGATTTCTTAACATGGTTAATGATGTCAAAATATGAGGAGGTAAACACATTAGGAACAATTAAAACCTTGATTGGAGTAGGATTTTCATTCTTAGAAACAATAGAAATATAAGTAGAAACTAAGTTGAAAATAGGAGAGGAAAGATACTTACCCAGAGAAGGAGATGTGGCTTTGGCTAAGGTTATCTCATACTTATTCTTGGATGAATCTACGGAAGTGGGAAGTGGTGATCCTCATTTTATTGTCATTTTGTATAGAGTCACCTTTTGAGGATTTACGTGCTTCACTTGGGAAGTAAAGGAAGATTCGTTTTTCTGTGTTTGTGAGTGAGTGAACACTACACAAGAGTAGTTATTCATATCAGTCATGTAATATTAGAATATTCATCAAATGAGTATTTAAAATACCTAATGTTTTCATATCCAACTTCTTCTTCTCCTTTAGATTTTGATTCAACAATTTCATCTTCTTCATATTCTCGGGTTCCACATGATGTATTAAAAGGTGGATCCTATAAGGCAGGCCTTTAGGGTGCTCCAATAATCTAATTCTGACTTTGGTTTTGATATGGGGCATGTTGATCCATTTGCTTCTTTAATGTATTCATATCATTGACCTACTTCTGTAACAATGAATCATTGTCTTCATCCTAGAAGCTTTGGATTTTTTTGTTGACTAATTCTTGATCTTTCTTGACATGATAAGATCATCTTCCACCTCAATAGAAATTTCTTGAGCATTATCCAATGTATTTGGTTGAGTTCTACACAATATGAATCCAAATTTTGGCAATTGAGCATTTATGAAGAACCTCTTTTGGTTATCTGCAGTAGGACGAGCACCAGTATGAATCTTGTTAATCAAATTGTTGAATTTGGCCACAAATTCTCTCATGGGATCTTACGGTTCTCTCTTGATTTTAGTCAATTGAGTGAGAAGGGAATGCACATCTTATGCTAAATGGAACCATTCTTCAATATTAACTTTCATATCTTCCCAATCAATTATAGAGCGAGATTGAAAATAGTAGAACCATTCTACAACGACATCGATAATGAATCCACGAATAGTTGAATAACAACATCCTCATGTCCTAATCCAAGAACACCATAATATGTGATAAAATTTATAATTTCCTCATTTGGATTTTATTTTCCATCTCCATATAACTTTGGAAATTTCTTTCTTGATCCTCTGGGTAATTCATGAAGTGGAGGATTCAAATCCAATGGACCGATGTTCTGACCCCAAGGTAATGGATCATACATCTCTAGAGGAAGAGTGTTTAGTGGTGGTAGAGAGATGGGAGATGCAATAGGATTAGCTAGTAGGATATTCAAATGAATTTTTAGGAGCTTGTCTTAGAATTTGTATAGGAGCAAGTATGAAATCAACTTGTTCTTTTGGCTCAAATAGAGGATTAGAAAAGACTACAATTCCACATGCTTGGTATTATTTAGTGAATATTCTATCTATGTTTGGCTTGTAAATGATTTTTCAAAGAGGGATAATAAATTTTACATCCAGGAATATAAAAATTCACTATGGAATATGAAGGGTTTCTCACAAAATTGGAAGTGGGTTTTCAAGAAATGAATCTCATATTTTTGGGTTTTTATATTACAAATTTTTATGAGATTTTTGATTCATTATAGGGTGAAGAATAACATAAGATTTTTGATTTGAGATTTTTAAGAATGGAAAAATATTTTGTCAAGGAATAATATGGGGTTTTCTACCAACGCTCTAGGACCAAGTCCCTTCTCTTGGGAATGGGAAGGCTCCCATTTATTAAAAAATAGAAATATTATACACTAATTGATGCATGAGCATCATGTATATACTTGAATTTTGTCTTGGTTAGGTGGCTTAGGATGCTCTTGGGTCCTATTTATTCTACTTGGACTCTTAATGATGTAATAGGTGGTATTTGAAGGTTTCCCTCTAAAAACCACATTTAAATATTCAAATAGCTTAGTATTGCATCCTAGACCTAGGGGTTAGTAGGTTAGTCATCTAAATGTTACTATAAATTTTACATGGATGTAATAAATTGGTCATGTTGTTAACTCACTTACTCAACCTAACCTAGGTGTAAACTCATTAAAGTTTCCTAATCATGTATGAGTTAAGTATGGAAACCTAACCACCTACCTCTTCCTCTTAATCATGCAAAAGGATTCGAATGGTGGTTGTTATTTGGGTTGGAGAAGTGGAAGATAGGTTTTAGAGGGAGAATAACTCTGTAATAGAGACAAGAAAATATCATGAAGCTATGTATATGGTGGCTGTGAAATTCATGAAGGCTAAGGAGGATAACATGCAAGGATTAAAATGTGCATGAAGATCATATAGGTGTAAAAGTGAAGGAATTATGATAAGAGTGAATGTAGGGATCTACATCATTTTGGTATCGAGCATGAAGATCAAGGTATTGTAGTTTGTTTTCTTTTTGAAAGAAGTCATTTTGATATAAGCGTTTGTACATAGTTGTGTTGATGAATGTGATGAGTTGATTGAAGTGGTTTGAGATTAACCAATTGCATTCTTGTGAGTTTTGTGTGTGTGTGTGTGTGTGTGTGTGTGTGTGTGTGTGTGTGTGTGTGTGTGTGTGAGAGAGAGAGAGAGAGAGAGAGAGAGAGAGAGAGAGAAGATATAGGCTAGAGAGAGATAAGTGAAAGTGAAGAAAGAAAGAGATAGTCCTTGCGAAGAAAGAGAAGAAAATAAGTTAAGAGACTAGGAGAGAGAGAGAAACCTATGTGAGGGTTGGCAAAGTGAAATAGACTTGCTAGAAGTAATATGGAGGTAGAAATAATAAAAGAGTTTCTTAAGTTGATGAGGAGTAGTGAACAAGAGAAAAGGATGAGAGAGATAAAGAGGAAAATAAGAATGTGGGAAGAGAAATATATTAGAGAGTTGAGAATAAGTATGGAGAAGCTAGATGAGTTAGTGAAAAAGGTGAGAGGAATGTAAAGAGAAGCAATGAAGATAGTTTTGAAAAAGGTGGTTAAGTGGCATATAAGGTCACTCATGGAGAGAGGAAATAAAATATAGCTAAGGAAGAAGATAAGAGAAGAGGAAAATAAGCTAAAAATGATGAGTAAGAAGGAAAACAAGCACGTGGAAGAATAAATCAAAGAAATAGAAAAGGAAGAGTTCAACTGTGAAGAAGAATTTGAAGGAGAAGATAAGAAAACTAAATTTTCAGTTTTTGTATATAAACCAAGAACAATTAGAGAAAAAGATATGGGAACTTTAATGTGATTTATATGATGAAGGAATGAAGTGTGAGGAAAATAAATTTGAAGAGATGAAGGAGAATACTGAAAAGGAAGAAGAAAGTGAAGAATAATCTTGTGAAGAGACTCAAAAGTCTCACTATTTTTCAACTAATGTTTTGTGTTCATGTTTGATTACAAGTACAATAGAAGAAGAGATCAAAAGCATTGAAAAATATGCTCTTGAAAGAGCTCAAGTGAAGAAAATAGTATGAAGACCTCATTTTTATGGAAAAGATAAGAAAAAGAGGATGGAGATAAATATTGAAGATCGAAGTGGAGTTAAGATGATAAAGATGAAGAAAATACAACAAAAAGAAGAGAATTTTACAAGTGGAAACCAATTGTAAGAAAAGAAAGAAAGAAGGACTTTGTATATACTACAATTCTCTCCACATGGGGAGTATGATGCAGGAGCATCATGTATATACTTCAAATTTGGCTTAGTTAGGTGTCTTAGGATGCTTTTAGTCCTATTTAGTATATGGGACTCTTAATGATGTAATAAGTGGTATTTTGAGGTTTCCCTCCAAAAACCACATTTAAATATTCAAATAGCTTAATATTGCATCCTAGACCTAGGGGTTAGTAGGTTAGTCATCTAAGTGTTAGTATAGGTTTTACATGGATGTAATAAAGTGGTCATTTTGTTAACTCACTTACTCAACCTAACCTAGATGTAAACTCATTAGAGTTTTCGTAATCATGTATGAGTTAAGTATGGAAACATAACCATCTCCCTCTTCCTCTTGAGTCTTAATCATGAAAAAGGATTCGAATGGTGGTTGTTCTTGGGGTTGGAGAAGTGAAAGAGAGGTTTTAAGAGGGAGAATACCTATGTAATAGAGATAAGAAGGGATCATGAAGCTATGCATATAATGGTTGTGTAATTCATGAAGGATAAGGAAGAGAGCATGTAAGGATAAAATTGTGCATGAGGATCATCTAGGTGTAAAGTGAAGGAATTATGATAAAAGTGAATGCAAGGCTCTCCATCACTAATGCTATTTTTTGGGTGGTCTAAGACAGAAGATCACACAAGAACACTCCACTAAACTGTGGCAACAATGTTTGGAGGAAAAGAGCATGAGATAAGAGTAGGAGAAGATAAATTGAGAATGGGTTTTGGGTAATAAATAGAACTATTGAGTTTATTAGCCACAAACCGGAAGTATCTGGATTCAACAAGAATACATAATATGCAAAGTAATATTAAAAAAATTAACACAGAGTTTAACTACATCATATTCATCAAAATATTATTTCTTTCCCTTTTGTGCAAGATTACAAATCTCTATTGGAGTGAAAGTTGAGAAGGAGAGGAATACATTAAGCAAGAAATAAAGGAAATACAACTTGTTATAGGGGAGAAAAACTCGATTCTTTAGAATGGAGATAACCTCATAATTTATAGTTGAAACAATGGCTCTTCACATTTATAAGTAATATTTGAACTTAAAGTGCATTCTCAACAAAGAAATAGAAAATTTAAGTGATTTAATTTAATTTTAAAAATTTGATCCTCAATGAAGAAATAAAATGTTAGAGAGAGAAGATAAAGAGAGAGAAATTATGCTAAAATAAAGATGATTCGGGATGAAGTTATACTTTTCCTCAATTATAGAGATGAATTTTGCAATTAAATAGGAACTTCCTCAACTACTTCTCTAATTAGAGCATGACTTATTGGGGACTAAGAAATATTGTTCCACAACTTATCTTGATTGATAATCATTGGTAATGCTTTGAACAATCTATTTCAATTCTTCATATTTTTAAGAAAATTTAGGATACCAAAAATAACTTCTTGTCACAAAAAATGGTCCCTTATCTCTTACATGAGTGAACCATATTCTTACAATCATCATGAAGAAGGAAATCACACCACGCATTCCTAAAACTCACTAACCAAGAGACATATTATATTGAACATTATCAGAGATCCTTAAAAATCCTTGATAGAAACATAACAATCCTCCGAAATGGAGACACTTACTCTTTTTCAAATGAAACCAAGCCATGAATGAATGGAAAATTCCCTCCTGAAGAATATGAGCATGTCCTGTCATGTCTCTTGAATGGATAATGGTGAGGAGATTGAGAATATATGCAACCATGGTTCTTATCTTGAAACCCTTTAATTGATTCAACTAGATGTTTCATGATAAAAACTCATCCTATGCATTCGACTTAGGTTAGCAAATGATTTTTGTATTCCATCCTTCGCTTCTAATCATTTAAATCCACATGCTCCACGTTGTTGTTTCTAATTTCCAATTACTTAGGCACTAGAACTGAAATAGGATCGTATCTGAGTAGTGGAACTTCATTGTGCATTTTATGGTTTTATTGACCTTAGGATGTTGTGGGAATGCAATGGTGCAATAAAAACTAGATTTCGAGGTAGTTTTAAAAAATCTACAAATTTGAATGGATTTTAATGCTAGGGACATGTTATCGGCTAATTTTGACTTTTCGAAATTAATAAATGTGATTTTTAAAAAATAAAAATAAAAAGTGTTCTTTCACGTGATTTATCACCCTCACCGCGATCGTCTTGTTCTCGTGATCGTTTTGGTCTTCGTTTCACTCATTTCGGGTGAGAACTCCTCCCGCTAGGTCACAAACTACGTTAATAATTAATTAATTAATATTTAATTAATTTATTACCCTTTTATTCAATAAAATTAATTTTATTAATTTTTTGGGTTTTTAATTAAATAAATATTTATTAAAAAAATCAATCGATAAGTTCTTCTTTATTGTCGGGGGAAAATAAAATTCCGCTTCCAATTGCCGAGGATGCCAAATTGGCTTTCCACGCTTGAATTTCCCCTTTCCTAGAAAATTCTTATTTTTTCCATGTTGTGGAATTTCTCTGATGACTACCAACCCGACCGGATGGAAAACTGGAAAAAGATCTCCCAATTTCCCACATGGGGAAATAAATGGGAATTGTCAGCGTGTTTTTCCATTGCAACTGGCAAACAACCAATTTTTCCCCATCTTTCCATGGAAATTAATGCCCACTACGAAATAAGAAATGATTATAGAATCTTCTTTAATCCTTATAACCATTTCTTCACAAACTCGTTAGAAAAATTCATGCAAAGATTTCCAATTTCTTCTTATTTATTCGAAGGAACATCTTAGATAAATATTTTATCACATCCCTCAGGCAATACACCACAAGTAAAGGAGATTTCAATGCAAGATTGTTCCAAATTCAACTCGATCGGTTAATCTACTCGTGTTATTGCTAAAGTGTTTTTGCATTTCAATCCAAAGAAGAAGCAAAAGAAAGACATTCACGTTGCGGTCCACATTGAAAGAGATCTACATTCCATGCCCAATAAGAAACAACAAATCACCACACCGCCCAAGATAAAGAAGAATTTTCATGTTAAAAAAATATGAAGACCGGTGTCGAAGGAGGAGGTTTGCACGTTCTAGTCAGAGATACAAGATCCAACATAGACCAAGCAAGAGTTTTTCTTCTTTCACAGAGCCAAACAAAAATTTCGAATGTAGTTGTTGATAAAATTTTCAAAGCAACAAAGAAGAGGGGAGTCCATGTGATCCATTGCAGGAAAATATCCACACAAAAATAGAAAAGGAAAACTTTTCAGGCTAAGAAGGCAATACTAGGTTCATCATTCCACATAAGAAGAAGAGAAAACATTATTGGCCACGTATGAAATCAATTCACGCATGAAAAAGAGAAAAGGAGGTCCACACACTTGTAAAATAAACAGTCCCTGCAACCAAGGAAAGAAAGGCCACGTAGGCCCAAAACCAATGCACACATAGCTTTCTTATAAGAGCTCGTGCATTCACAAAATTAGGCCAATTTTCAATGCAAAAATCCAACAAGCCACGGGGGAGAGGAGAGGATAGAGCCAAATTGGTTTGAGTAAAGCAACAGGTTTCCAATTATTCACACCTAAGCTAAACAACAATTTTCAACGCATGCCTGAGAGGAAACAAGTTTAAATTGAACCACTTTACAAAAGGAGAATACCACGTTTTAGGATAAGAAGGAAAATACCTATGCATGCAAGAAGTTGGTAGATTCCAAAGCATGCGAAGTGATATCGCATATTACGAAGCTAAGACAAAGACAATGCATTGCATGAGAAATATCAAAGCATTGCAACGTAAATAGTGAATTTAAAATATTAAAATTGATCCACCTCAAAATATTAAAATCGGGAGATTTTAATTAAAAAAATAATATCGTTGTTATTGCCTGATTTGAAACTTGAGCTTAGTCTCGATATATATTTTTTTGGCATTTGAAAAAAATTACAATTTGAGGTCAATATTTGTTATTATTATTTTAAAATAATAAAAATAAAAATAAATTAAATGAGCCATATTTCTCTTGTGTAGATGGTGTTTCGGAGGCGAGACCCAACACCATTTACATCATTTTGCATGCCTGACTCATTTTTATATTAAATTCATAATGGCTGAAAAATCCAATAAATCTGTAGGAAAATTGAGGAAGCCAGTGGAGAAATCAAATAAGTTCGTGCTCAAGTACAAATTCCAAGGAATCATCCCTCCCAGTTCTATCAAGTCTGCATATGACAATATCATCATTAAAAATCTTGGTCACATCAATGTGCAACAATTTTGTGATCGGGTGAAAGCTGAAGGCAAAACCATATTCTCGAGATAGGCTCTACCATAGTGGTCTACCCCAAGCAGTGGCATTTCTGGTCTCGGTGCAATGCCCGGAGCTGGTTATCACCTACGCAGAGCATTATGATCCTAAGAGATGAGGAATTTATAAAGATAATCACGAGCCTTTCCTCTTAATCACACTAGAGCACATTGAGGAATTTCTTAGCATACTTGACTTCCCTAAGAATGCTGACATCACTCAAAAGTTAGCACAATAATTTTTGGATGAAGAACCCCTCAGGTGGAGCAAGATGGTTAATAATAACTAGTTAGTGACCAAGAGGCCTCAAGTTGACCGACTTCCTAAGGAATTGTACCACATTGAGTTCATGGAGGAAATTAGGGACATGATCACTCTCCTGAGTCGAGTCTTTGGTCTACCCTCTACTAGGATTTTCCACCCATGGATGTATCAGTTTATCTATATCATCCTTTCCAAAAGAGAGTTTGTGGATTAGGCCACCATCATCAGTGATACTCTTCACAAACAATTGATCGAAGTGAAGATGACTGGATGTTTCTACATGACATCATACCTAACTTATGCAGTGGCTAGAAGAAAGCTATTTTGGGGCTTGAAATGAAAGGAGTCATGGGTCCATCAAATAATGTCTTCCATTATTATCTGCAGTTAAGTTTCAAAAATATCTCTCATCATTTCAAAAGAGTTAACAATGCATTCACCTTTCGTGTGATTCAAAACTTGAATCAGAATACAGAGGAAAGATTCTCCAAAGAGGCCATGGATGTCATTTCCCAATGGGGAACATGGTTTATTCAATTTTCGTCCTTTTCCTACATTCGTGTGAGTGGCTTTGTGGGTACTCCATGGAATCTTCCTAAGTATGTTAGTGACAAGTGGGCATTAATGGAGCTTGCACGATAACTATTCTAATTTCATTGTCTTATCAATGACAAGCATCATTCAAGAATTCTTTTCTCAATCCAAATTGGGGAATACCAATTTACAAATCTCTTTATTGAACAACTCATGGAGAAAGTGTTTTCCCTCATCACTATTCATCCATATGTGAAGAGATTCTAGTTTGATATTAATGGATATATGTAAAAATTTCTTGGAGAAAACTATCAACACAACCCTACCATGGAAGATTTCTTGGCTTCTGTTCAACCTGAATATGAAGTGAGAAGGTGAGAGTTTTCCCACCTAACCCTTTCTCAGATCAAGGCCTTTCACATCAAAAACCCTCCAAATTCATTGGTGGATGATGATGAAGATGTTATTGATCCCTCATATGATGCAGTTGATTTTACCCCATTTCCACGAATTGATTGGACCAAAATAGATGAATTTTCTCTTGATAACAAGAATCAACTGATTCTTGAAAGAAGCATATCCTAGTATGAAAGAGAACTTGCAAAGTTACCATCAATCCAAGATCATACCTCAGGATTACAAAAATTTTCAACTCGAGGAGGTCTCCAGTTGACCAAATCTTCTTCTCAATCAACCTCCGTGCCATCTAGTCATACACATCAAGCAAGAAAGGAGTGGTTGCCAAAATCCACTTCACCAAAGAAGGTGTCATGAGGTGAAAAATCTAAGGGTCCTAGCCCTAGTGAAGGAAGAGAGTGTGTATCGGGATTTTCCACTTCAAGTAGATATTCTTCTACTCACATTTTTGATAGTTTGTAGAAGCTCATAACAAACAATCCTCAGTCATGCCTTGCACAAGAGTCCACTCAAGTGCAAGTAGTCCAGATATCGAACGCTTCTGAACCTACAGTTCACGAAGAGATTTCTCAAAATCTCCTTGATGTTCAAGAGGTCGATATCAAGGTTATTTCACTAGAGATTGAGGTCGTGGAAAGGATTCTTGTAGAAACTAATGATGTTGAGAACAATGGGAATGTTGCTTCGGACTCTAGGATTCTGTATGCGGAAGTGGTGAAGGATACTCCTTTTTGGGTTGATTGTGAGATCAAGAAAAATAAGAGGGTTGTTAAGGCAATTGACATTGACTTCGATTCCCTTTTCAAGATTTTGAATGATGTCATTCCCAAGAAACCTAAAGTGCTCTCCCGAATAATGGTGGATGATGATGGAAATAGATTTACGGATCTTGCCATCCCACAAGTTGACAAGGAACATGATGCCATGACATCTGCTGATTATGAAGTTTCCAGAATTGGACTTGGGAAGTCCACATTGGAAAGTGACATGGTGATGGCCTGAGATTCAATAGATATTGTGCTAAAGAGGCTTGAGAAATATAAGTCTCAGAACTCTCAGCTCAAGGCTGAAAAGAATCAATTGGTGGATTATGTTCAACATCTGATAAATCCCATATCATCCACTTTCCTAGTACTCGATGTAGTGGCTGCCCTTGATGAAGAAAATCTCAATTTGTCAAAAGAAATAAACACATTGGGCCATGTCACTAAATCTTGGCTTTCAGAGATTCTCATTTTGGTGGAGAGACGATCAAAATAGCCGTTAAGCTTCATGAAGATATTAGTGCATATCTTGATCCAATTCTTTCTTTCAAGGAAATTTTTTTCTAACATATCAAATTTGGATGAGATATTACCTAGTCTATAGGAGATGACTAGTATTGTTGAGTATTCATAATGTTGCTTTAAGGAGAATACACAAAAAGTATGTGCACGCTAGAACAAGGTGCATTGGAAGGCATAGGAAGGTAGGGAAGGAAACGTGTGCCAGAACACTTTGGCTCAGGATTTAACCATTTTTGTGGATAGGGGCTATTTTTGGAGATAACATGTGGAGCACACATAGAGATGAAGACTTGTGCTACACACAATGGTATTTAGGGAACAAGAGGCTACTTAGTGCCATGCGTAGTTCATGCTAATAATAGGATTTCTTCTTAGAGTTAACTATAGGACATCTATTATTAGAACACTTGCATGTTGTGCATGTCATTGTAAAGGCACGTGGATATTATCAGCATGCGACCTATTTTGAGAAGTGCATAGGAGGTGAAGGGAAAGTCCCCACCTCTATAAATATGTATTGAACTATGTAGTTTGGAGAGAGTGAATTATTGTAGAGTTATGTTTTTGATTCTAATGTGCGCATGACTCATGGAGATACTTTATAGTGTAAGAAGCTTCTGTGTTTTACAATGTTTAATGTAATTGATTATATTGGATGTGTAGATACCTAAAGTATGCTTACACTTAGCATTTCATCCAATCCATTCAATTGACGACACTTTGTTAATCAACTCTTCTTCACTCCACTCTCGGATGCCCATTTATGACACCTTCTCGGTCATATTCTTCCCATATTCAGCTTAATTTGGCTAATATCTCTCTTATTAGCTAAAAATCCTTATTTCGACCATTTAGAACCTCCCTAGTTCTCTCTAGATCACTTCTATTGGCTTCGTAGGCTATTTATCAGCCACAATTGGTTATCTAGACCCCTCCCAACTCTCAACGAGTCTCTAATCACTTGCTAATCAAGTTTAACTAGCCTAATCCTTTTTTAACTAAGCCTAAAGCATGTTTATCCTAATCTAATATTAAAGTACTTTTTAGACTTTAGTCTCACATGCACCCAAAGTTCAAACTCTTCCATTTGAAAAACTATAAATACAAGGCCAAGCCTACCCATTCAACTTACACCTTTACACCTAGGATATCTTATTAACACTAAGAACACCTAGTTTTGGGATTCCATTTGTATTAGCTTTAAGCTATAAAAAAATTGATCTTAAACTTACTCCCTTCATTGATCTTGAGCTAATAACCTCCATTTGCATCCATAATCCAAGTTTTGAGTAAATAGAGAGAGCCATTGGCCTTGAAGCTGTGTGCATGTATACTTTGCTTAATGCTAAATCAAATGAAGCAAGAACTACCACCTAAAATAGTTCTACAATTTAGCTAAAACAAAGCATAAACACCATCAAGATAGAGAACTAAGCAATATCTAAACTAACATTATAACTTTGAAAACATGAGATCAAAACTATGCATGCTATTTTAACATCTCTACTCTCCTAGATTACCAACAAGAATGAATGGACCTATTTAGCTCCAATGGCAATCAAAAATTGCTTTGTTTGATCCTTAAAGAATGCAAGAATATGAAGCTTTAGCTCTTAACAATGGTGACCTCTCAAGAAAACAAAAGGCAAGCTCTTAGTCTCTTTGCTATATGCTTTGCATTTGCTCTCTTAAGAAGTTTTAGGTGTAAGTAAAAAGGTAGGTGGAGGGCTCTTTATATAGCCCAAAGGATAAAGGATTCAACACATTCTCATGAATGTGGGATAAAGGTAAAACATGATTAGGAATGGATAAGGTTGTTTTATTAAAGGTAACCTTACTTTAGAAGGGTTTAATTTATGCTTAGCAAGTCATGGGAGTTGGGGGTGTTTTAATTAATCAAAGGTGATTAACTAATAGGTAGATGTAAGCTTATAGAAGATAATTAGAGGAATATTAGTATGATTTAGGCTATTATAAGGGGATTAAATCAATTAAATATTGATTTATTGGTTAAATGGAAGGGAAAGCTAATTAATTAATAATAATTAATTAGTCTAGGTAGAAGGGGTGATTTATTAACGGAAGGTCATTAATTAGGGTATTTGTTGGATAGGCAACTTAATTAATTAGCTTAGTGTAATTAATTAATGATGATATGAGGGAAAATGAGTGTTTTTGATGATATGTCATCGATTTTTGAGAAAGGGGATAATTAGCGCAATTTAAGTATTTAAATTGCTTGGGTGTAATTATAGGTGTCTACGAAGCCATTAATGGCGAGACTCCATTCTTGAAAGCTTGAAAACCATAAACAACTAATCACCCCTTTGATTGCTAAGTTGATCTTATTAGGTTCAAATTATTAATTAAGTAATCTAAAGAGTAGATAATAGTATATATGCTAGGTTTTGATGTTTTTGTCAAAGTTATGATGTATGTATAGGATTAAATCTTGCTTACCTCTTATCTCATGGTGCATGGATGAGTAAAGCAAAGCTTTGAGGTTATTTAACCTCATTCCATAGATTTTAAAACTTTCCATTGCATACATTTGGCACGCCCGATGGGACACTTATGTCCACCTCCATTAATGCAGGTCTTTTAGGTTTTTCAAAGTTCATTTTTCAATTTTTTTGCTCAAATCACTTGTTATTTCCTCATTTTTATTTCTAAACCTAGGTAAATGATCTTCATTTGTATACATTTTATGGGTTTGATATAGAAATATGATGCTTTGACTAACAAATAACCTGTTTGCTCTTGAAAAATTTGAAAATCCATGTTTTTTGTAGGTTTTTCACAGGGTGCACGTAGGTGTTAATAAAGGGGTGTGTATCCGTCATCCTGGGCACGTATCCATTGAAACAACCACGTATCCATCATACTGGGCACATCGCATCACTTTGTTTCTTTATTTTATATGTTTACGGGTGTAAAAACACCTACGCGCACATGTACATGTTGAAACAAGCACGTATCCGTCATCTTTGGCGCGTATGCGTCACTATTTTTGTGTTTCTGGGTGCAAAAACACCTATGTGCATGCGTACTCATTGAAACAGGTGCATATCCATCATACTGGGTGCGTTTGCATCACTGTTTCTATGTTTTCTATATTTTGGGCACAAAAACACCTGCACGCATGCGTACCCGTTGAACCAGAGCCTACTGTCAATAAAGGGGTGCGTATGCGTCAAACTACATTCACCACCAATCTTCCGGAGGCCATAACTTTTGCTCCCGAGATCAAAACGAATCCATTCTTGTTGCGTTACAAAGGTATTAAAGAGAAATACACAATGGACTCATAAAATTAGGATTTTGAATTACCAAAAATTTATGGTTTACATAATTAGGTAAATAATCATTTTCTAACGTATCTTAAAATTCAAAAATTATTTTCTTGGCTATTCTAAACACTTTGAAAGGTTTTGTGGCACTAATCAGTTGTTTGCAGGTTTATTTTGGTCTTTGTTTGACTAACTTAGTTAAGTGTTTTTCATTTCTTCGCTTGAACTAGGGTTTGTAAAAGGTGTGTATGCTCTCTCCTCGCTTTCAAAAGTGATCTTGGAGATCAAAAACACTTGAACAAATTCTGTTTTATATGTTAAAAACACTTGCTTTCAAGAATAAAGTAAATCTTTTATGTGATTTAGTAGGATTTCCACTTTGCGTATGCTCTTCCTTCATGCCTTTTGGCGATCTTAGGAATCAAAAGCAAGTGTAAGTTCTCTTTTTACATCAATCTACGAATTGGAAAATTACTAAAACTTGTTGTCTACAGGACCCATCGCATGTCAAAGAAATACGTCAAAACCAAACAACACAAACCCACTAATACACATGTTTCTTGCAGGTTGCCAAATGGTGTGCTACTTAAAACCACATTAAGCTAAGAAAGATAAAAAAACACACCATATTAAAAACATTATATTACAGGTTTTGAAAAAGGGTACATCCCTATCTTCTCAACTAGAACATAACCCCTTTGACATAACACCTTAAGCTACAAAAATGGGGGTGGTTCCAGGAACCCTAAAGTAGTCCACCACTATGTAACCTCGTGGATGAAACAAGAAGCACTCCGCTTACCCACTTGACTAGTACACCTTGTGAGTTAGAGTTGCAAGTTGTCCATATCATGACCTTAGTAGAAGTACATGATGGATGCATTCATTGCCCACTGTACTTGAAAGGGGATAAAGCCGAGATACTCCCAAACTAGTCATTGTGAATTTTTGGGTAAATCGCGCCTCGCTCTTAGACAATACTTGTAACACCTAGTTGAGAGAACTTGTTAGGGAAGCCATTTTGTCAAGGAGCCCACTTTACTAGTCCTTTATCATGTCTTGGCCATCACAAAGTGATAACTTGTTTGGATTCAGAACCTTGTTTTTCGAACAAGGCAAAGAATCCACTTAAGTTAGATCTAAGTGCCTTTCATCACGGAAATTGGATGATGTTTCACTTAGCTAAGCTTATTTCTCACCTTTAGACAAGGTGAAGCTCTGCCCAAGTGACGCTTATTTCATTTCCATCTTTTAATCTACACCTTTGCGTTCTTGTTGCCCATTTGGGGCAACAAAAGGCATCTTTCGGGAGTTTTTTCATAGATATTGTTCACCACTTTTTGTCCATTTACACTCATCCATGTTTTGCAAATTTGAGTTGTTAAACATCTAAAGTGCGTGGATGCGTCCTTATATTTTTGATGGCCACTTGATCTTGAATTCAAAATCATCATCATAGTTCGAATTGATTCATCATTTGATCTCCCTTTGTTAATATTTACGCCTTGTTCATTTCGAGCTTGACGTAAGTATTGACATTGTGTTGATCATCTTTGCATCGAACTATCACTTTACATGCATTTGCATAGGGTGTATTTCCTTATTGATTGGATTTGTGTTTCACACCTTGCATGATTGTTCCTTATGATCATTCATCTGAAAAAATTGTTTTCTAGGACAATCCTTTTTGATCTCATTGAGATTGTGTCATCACGATGTCTATTTTCCTTAGAGCTTCTTTAAAAAATCACGCACACATCTCCATACTTACCAAATGTCTAGTTGGTTTCCATTATGCTTCCCTGAATCGACATGTCACTTCCTTCCCTTTGAAGGAGTTCCATCACACTATCTAGATATGGACATTTGTGCTTAAATGACACCAACAATGACTAACTATCACGCAGTTTCTCACATTTACAACAATACGGAACCTAGGTTTAGCAATTCAAATCAAAATATTCCCATTACAACTAAACCTTGTTTGGTTCTTCATGCAAGAGGGACCACTTGGGTACCATGTTTCCCACCCTCAGCTCATAGTCGATGGTATGGTTTGGATGCTTCTGATCCAAATTATTATTCAAGTTCCCCCACTCTTCTTCTTTTGATTTAGATCCAAACTACCATTCGGACTCCCACTCTTCTTTTGAAGATTTAGATCCCAACTATTGTTTAGATACCCCTAGATCAAATATTGAATCACAGTCCTCCCTTCCTTTGTAGGACCTTTATTTCAAATCACCTCAACAACGTCTTCCTCCTTTGAAGACTCGTGTGACTCCAATTTCCATCGATCGAACATCTAATTCAGTTCTTGAGTCACGGTCCTCCCTTTCTTCGTAGGACCTCCTCTATCAGTTATCTCAACTACCTATTCCTTTGTCTAAGAGTTCCATGACTTGGATTCCCTCTAGTCAATCATCTAATTCGACTCATACGTTGCAATTAATGAATGGCTATGTGATCCTACTTTCTAACCTACATTATTTCGTCTTCTATAAAAATGACATAGGTCCAATCCAAATCGTCCATTCATGAGACACTTTCCTCTAATCCTACTTCCTCTCTTGAGTCATCTTCTTCTGTCAATCAATCTTCCCTCCTTAGCAGACTTGTTTCTTTTATTCAACCTTATATGACTAAAGAAAAACAACCTCTACAAATTGATTTCTCTCACAATAAAGAAACAATTAGAGTACACGATGATATCCCTTTAGAGGATTGAAAACAATGGTTCTTTCTTGAAGTCGATACACTCGCGTATCGGGGAAAAGAAGTTGATTCCTTTTATCAGAACATAAAGGAAGATCCTAAAGTCATGGAACTTGATTCTTCTTACTGTTATTCCATCTTCACCTTCTTTGACTATGATGAGATACCAAGGTCTAGCATTGATCCATGGTCTATCTTCTCATTACCTAATCATTCCTTGTCTAACATCATTCCTCAATCAAAATCTCTCCTTGGGTCACTGCTGAGTACCCCATCATCTTCTTCTATCCTGGGGCCACATTCTAGTAGCCCTCCATTTTTTACTTGTGGGTCACCTCTGGTAGCCCATTTCCTTCTATCCTGGGGCCACATCCTAGTAGCCCTTCATCCTCTTCTATCTATGGGACACCTTTGAGTATTCCCTCATCATCTTCTTCTATTCTTGGGCCACGTCCTAGTAGCCCTCCATTATCTTTCATATATGGGTCACCTTGGGGTAGCTCATCATCTTCTATTCTTGGGCCATATCCTCGTAGCCCAATTTCTTCCATCTTAGGGCCGTATTCTAGCAGCCCTTCGTCACCTTCTATCAGTGGCTCACCTCCTAGTAGCCCATCCTCTTCAATTCTTGGACCGTATCCTTTTCATCCATCACATATTTCTTCTATCAATGGTTGTGGCAAGCCCATAGTCATTTCTCACATCAGGTCTAAACGTCCATGTTTGCTTTCTTCTCCTTCTCGGGATCAAAATGCGCTAGCTTATAAGAAACCCAAATAGTTTCTTAATCAAGCTCAAGTCAAAACTTCTAAGAGCTCCAAAGTTTCCAACACTTCCAACAATCTTAGGGTTCAAAATCAAACATGCTTCAAGAACACAGATCAACATAACCATCAAGTTTGGCTTAAAGTGTAGAAACCTATGGATAGGGAACTCAAGCTCCTGCATGAACAATACTTGTTTAAGGATAAATCATAGTCATTTGTTGAGTATGAGCTCACCACGATCATCGAGATAGGGGATAACATAACTCTTGATAAACAAATGCACCTAGTCTCCCTTATCAAGGAAATTACAAACATCGTTGTTGGATCCTATCACACAGAGTGACTTTGTTTGCCCCAAACTCTTAAAACTATAAAAAATCTAAAAATTAAAAAAACAATGGAAAAATATAAAAACATTGGAAAAACACAAGAAAAATCAAAGGTAAAAAGATCAAACATTGCAATTAGGTATTACGTACACATGGATGTTTCTCTCTTCCCTTTCTTATCATTCCTCTGCAAGTCTTCCTACCATTTTCATCCCTTTAATGATATTTTGGTTAGCCTTTTCACACACATTTTGTGACATTTATCTCTATGGTATCTATTTGACCCTGGTCTTTTATCACCTTGGTAAATTAAAGAATGACTGACCTCTTAGAGATCCTATCACATTCAACATCGATAAACTTGTTACAAAGAACTTTTGGACATATTTGTTGACACTAGCCAATTTCATCATTATAATCATTTCCACCTCCTTCCATCAAGCCATCGGTGGTTCTTAACCCTTGATGAAAAAGAGAGCTAAAATAAGTTTTCGAGAAAGCAAAAGAATCAAAATCAATCAAAAATCAAAAGCTAAAAGCTAAAAGAAAAAGGAAATTGATATATTACTCTCTTGGGGTATTTCCAATAATCTCTATGAAGGCTATGGATGCTGATTTGGTAGTAGAGAAATTTTGTGATTAGAATCAAATGCATCTCCATCAGGGATATGGACGCCTGGATGGTAATGGAGCAATGTATGACTATCCTTCCTCCCTTCATTCACAAATCACCTATCACCATTCACAATCAATCATTCCTACACATTGGATAGGGTGTTTTCACTTATTGTTTATTAAATCTTCCCTTCAAAAGGTAATTAAATTCCACATGCACACATTGGATCTCTATGAGTAGGCAGGATTAGTATGTTACCAAGTGTCGTTTTGGACCTTGTTCACACTCTTGCTTTAGTCCATATCTTGTCTCACGATTTGTGCCTTTTCTAATCACTTCTACATCGCGAGGCTTCTAAGCTACATTCATATCATTCACATCATTCTTATACTTCATTCAGAACATCCATGTGTATAAGATTACTTTTTTGCCATGTTTTCGGACACCTTTGTCCCGTTTCAGAAAAACAATCTTCTCCTTCCTTTCTATCATGTGCTTTTAGGCCAACTTACGTTGGGGGCATCCTTGCTTCTTCTCAAGCACTTCCTTAGTTTACTTTCTTCATCGGAGTTGAACCTATCCATAATGGCCTTGGGTCTGTTTCTACCGTGAAGAGTTTTCCTTTGAATACTCCCACCTAATCGTTGGGGCATTTTTGCATCTTCATCTTTCTCATACGCACGTGGCCTTATGCCCTTGTACATCCCATCTATCGCTAGGGGAATCCACACTTCCTCATCTTCCTGTACATAATTTCAAAAAACTTTCAAAATAAAAAATATTCAAATATGTTAGAAAAATCAAAAACATTCAAATATGTTAGAAAAATAAAAAACATTCAAATATGTTAGAAAAATCAAAACATTCAAATATGTTAGAAAAATAAAAAACATTCAAATATGTTAGAAAACTCAAAAAAATTCAAATATGTTTAAGAAAACATCAAAAAAATATAAATCATCCTACCAAACGTCGCTCTTTAGTTCTTGCTTTTCTCATCATAAACGACTTGCGGATCATCTTGATCTACCTCCATCAACAAAAGCTAAGCTTCTTTCTTTTGTCTCGTACTTTGGGGCACACCGAGTTGCACAGTACTATTTTATAGTGCACATTGCTTTTTCATCGACTAAATTTTCCTTCGTTATTCTCCTCGCATGTATCCTTGCTTGGGGCACCATCATAACCCTTGTTGTTAATTTACACAGGTCGAAACTGAAGCTTGATAACAAAAACATCGCATCTTGTTTTTACGTTAGTTTAGCTTGTTTACTTTCTCGTATTGCAATGCATTATGTATGTTGTATGGAGTTAGGCATATTTTAATTTCTTGTATTACATTGCATTTTTATGTTGCATGGAGTGGGTGTTTTTAGCAATGGACATTTGTTCATATATGGATTTTCATGTCATACTACACTTTTGTTCATTCTTTTCAATAAGGACCGATGATGAAGATCCTTAGCAATATGATGAAAAATAAAGTTGTTTAAAAGGCATTGGATGGATGTTAGCTCATTCCCCCTTCCTCACACTCCTTTTCTTCTATATCCCCTTTCTTCTTCACACTATTATTTCTTCTGTTCTCTTTCTATCATCTTTTCATTCGTTGATCGACCTCTTTCATCACCCCATAGACAATCGAGGGGTCATCCTCCATTCTAATCATTTTTCTTCTATCCCTTCAAATTTTCTAATTTTCTACTTGTTTATGCTTGTCTACTTTCTTTGAAGTGACGCCACTTATGCCACCTCAAAGAGGGGCAAATGTAGACACCTAAAATATGCTTACACTTAGCATTTCATCCAATCTAGTCAATTGACGACACTTCATTAATCAACCCTTCTTCACTCCACTCTCGGATGCCCATTTACGACACCTTCTTGGTCGTATTCTTCCCATATCCAGCTTAATTTTTCTAATATCTCTCTTATTAGCTAAACATTCCTCATTTCAACCATTCAGAACCTCCCTAGTTCTCTCTAGACCACTTCTATTGGCTTCGTAGGCTATCTATTAGTCACAATTGGTTATCTAGACCCCTCCCAACTCTCAATGAGTCTCTAATCACTTGCTAATCAAGTTTAACTAGCCTAATCCTTTCTTAACTAAGCCTAAAGCATGTTTATCCTAATCTAATCCTAAAGTGATTTTTAGACTTTAGTCCCACATGCACCCAAAGTTCAAACTCTTCCATTTGGAAAACTATAAATACAAGGCTAAGCCTACCCATTCAACTTACACCTTCACACCTAGGATATCTTATTAACACTAAGAACACCTAGTTTTGGGATTCCATTTGTATTAGCTTTAAGATATAAAAAAATTGATCTTAAACTTACTCCCTTCATTGATCTTGAGCTAATAACCTCCATTTGCATCCATAATCCAAGTTTTTGAGTAAATAGAGAACCATTGGCCTTGAAGCCATTAATGGCGAGACTCCATTCTTGAAAGCTTGAAAACCATAAACAACTAATCAACCCTTTGATTGCTAAGTTAATATTATTAGGTTCAAATTCTTAATTAAGTAATCTAAAGAGTAGAGAGTAGTATACATGCTAGGTTTTGATGTTTTTGTCAAAGTTATGATGCGTTTATAGGATTAACTCTTGATTATCTCTTATCTCATGGTGCATGGATGAGTAAAGCAAAGCTTTGAGGTTCTTTAACATCATTCCATAGCTTTTACAACTTTCCATTGCATACGGGATGGGTAATGGTGTTAGACATAATTGAATCTAGTTCTTGTATGGTTAGCCTTATTATTGTCATTGTTTAGTTCATGATTCCCTAAGATCTAGATCTAGTTTATGCACTATGAAATGTTTATGATTAGTTATGGATATGAATATGTATTATCATCATCACACTAACATCCTACATAAGAAAATATAAAGAGGGGCTTGGTACCTTTGCGTGCTTTGGGTGAGCGCTCATCTCAGGTTGAGTGATGTGCCAACGTGCCTGGGTTTTCTACAATAGATTCTAGGCTACATCATTGGTTTCATTTTCGGGACCTCTTTTTCAGTTATTTTCAGGATGTTTCATGATGAAGACGTACCGGTTGACCCTAGAAAGTATTAAGGAGTGGATAATAGATCTAGAAGAAGATTACACTCGGAGGTTCAACACTAGATCTGAGTTTGAATCATGCATTTGGGTGGAGCAGAACTTGTACGACTATTTATATGAGAGTTTATTTGTTATCTTTTTGATAGATCTATACAAGTGGCTAGTTGTTTATGCATTTAAAAGGAATTGAAGGTATTGCATACTTTTCTAGACACAAGAATAATTTTAGGCCCACTTTGATGCTGATTTGATCTCAACATGCATTATGGACACTTGGTTTTGTGGTGTTCTGAATAGCTATATTTTAGAGTACTCAATTTCTACTTACTCTTTCCCGAGAGGTAGCTGAGTTATAGTTTTTACGTTATCCTAGGGGAACCTATTTGCAAGGCATTCCACTAGTGATTAAAATCTTGATGGTAACCCTAAACTTGGAAGAAAATATGATGGCTAGCTAAACCCTACCATGCGCGGGGAAAGAGCAAGTTTTGTGAAGGATGGAGGCCCTAAGAGAAGAGAGGAAAAGAAAATAAAGGTAGCTTAAGTATAATGAGGTACATGAGAGGGAGATAGAGAAGCAACGTGATATTGTAGAATGGATGGCGTTGAGGAAGGAGATGGCTCGTGAAGGATTTGGAGCTCACGTAGAAGATGTGGAGCTAGAGCATCTAGAACTCCCCCATTTTGGCAAGCATGACAGGGAACCCTCCTTGGCCTCATATGGGAGCACACCAATCAGAGACGACATGGACCACGAGGCACACATTCGAATCTACCTAACAACCTAGCCCTTGCACTTGGTTTTCCAGTATCTAGTATAACCAATAGTTAACAAGCTAGTTTGGGGAGTAGAAGAACAGGAGTAAATCAAGTAGAAAGTGCATCTATGGCTAGGAAAATGTCTTATTTATTATTTGTAGGTACCTTTTCAGGTGTATCGTTGAGACATAATTCAAGCACACAAAATTTTGGACTCACTTTTGGGAATAGTACCACGTCACAAACTGCAGGAGTTCAGTTTAGTATGATTTTTGGGACACGGGAAGTACATCCACTAGTCCAATTCTAGCTACAGGTGGAGGATTAGGGGGCATAGGTGGATCTAGTTCTAGTGGATCTAGTGGGTTTAGAGGAAGAGGTAACATAGGAGGTTTTGGATTAGGTGGGCATGGTCCTCACCAACCCTAAAATATTTACATGGAGATGTCACTTCATCTTCCAGAGTATAGGGGAATAGAAGATGTTGCTGAGCATGTGCACATGTGTGAGATAATGTGGTGTGCAAAGGGATTATTGCATCCGAGTGCAAGGCAAGTCAGTTTGCAACTACGTTGTAGGGAATCTCTCACGGTTGGTACAAGAAGTTTAACCACGATCGACTTGTGTAGATTATGCAACACTATGGGGTTCTTTCCTTAAGGTTTTTATATCCTTTAGTTTGAGCAGAAGAGTATAAGAGCACTCAAGGATATTAAACAGGAACTCTCGAGAGCATTTGGGAATATGATTCCCATTTCAAAACACTTTTGTCTAAGATTTTGTATGATATCCATGTAAGCCAGCATGCACAGTGGTTTGTTGGGGGATTGATCACACCATTTAGGAGGGCACTTTGTCACATAAGAAATATACAGACCCATGTAAAACACTTGAAGTAGCACCGCACATTGAGGTAGTTAGAAGTATAGACACTCGAGTCAACCTAATCCTAGAAGCACAAATTGCAGCTATAGCGAAGTAGTTGGAAAAACTATTGGCTAATTCATCACATGATATGCACTGCACTTGGGATTTAGTGTACATATTATGAAGTGGAAGGGCACACTAAGGATAATTTTCCCCTTAGGCTAGTACATTCTTCTCTCGAAAAACTACCGAGATATGTCATTTAGATCATGATGCAAACCACTTCTAATTATTATAACGCGTGATCGAAAGAACATATCTTTCTATTGTAATATTTTCCAGTTCATGACTTAGAATACGAGAAGACTTCATGTTGATTGGTCAGATCTATGATGCCATCAATATTGGTGTGTGATAGACAGGAGTATCGAATAAGCTGTAAAAGTAAAAGTGAGCACCATGATTGTGATCAGACCCAAGGGTGCTACGATCAGAATGAGGGATGCTTTGAATGAATTTGTGGCTAGAGGTTGAGGATACCATGGTGGATTTGGAGGATGAGGCTGTGGTGGTGGATAAGGAAATTTTCCTCATGGAACGTGTTATACATGTGGATTCCCTTACCACTATAGGTGCGAATTCCCTCATAATATTACTTTTTATTTTTGTGGGAAGAATCATAACTATGAGGAATTCGGACTTATATGATCATCTTAGCAAGTAGCATAAACAAGAGAACAAGGGTGCATGGATGGTTAGAATACAACACACCATGGAAAATCAGTGGATGCCAAAGTTGGCACTAGAACCTGAGGTAGTACCTATGAAGATTACTACATGCGCTAAAGCTGTGCATACCTAGAGAGACATTACAATGAAGCCTACTATTACTAAGGAGGAGGTTTTACATGCAAGATACCCAGATCCTACACACTAGAAGGAGGTTTATCAAGAAACCATGGAGGTACTCAGAAATCTTCAGGGTGAAATACAATGTTTAAAGGAACAGTCACAAAATTTGGAACAAAAGAAGGCAACAAAGATGGTCTAATCAGATGTTGATGATTTGAAAGAGGTATGCAAGATGTTGCACCAAGAGAATATTATTCCATTACTAGGGAATTGGTTAAATGGAAACACTCCATGCGCAAGGATTGAGAATGGATGGAAGATCCTGCATGCTAATCTTCCCCCTCATAGATTGGATTATGATAAGGAAATCACTCTAAATGTTGTTGTTGATGGGTGGATTTTGAGCAATATATTAATTGACACATGAACGAAAGTGAATGTGATTACTTTAGATGCATGGGTACAGAGATGAGCACACCTCCATTACAACCATCCTCTAATGTCCTATTTATGACTAATCATACTAAGGCAACTCCAATCAAAGTTTTAAAGAATGCATCCATTACTATACAAGGGGCCAAGTTCATTGGGGACTTTGAGGTTTTGCTTGCAGATGCGAGACAACTTCCCAGCTCTACTTAGTCACCCTTGGTGTTATGCAAATAATGTTGATCTATGGTTCAACAAGGGGTATATAAGTTTTGAGAACAAGAAATAATGAGTTATTATCCCTTTAACAGATGGAAAATCTACACCTTATGTTGAACCTTTGAGTGAAGAAGATCTTAATAGAATTTATGTGTGCGCCATTCGAGATCTAGAAGTACTTGAGCCATCTAAGGAGGGAATCCTCCAGTGGGAGGATGCATAGTCTATTAGTGATACTACAAGTATTGCTTGTGAAAATTGGGTGCATGACACCTATGAGATGGTTGGGCACAAAGTAAGAAGTGCCTTTGCATAGAGGAGAAAACATCACTATATTAGCCAGGATAGGTAACAACTTTGTACCACTGGTACCTTTGGAGAAGGAGATCCTATAGTATTCCTATGTGCCATGGAGGAGCAGTGGATGGATCAAGTGGAAAGAAGAAATATGTTAATGTATACCCTACGTGGGATGACAACACCTTGGTGGGTGGCACACGGGAATAATCTCATAGAATGGAATGAAGTAAGAATTGATCTACTAACCCAATTTCTCAGGAGCAATGCACCTACTCAGATCTGCATATATCATGGTAATCAACATGTTCAACACCACGTTCAACAACGTGAGAGTCTTTAGATAGAGGGGCAAGAAGCATTACCACCTTCACTTTGGGTGTACAAAATTTATTCCACTTTGTAAGGTTGCACACGCGCTTGGTATGTTTATGCGGGCTGCGCATGGGAGGCTGAAATTGGAAAGACTTGATTACAGGAATGGTTTAGATTTTTGAATACTTCTCTACTAAACCTCCAGTGAGAGAGGCATTACGGGTTATGAAACACTTGACTATGGGAGATAGTGTAAAGGCTGAAGAAATCATTCAAGATTTATTTGATGGGGAAGAACCAGGAGTGCTTTTTGATGAAATAGATGAGATATACACCGAACTACTTAAGAGAGATTTCTTTGAGAAGGATAAAGGAAATATGGTCTACATAGTGGATGATGAAGAGGTAGAAATTTTTACATTGATCATTCTAAATTTACACATGAAGTTTTGGACATTTCAGATAAACACGCACGCACCTATGATGAACCTATGAAGACCAAGAAAGTGAACATTGGCACATATGTTGAACCTAAGGAGGCCATAATTGGAGATTATTGGTCTGATTCTAAAGTGGCAAATATAATTGAGTTACTACATGATTTTAGGATACCATGAGTTAAAAGGGGTGCATGAGTCATTAGGTGAGATGAAGATTAAGCTAAAGGAAGGAGGGAGACCGGTCAGGATGAACCCTAACCTACGCGTAAAAGTTAAAGAAGAAATTGACAAAATGCTGAAATTTGGTATCGTTAAGCTCATAAAAAAATTAGAGTGGGTTAGCCCCTGGTAATCAAAGTATAAAGAAAGATAGTCATATTAGGATTTGTGTGGATTACAGGGAGCTAAATGTTGCATGTGTGATTGATCATTTTCCTATGCCTTTCACCGAGGAAATATTAGAAGGCATTGCAGGGTGTGAAATTTACTCTTTTACAAATGGATTCTCTAGGTATCATCAGGTAAGAATTGCATAGGAGGATCAAGAGAATATATATACGATGATGCCCATTGGTTTGAATAATGTACTTGTTATATCTTTGTTCATAGTTGTTCAAGCATTCCAAGATTTTATTCACAAATTCTTGCAGGTTTACTTGGATGATTGGACGGTATATGGGCTTGTTAAGGATCATTGTGACAACTTGCACTTAATTTTTGAAAGATGTAGACAGTTAAGCATCTCTTTAAACATCAAGAAGTGCGTATTTTCTACACCTTTGGAACTCTACTAGGGCATATCATCTGAAAGGAGGGTTTTTAGTAGATCCAACTAAGGTTGCAGTTATTGTAGGCCTAGAGGAGCATACCAGTTAGAGTGAGGTTCGTGGATTCTTGGTCCATATAAGGTATTATAGAAAATTTATTAAAGGATATGTGAATATTTCCATGCCCTGGAGGAGTTACTAAAAGGAAAAGGGGCATTCTATTGGGGAGAACCACAACAATGCGCATTTGAGGCATTGAAGGAGAGACTTACTACAACGCTTATTCTACATTTTCCCTCATAGAACCAACTGTTTCACATACCTATGGAATCCTACGGCATGACCATTGGCATAATGTTAGCTCATCCTAGAGAAGGTATTATAGATCATCCTATTTGTTTTGTTAGTAGAAAGTTGACTCTTGTAGAACAAAATTATACAACTATAAAGCGTGAGGCCTTGTCGATGATCTACGTGTTACATAAATTTAGATAGTATTTTCTAGCAACACCCTTTGTATTTACATAGATGACATGACATTAAAATAATTGGTAAATAAGCCCATATTACAAGGAAACATATGTCGATGGGTTCTCTTATCGGTCGATGGGTTCTCATATTCCAATAATTTGACTTTATAGTCATAGTAAAACTAGGTAAAAGTAATTATAGCCCAAACCACTTATCAAGAATTCAATCAAGAGAGGATACATAGAAAATTGAAGATACAATCCCGGATGCACACTTGCATAGGTTACATCAAGTGCCTTGAGAATTGGAGGATATTTCTATCTTTTACACACTGGGTATGACGCAGGAAGGAATGAAAGCATTAGAGAAGAAACAACTTACAATTTGTGTTGCACCCTTCATGTTGATCAGTGGTGACTTATACAAACTAGGCCGAGATGAAGTATATCACCGGTGTGTATTAGACCATGATCACACATATATCATGGAAGAGGCTCGTGGTGGTATTGTAGGTGGGAATTATCTTTGGTGACACCATTGTGCACAATATTATGCTCATTAGATTATGGTGGGAGACCCTGTCTGAGATTGTCAAAGAGTATTATAAGGCGTTTGATCACTTTGTCAATGCCTTGGAAAACCTAGAAAATGAGATGAAATGCCTTTAAGGCCTATTACTAGTGCTAGAACCATTTGAAAAATGGGCAATAGACTTTGTGGGTCCTATTTCCCTAGGTGTGTGTAGAACCGGATCACACTACATCATCACTTGTTGTTGAGTAGAAAAAGTATGATACTTAGTAGAAGGCACACAAAAGGTTCATGCATAAGAATAGGGCACATTCAAAGGTGCAAAAGGATAGGGAAGGACACGCGTGTGAAATACAAGGAAAGATTCGGGACTTAGCCATTTTCACGTGTACAGGCTATTTTTGGAGATAGCGTGCAGAGAACACAAACCAGATAAATACTTGCATGACACACAGACTATTTTTGGAAGAGTAGCTACCAAGTGCTTTGCATGGGTTTAGGATAATAATAGAATGCTACTACCAGTTAACCAGAAGAGATCTATTGTTAGCGCACTTGTATGTGTCTATTATTGTAAAGGTGCATAGCTATTTTTAGCATGCGACCTATTTTGGGAATTATGCAAGTGGTGAAGGGAAAGTCCCCACCCTTATAAATATGTAGTGATCTATGTAGTATAGGAGGACTAGATATAAGTTATTGTGAAGTTATGCTACCAAATCTGATGTGTGCATGAGCTTATGGTATTAATTATTGTAAGAAGCTTTTGTGTATTTATTGTGTTTAATATAATGGAGTGTATTGACTGATTCAAGGTGTTAAACATGATTACAACTAAATCTTGCATGGAAGAATTCATTGTGGCTATCATTTAAATCTATTAATCTTTATATTTAGATTTGGAATATGCTTTATAGAATGTTATACTAATTATGGATCTGAATACATTAACTCTTCATCTTGCTAACATCCTACACAAGCAACCCTAAAGAGGGGCCTAGTACCTTTGCGTGCTTGGGTGAGCACTCAGTCTAGGTTGAGTGATGTGCCAATATACCAGGTTATTCTTTGGTAAATTCTAGGCTTCATCATTGGTTCGTGATGAAGACATACCGGTTGACTCTTGAAAGTTTTGAGGAGTGGATACAAGATCTAGAATAAGAATACGCATGGAGGTTTAACACTAGATCTGATTTTAACACACGCACATGGGTGGAATAGAATTTGTATGACAATTTGTATGAGAGATTCTTCGCTATTTTTCCAGTAGAATTGTATGAGTGGCTGGTTGCTTGTGTGTCTAAAAGGGATTAGAGGTATTGCTCACTTGTCTAAATGTAGGAATAATTTCAAGCCCTTTATGATGCTGATCGATTTGGACACATGCTATAGATACTTAGTTTCGTGGTTTTACGAATAGTTATATTCTGAGTACTCAATATCCACTTATTCTCGTCGAGAGGTAGTGGAATTCAATTTTTATGGTATCCTAGGGAAACTTACTTGCAAGGCATTCCACTAGCGATAAAAATCTTCATGGTGACCATGAACTTGGAAATAAACGATCACTAACTAAACCCACCATGCATGAGGGCAAGAGCAGTTTAGTGAAAGATGGAAAACTTAGTGATAGAAAGGAAGAGAGAAGAAAGGTAGCTTAAGTATAATGAGGCACGCGATAGGGAGATAGAGAAGCAGTGGGATGTTACAGAGTGAATGACATTGATGAGAGAGATGGCTTGCAAAGGATTTAGAGCTCACGTAGAAGGCATGGAGCTAAAACATCAAGAACTCCCCATTTGGGAAAGCATGATAGGGAACCCCCTCGGCCTCATGTGGAAGTGTGCCAATAGCGATGACCTAGGCTACGGGCGCGCATCTGGATCTACCTAGAAACCTCGCCCTTGTGCTTGGTTTTTCAGTATCTAGTATGAAAAAAATTCAACAAGAAAATTTAGGTAGTGGGAGAGTAGGATTAAGTCACATAGTAAGTACATCGATGGTAGGGTAGAAATCTTCTTCATTGTTGTTTGCAGGGTACCTTTTCGGTGCATCATCCGCAAAAAATTTGAGTGTGTAGAATTTTGGGATCACTTCAGGAGTGGTCACACTTCTGTATCGTAGGTGTTCGATTCAAGACTACTTTTTGGGACAGAGGGAAGTACATCCATTGGTCCACTTCTAGATACAGGTGGAGGATTGGGAGGTATAGGTGGTTCTAGTTCTGGTAGATCTGGTGGTTCTTGAGGTAGAGGAAACATAGGAGGTTCTGGATTAGGTGGGCAAGGTCTACACCAACCCCAAAATATTTACATGGAGATGTCTCTTCATCTTCCGAACATAGGGGCATATAGGATGTTTCTAAACATGTGCACATATGTGAAATATTGTGGCACGTAAAGGGAATCATGGCTTGTAAGCATAGGGAAATTTAATTTTCAGCTACGTTACAAGGAAGTGCACATAACTGGTACAGAAATTTTGACTGATCAGACTTGCGTAGATTATGCAACATTAAAAGATGCTTTCCTTAAATAGTTTCAAATCCTTGAGTTTGAGCAGAAGAGTATAAGCACGCTCAAGGATATTAAGCAAGGAAATACTGAGAGTTTCAGGGAGTATGATGCCCATTTCAAAACACTTTTATCTAAGCTTTCTTATGATATTCACACAAGCCAACATGCACAATGGTTCGTTGGAGGTCTGATTACACCATTTAGAAGGGCATTATCACATAATACATACACTAATATGCATGAAGCAATTGAAGTAAATTTACATGCTAAGGTAGTTGGAATTATAGACACTGAGGTTAGCCCATTTTTGGAAGCATAGATTAAAGCTATGGTAAAGCAGTTGGAGAAGCTATCAGAAAATTCAGCACATAAGATGTGCACAGGATTTGGTGTATAAATTATGAAGTCAAAGGTCACACAAAGGATAGTTGTCCCTACAAATCAGTGCGTTCATTATTATTGGACTATGAGATATGTCATTTGAACCATGATGCTAGCCACTACCCATTATTGCAATGCGTGATAAGGAAGAATGTCTCTTGCTACGCAAAAATTTGCAGGTCCACAACTCATGATATAGAGGACTATAAATTTATTGGTTAGATCCATGATGCTATAGATATTGGTGTGTGATAGACATGAGTCTCAGATAACTCTAAAGGTAAGAATGAGCATCAAGATTGGGATCACAATCAAGCATGCTATGATCAGAATGAAGGGTGTTTTGAAGGAGGTCGTGGTAGAGGTCGAGGATACCATGGTGGATTCGGAGGATGAGGCCATGGTGGTGGATGAGGAAATTTTCCTCATGGAACATGTTATACATGTGGATCTCCTGACCACTACAGGCATGAATGTCCTCAGAATATTACTTGTTCCTTTTGTGGAAAGAATCATAGCTATGAAGAATTCCCTAGACTTATATGAGCATCTTAGTAAGAAACATAAACAAGAAAAAAAAGCGCATGGATGGTTAGGATATAATGTGCTATGGAAAATTAGTGGATGCCCAAGTTGGAACCAAAATTGAGGTATTTCCTATAAAGATCACTACAAATGTTGAAGTGACACATGCTAAAGAAGCATTGTAGCAGAAGCCTACCATCACTAAGGAGGAGTTCCTACATGCACGGTGCAGGATCCTATCCATCGAAGGAGGTTTATCAAGAAACCATGGAGGTACTCAGAAATATTCAGGGTGAAATATAGTATTTAAAGGAGTAATCATGGAAGATGGAGCAAAAGAAAGTAGCAGAGATGGTCCAAACTGATATTGATGACTTGAAGGAAGTGTGTAAAATTTTGCACCAGGAGAATATCATTCCATTATTAGGGAATTGGATAAAGGGAAACACTCCACGTAAAAGTATTGAGACTAGACGATAGATCATGCATGCAAATCTCCCTCCCCATAGCTTAGACTATGACAAGGAAATCAATCTTAATGATGTCGTGGATGGTTGGATTTTGAGTAATATATTGATTGATACAAGTGCAAAAAGTCAATGTTCTTACTTTATATGCATGGGTACAAATGGGGAGGCCTCCATTGCAACCATCCTCGAATGTATTGTTCATGGCTAACCGAACTAAGGTCACTCCCATCAGAGTTTTAAAAGATGCATCCATTACTATACAGAGAGCCAAGTTCACTGGGCATCTTGAGGTTGTAGCACTTGTAGAGGAAAATAGCTTCCCAACTCTACTTGGGCATTGTACATACCCGAAATTGTAGGGTCTTTGCACCGCTAGAATGATGTTACACATACCCCGATGATGATACGGGTCTCCTTGCAAGGTGTTCGGAATCCAGAAAGGCTTGCCAAGTATACGTTTGTATCTCACATGCCCCGCTCGGCCTCCGCATGCTTTGTTTTGATCTCTGCCCCCCTTTTCTTACATTTTTTTCTTTAGTGACAAAACCGCCACCTTGCACAGGTGGCAGTCCCATGACCGCTGCCCCAGATAGCATGGCGGTCCTATAACCGCCACCCGCACAGGGGCGGTGGTCTGCACGCATTTTACAGATTCTTCTGACGATTGCGTCAAATGTAAATCTTCAATTTTACATGCTTTCTTCAACCAATTTGGCTTGCATTAATGTTTTTGGTTCCATGGTAATAGTGTTTTCCCTTTGTTTATAGTAAAAGAGTTCAATTGGGAGTTACCCTCTAGTAAATGCATTGGTTATAAATAGCTAGCTTGTTTTTAAACAAATGGCCCCTCATCTTCTCAATTCTCTTATTTAGTCTCTGAATTTCTTGCTTAGAATTCTGCTAGCTTCATGTTTTGCATCAGTTATTAGTTTTCCTTTGTTGTTTAGAAGTCAGTCAATCTTCTTGTTTCAGTCTTGTTCCATTACTACTCCATACAATCAGTTTAGCATAGAATAGCTTCATTTCCAGATTAGAATTCCATTAAAGTCAGCAGGTCTTGTTTTTCATAAGGATAGATTCTAAAAACTCTTGGTACACTTGTGTTGTATTCTCACAATAAATCCCACTAGGAATTACATAGTCAAGCTTTTTTCACTTATGCTATCCCTCTCCTACTTGCATTGTATTCGGTCTATATCCAAAGCTGCCATTGTTCGAATACCATCTTTCTGTTGATACTATCATATACACACTTTCTGGATTCATGAGGACACAAAGGAATGAGGAGATCACACTAAGGGGATGAAATCACACACAACTAGATTTACTACTGCTATGTAAACGCCAAGTTTGAGCTATCAAAGTTCTAGTTACAACATATCAAATAGAGTAGTGAATTATTTTATTTCAGTTAAAAGTTCACTCTTGATATCACCAGGGAAGCTGTGGGGATTGATAGTTTCTAAGAAACTATGATTCATTCCTCACTTCTAAGGTAGGATCGAGAGCCTTTCAATTTAATATAATTAGTTGCTTAGATATTTAGGATAAAATCACAACTGCATAGGCAAATAGCCACACCAAGCTACTTTGTTTGTTTTAAATTTTGTTGCTAGATTAGTTGTTCATTTTTCTAAATATACTAGAATAGCTGCTCTTTAATTTCATTGAAATACGTCATCAAAAATACAAAAATAGAAGAATGCTTGCATAGTGTAAATACTTCTTTTGTAATCAGTTTATTAATTTTAGTTAAAATTTGAAACATTTTTATGACAATCATAGGACCTAGAGAGCCCAAAGAGTATATATTTGAACCCATAGTGCCTCGGCCAAATCTACCCATGAAATTGGCTGATATAGATCAAGACCTTAGGATACGGGTCTTCCAAGCAACAACAAACCTATAGCCAATTAGTGAACAACCGAGAGGATTAATATATAAGACAACAAAGCTTACACATTTTGGTCAAGTCATCCTAACTATAGACTCGCCTTGATAAAATATCCAAATGACCGTACAAGGATTCGAAAGAGAGCAAGAATTTGGTTGCGATCCTTTAGTTCCACAACCTGACGTAGGAGACCTCCTCATTGACATAGATACTAGCTTATGCATTCAAGTTGTCGAACACCCGTAAGGTATTCCAGTAAAATTATACAACTTCTAGTTCTAAACATAGAGAGCTGAAAAGGAATACGATTACTAGATAGTTGGAAGAAGGGATTGATTCTTCACATGACCATAACAGTCCATGACAACCATGCACTCACCGTTGTGATCCCCAAGTCCCACAACCCAACGGGCCTACAAATCAGTTAAGTATTGACACCTTTGGCTTACGAACGCTGGTATTTAGATCCTCACCACTCCGCTTGAGATATTATAATACGCTTCTCCATATTAAATATAGAAGCCAATAAATCTAATATTTTTGGGTTAGACCAGAAAACCACCCTTAATTCACTACAAATCCACTAAGTTGCATGTCACCATTTTTCATGACCTTGTTCTAGAGATATATACAAAGCTCCCACAGGTCACTTCCCACGTATTCGACAACCAAGAAATAGGATCTCGGTAGAGCTCAACATTGATTGGAGCCTCCGAATAGCTATTATATCCAAACGATCCATTACACCAATTCAGGTTAGGAGAGCCTTCTTTGCCTTAGATTCACAGATTCCATTATTGCGTATTGAGGATATAAGATTACCCAATTAGCTTGTCTGTATCCATTCATAGTCAACATTCACAGGATATCTCAACACGACCTCGAGAGGTCATGTACGAGGAAGAGGTACCTGTAGATTCCCATGCTTGTATGTCATTTTTCCATCATACAGGGACCCTTGGTGCTATGCAAATAATGCTAATCTTTAGTTCAACAAGGGTTATATAATTTTTGAAAATAAGAAGGAAATATTTATTATCCCTTTAATAGATGGAAAATATGTGCCCTATGTTGATCCTTTGAGTGAGGAAGATTTGAATAGGATTTATGTACGCGCCATCCGGGACCCAGAAGTGCTCGAGCCATCTAAAGAAGGAATCCTTCAGTGGGAAGATGTACAGTCTATTAGTGATACTACAAGTGTTGCTTGTGATAATTAGGCTTATAGTACTTATGAGTTAGTAGGGTGTGAAGTAAGAAGCACATTTTCATGGAGTAGCGAGATCTCATTGTATCAGGAGAATAAGCAATAACTCGGTACCTCGATACACTAGAGAAGGAGACCCTACGGTATTTTTGTGCACCATGGAGGAATAATGGATAGACCAGTTGGAGAGATGGAATATGCTAGCATATACCCTATGCAGGACAATAGCGCATTGGTGGGTGGTTCACAAGGATAATATTGTAGGATGGAATGAAATAGGATTTATCTTTTTACTCAATTTTCCAAGAGCAATGCACCTACTCAAATATGCACTTATCATGGTAATCAACATGTTTAGCACCACGTTTAGCAGTGTGAGAGGCTCTAGACAAAGGGGTAGGAAGCTTTACCACCTTCACTCTGGGTGCACAAATTTTATTCCACTTTACAAGGCTGCGTGCATGCTTGGTATGTATATGTAGAACTCCATAAAGAGATTGGAAATTGATAGGATTTGATTGTAGGAATGATCTAGACGTTTGATTATTTCTCTACTAAACCTCTAGTAGAAGAGGCATTAAGGGTTATAAAGTAGTTGCGTATGGGAGTTAGTGCCAAGGCGGAGGAACTCATTCAAGAGTTATTTTATGGAAACGATTCAGAGTGAGTTTTTTTGAAGAAACAGAGACAAATGACACACTACTTAAGCACTTTCCTTGAGAAAGAAAAAGGAAAGATGGTCTACTTAGTGGATGATGAAGAAGTATAAAATATGGATGTATATCATTCAATAGGTAGGCGTGAGGTTTTGGATAGTACAGATAAGACCATGTGCACCTATCATGAACCTATGAAAAAAATAAAGTGAATATTGGATCGATGCGAGCCTAAAGAAGACATAATTGGGGATTTTTGGTCCGACTCGAAGTTGAAAACATCGTTGAGTTTCTATGAGATTATGAAGAGTTATTGCCAAGAGGATACCATGAAATAAAAGGTGTGCATGGATCATTAGGATAAATGATAATAAAGCTTAAGGCGCTGGTGCATTCTGGTCGTGAAGCAACCCTACAGGATGAACCCCAACTTGCGTGAAAAGGTCAAAGAAGAAATTGACAAAATGTTGAAGTCTAGAATCATCAAGCCCCTAGATGAGTCAGAATGGGTTAGCTCAAAGGTGATCAAAATAAAAAAATATGGTTGGATTAGGATTTGTGTTGACTACAGGGAGCTGAATGTTGCATATGTGATTGATCCCTTTCTTACACCATTCACCGAGGAAATATTAGAAGGTGTTGTAGGGTGCGAGGTCTATTCCTTTACAGATGGATTTTATGGGTATCATCAGGTTAGGATTGCATAGGAGGATCAGGAAAAGACTAATTTTACTACTGAATGGGGAAGTTTTTCCTATATTGTGATGCCTTTTGGTCTGAAAAACACGCATGTTGTATTTTCGCGCATAGTTGTCCAAGCATTCAAAGATTTTATTCACAACTTCTTGCAGGTTTATTTAGATGATTGGACAATGTATGGACTTGTTAAGGATCATTGTGACAATTTACACTTAATGTTTGAAAGGTTTCACCTAGTTAAGCATCTCTTTGAACATCAAGAAATGTATATTTGCTACACCATTTGGAACATTGTTAGGGCACATCATTTACAAGGAGGGTTTATTGGTTGATCCAGCTAAGGTTGCAGTTATTATCGGCTGGAAGAGCCTACTAGTAAAAGTGAGGTGTGTGGATTCTTAGGTCACACTGGGTATTATAGAAAATTTATAAAAGGGTATGCTAAGGTTGCCACACCTTTGGAAGAGTTACTAAAAGGAAAAGGGACATTCTACTGGGGAGAACCGTGAAGCCTTTGCACATTCGATACATTAAAGGAGAAACTTACTACAATGCCTATTCTGCACTTTCCCTCATGGTACCAACCATTTCATGTACATGTGGACGCCTCTGGCACGGCCATTGAAATAGTGTTGGCTCATCCTAGAGAAGGTATTATAGATCATCCTATTTGTTTTGCTAGTAGAAATTTGATTCCTATAGAGTAGAATTATATAGCTACGAGCGCAAATATTTTCAATGATCTATGTGCTACATAAACTCAAACAAGTACCTTCTAAAGAACACCATTTATATTCTATACCGACCACATGGCCTTGAATTATTTAGTAAACAAGCTCATTTTACATGGGTGCATATGCCGATGGGTAATCTTATTCTAGGAATTTTATTTCACGGATTGTGGTAAAACCAAGGAAAAGTAATTATGGACCGGACTATTTATCCTAGAATACGAGAAGGAGAATACACACAAGAAATTAAAGATACCATGCCCGATGTACATATATACGCTTTACAATGCGCACTATAAGAATTAGAGGACATTGATGTATTTCTACGTGCACCGGAATGGCACCATAAGGAATGAAATCCTTATAGAACAAATAACTTGTCATTCACCCGACACCTTTTATGTTGATTAGCAGTGACCTATAAGGGTTATGCCCGAGATGAATTATTGTCTTTGATGTGTACTAGAACATGAGAACATAGATATCATGATGGAGGATCACGGTGGTATTGCAGTGGGAACTATGTAGGTGAAGCCACGCGCGCGTAAGATTTTACTCACTTTAGATTATGGTGGGAGACCCTGTATAAATATTGTAAGGCATATTGCAAGGCTTGTGATCACTATCAGTACCTTGGAAAACTAGGACAAAGAGATGAAATGAATTTAAGACCTATTCCTAGTGCAGAACCATTTGAGAAATGGGCTATAGATTTTGTGGGTCCTATTTCACCTGCCACACATAGGACTCGGATCACGCTATATCATCAATTGCACGAGTATAATCTAACAAGGTGGGCGAAGTAGCACCTACAAAGGATTATACAAGAGTATATAGCAGCTAGGTTTCTATGGGAAAATATTATTACAAGGTATGGATTCCCATTGAGTTTGATAAATGATAGGGGCACAAATTTTTGAATGGGAAAATCTATATTCTATTAGATGAGTTCATGATTGCACACCATAAGACTACACCATATCATCCTCAAGAAAATGGGATTGTTGAGGCTTTTAACAAGATTTTGAGCTAGACATTGACAAAAAATTGTGATGTTGGAAGGAAGGATTGGGATGATAAATTTTATGTAGTGCTTTGGGCATATAGAAAAACATACAAGTGGTTGAACAAGGCCACACCCTTTCAATTGGTGTTTTGTGTAGAAGCAGTTCTTCTTATGGAATTCATGTTACCTTCTTTGTGTATTACACGTGCTGGAGGTCTAGCTGATGAAAAATCCTTAGAAGAATGAATTGAAAAGTTAATTAAGTTGGATGAGGGATGACGAGCAATAGCATGCTGGAGTCAAAAGCAAGAAAAATCTAGGCAGAAAGCATGGCATGACATGCACATCAGGGACAAGAAGTTTGAGATAGCACAGATGGTGCTTCTTTATGATTCTAAGTTTCTATGTCATCCAGGAAAACTCAAATTACATTGGTTAGGACCATATGTTATCACTTACATACTTGAAATAGGAGATTTTAGTTAGAAACGCTTGATGGAATACGGTTACCCGGTTACTTCAACGGGAGTAGGTTGAAGCCCTACTATAAATAAGTCTTCTTGGTGTTTGTAATAAGGCATTTTTCCATTTAGATTAGGATTTCAATTATGTATTCCCTTAATGTATTTCCTTCTTCGTTGCTATGATTTGTCAATTTAGTTGGTGTTTTGTGAAATAAGCGTGTTTGCGCACCAGAAGCTAATTACCATTTGTATTATTTTTATGCACAGAGGACTACACATACCATTTATGTGGGGTGGTTATTGAAAAATGGGTACACATAAAGGAACAAACTACTACAAGTGCTATTCAAGTTTGAAGAGTTGATGGACAGAAGATTGCTTCCAAATAAGGACCATAGATGGAGATAAATGAAGGAGCAAAGATAACGCAAGGTAAGTAAGCGGTCATTGAGACTACTAGAGAAGGCACAATGGTGAGGAACTCAAGTGCATGGATGCACATTTAAGAGAAGTCTGCAGCTAGAAGATGGAAAGGCATGCTAAAAGGTTATAACTGAGGCATGAAGATGTACCACACGAAATTGTGAAACTGGTCAATTAATGAGAGGATTATTGGTAGGTGAAGGAGTAATAAATGCACTAAAATTTTGAAAATCTATATAAGGATGTGATGTGAGTTCATTTTTACCGTTGTAATCACAAAAATTTGAATGAGCTAAGTGTAAAATGAGTTGAGAAAATCGTGTTGAGGTGTGGAGAGTGTGAAACCAGACATGGAGAGTAGATTTGTGTGTAGGAGAAGCTTACATCCCCATTAGTGAAGGGTTTGAGTGAAGTAGGGAATTTTAAAAGAGATAGGGCACATGATTTCAACTAGGGCACGTAGATTTGAGTTAGGGTTTGGACTTACTTGTTACAGAAGATAAAAGCTAAGAATTTACACACTATAGAGGACATAAAGTTACAATTTATAGATGGCACCAAAGAAAGCACCTTTTGTAGGAGCCAAGGGAAAGAAGAAAGTGGAGGTAGAGGTTGAAATTACTCCTGAGAGTAATTTCTCAAAGATGTAATTTTAGAAGCCATGATAGTGGGACAAGAATGGGATTCTCACATTTGTAATTGCAAGATAAGAGATTACAACCACCACACATTAGATAATAAAAAAGGAATTAGACGCGTTGTTGAGTACAAAGACAAACAAGTGTAATACACAGAGGGCATGCCGAGTGTATATGATGACTGGAGAGAAGTTGTTAAAGAATATTGGAGTCTACTAGTTGTATGAGCTCCCATATTTTGGAAAGTATGAACCTTTGTACCTAGTGGTTGATGAGAAGAGTACATGAAGACTTTTTCTATTTCATTGGACAAAGGGTAAGGATTACATCCGCATTGATTTCAATAATAATAGGATTAAAGGGAATAGGAGTGGATCTAGATAGTGACTTAAAAAATAAAGTAGCAATCTTGGAGATGTGTAAGGAGTTAGGGTATACCAAGGGTCCGCGTAGAATGGATATCGACAAATTGAAGAAGTACCTAGTGGTACAGGTAGTTGCACATCTAGTGACCAAATTGAATGATCAAGAGAGATGGTCACAAGTGAATACAATGTGGCTACACATTGTAAGGATAATGTCACAGGGAATAATTTACAACATATCAAGATATATTATAGAGACTATCATCAAGGAAGCACACATAGGTGAGAAAATCAGTTTTGGCGCTATCCTATTATCCCTTGTATTTATGGAGATCGGAGTGCCCAATGGGCCAAAGAACAAGATCTGGGAGTATCCCATATAGAACAAGTCCCTTACGGAAAGATTTGACAAGTACTTGTGTGAAGGGTCAATGAGTGGGCCATTCAAGCAAAGGGCGAAGATGTGGTATGATCAGCTCCACGCGACATTTGAAGAGGAGTGGTGCATCCCTAAAATTTACCTTCGGTGGTGTACAAGGCGGTCTGCAATTCAAAGTGTACCAATACTTACGCATCACATGATTTTTTATGAAGGATGGGACTTGGATCCCCTAGTGCAAACTATTGCATGTCTTCACAACATGTTACTTCTAGGAATTAGTCCATTGTTTTACTAATGCAAGCTGGTTGAATTTTATTGCAAACAAGGTAGACTGTGACTACCACATGTTGAGGAAGACGTATGTATATCTAAGGTCAGACTACCTATATTGAGAGGCTAATTTCATATATGATAAGCATGAAGCCTATGATTTTGGTGATTGGAGATAGTGGAGCCATGTTTATATACCTTCAGCTTAAACCTAAGTTGGAGGGTAACAAGTATGTAGAGAATGAGTTCGTTCTCCCAGGGCTGCCTAAGGGAAAGCATACAGTGGAGAATGTACTAACTCCGAAGTTCACCAAACCTATAAAGGTAGATGATGAGGAGGAAAAGTGAAGATAGTGGCGATTGGTACATAAAGGCCGGAGGCAACCCCTGACAGGGTAGAAGGTAAGCACACAAATAATTTACCCTAATCACAAGAAGAAGGAGATGAAGAATTGGAAGTAGGAGCAGACCCTAAAGAACGCTTCTTTAATAGGGTGTGCGAGATGAAGAATAACTCAAGGTGCTATTCCTCAATCAAGTACAAATATCACCATGAATCTCTCCACAGAAGGAGACAACTGAGAAGAGAAGGAAAAAAATGAAGCTGAACAAAGAGGTGGAGGAGTTTGAAGAGAGCACACCTAGATATCCTATATAACTAGAGGATGTGGAAGATCCCAAGGATGAAGAAATGAAGGATGAATAAGAATAAGTAAAGTAGCTAGGAGAAATAGAGAAAGATACTGCTCAAGAAATAGAGGATCCAACTCCAAACCTTTGTGCTCAAGTTCCTAAGGGGCCAAGATCAAGAAGGGAAAGTGGAGAGTATGTTGCGCTAGTCATGGGCTATGAAGAAGACACAAGTAAAATTATATGCGTGTGATTCTAGAATATAGTGGGCCTTAAGGACTTGTATGGGTGGGAGTTGATGGACCCTGACATGGCAACCACGTGCGTGAGGAAACAATTGTCATGGTCCATGTAAACTCACATGGACGAGCCTGATTTTGATGTGTGTGAAGAGTCATGTGTGTCAAGGAGAATGAGGAAGGCACCACAAAACATGCACATAACCATCAAGCCAACTATTATGAATGATGAACAAGTGAGTAATGCCTTAGTGAAGGTATCTATAGAGGTGGCACGCAGGAATGTGGATAAATTTTCCACTATCAAAGTGCTAAGAGAAGAGATCAAAGCCAAATATGCAAAGATCATGCATCTAAAAGGAGAGAAGGACCTAGAGAAAAATAAGAATGGGGTTCTCATCGGCATGGCAGAGGAGATCGAAGATCATGTCTTACAAGCAAGACCACACTTGGAGCCCAAGGTACCCAAAAAGTTCCCTTCGGCTATGCACTATGTGCATACCCTAGTTGATTTGGTGCTTGAGGATGGACCAGTTCAGGATGCCAAAGCCAAAGGATCCTGAGCAGGAAGTAGAGAGAGAAAGGGATTCAGTGGTAAGGAAGATTTCATCATATGAGGCATTACTTCAAACCTTGTAAGAGGAGCTAAAGAAGGCAAACCAAGAATTGAACATATGTGCAGCTCTAGAGGTAGTAATAAGGATCAGACCATAGTAGAAGATAATGAATTCTTGAAGGAAATGAAATATGAGACATTGGGGTGCGTGGAGATATTGGTGCTAGTGAAGTAGAAGCGCGAGGCCCTTGTAGCAGCCCAAGACCCCCACAAGGATAGGATGGATGAAATTGGAAAACTTATAGCCTAGAAGATGGATCTTCTGGAAGGAAGGGTGACTACAATGTCCAACATTGTTATCATATTATAGAACGAGAAGGAAGAGATTGTGTAAGAAGATTTAGACTCTATTGCATTAGATATTTCAGAAAAGGAAGAAGCCGCACTGAGTGATTGGAAAGCCTTAGAGGCTGAAATCAAAGAGGAATATCTAGAGTTGATTCTTCCAGTCAAAACAAAGGACGTTGCAGGGTGAAGGTCATTCTTTGTACATAAATTCTTTACTTTCCATTCATTCCATTCCTTATTCTTTATTCTTTAAAATTATCAGGAGGAAACCATTTCCGGGGTGACAATGCAGTTTTGTGTGGGGTAATGTTGAGCAGACAAAGTATGATACTTAGTAGAAGGCACACAAAAGGTTCACGTATAAAAACATGCCTAATTTCTTCATTTTTTTAGTTTAGTGGTCGCAATATGTCATTTTCCTTTGTCAAATCATCAAAAAACTTGAAAAAATGTTTGATCTTTGTCAAATCCCAGAGTTTGTGCAAGTATTTTCCCAAGTCGAAAATAATGTTAAATCATGATTCGATTGGTTTAAGATCAAGAAATCTACCTTCCTTGTTAAAAAATTTGATTTCTAGGGCATCCTCTATATTTTTGATGTTTTGATGGTCACACGGGTGTATTATACCCATCAAATTCATCATCACAACATTATGGTAATGTGGCGGGTTCTATTGGGGGATATGCGGGAAAATGTTTCTAACTTGTCATTTTTAAAATTTTGGCAAAAGGAAAATTTTGTTCCCTGGCTCGCACCTTTTGATGAAAGTGCCTACGTGGCATGGCACATTGTGATTGGTAGAGGAATGGTTACTTTCCTTAGAAATTTTGCTTCCATTTTGCAAAATTTTCTAAGTTAAATTTTTAGGCCCAAAGGCCATGCAGCGAATGGAAGTGGACACGTGTCCTGGAGAAGTCGGCATGGAAGGGCGAGAGGTTTCGATGAATTTGAAGTTTTTAACTTCAAAGTTTTTTTAAAGTTAAATTTTTGACCAAAGCTCCACAAAATCAGAAGTGGACACGTGTCAAAAGAAGTCAATATGAGGGGTCGGTGGGTTTTGTGAATTTGAAGTTTTTAACTTCAAAATGGTAAAAATCAATGTTTTGGCCCAAAGGCCCCACATCGAATAAGAAGTGGACACATGTCGAAATGTCAAAAAAGGCAGGAGGGGCCGATGGAATTTTTTATGAAATGTTTTTTGACCTTGTCCAATCTAGAGCCAACACATGTCCCAAATGGAAAAATTGGCGCAAGGCCTATCGGGAAAATTTTGAAATTTTACAAATTTGGTAGGAGAGGTAAAAGGAAAAATTGGGAGGCTTGAGGTGAATTTGTGAATGGGAGAGGCCATGGACACGTGGAAAGGAAAAGGAAGTGTTTTGGGAATGGGAAAATTTTAAGAAAAATTTCCTTTTTTCAAAAAAGTGTCAAAATTGATAGAATTGGCCCGCATTTTTAATGGGGCCCACATGTGGACACGTGGCGGGTCCAGGGGAGAAGTGGGAATTTTGAAAATTTTCCAAAATTAAAAAAGGTCACAAATGCATTTTAAAGGATGGGAGCCCGATCCAATCATGTTTTGACATGTGTCCTACCTTATCCAGAGTCAAAAAGGGTATCTTTGAACTTATTTATGGATCTCATCTACCACGTGGAAGGAGGACATTTAATGTTGATACAAAATCGATGGTTACTGTGCATTAATTTCATTTTTGGCCACCATGGGAGCTCTAAGAAGCTTGGAATTCATCATTTCTTCATCAAATTTCATCAAACCTTATATGATTTTGGGTCCTCTGGCCTTTTGAGAACATTGGCACATTTTTATGACCTAATTTGGTGATCTATGATGTTTTTGATACATTTTTGCTCGGCCCGATGTAAAAAATGTGAAAAGTGAAAATCAAAAGTTGCAGAGGTGAAATGATGAGGGGAAAAGGTAAAAAATGATAAGTAAAACATGTTGGCATGCTTGAATGACAAAAATGTGACCCTAGGATGGATAAGGATCGAATTTGTGTAATATTTTAAAATTTTTGTGCATCCCTGGCAATATGTGAGCTGTTTTTCAGTTTTATGTCATTTTCATGAAAGGATAAGGGTTTTTGTAACAAATTTGATCCCTTAAGCATATTCTTTTCTTGGGAGGAAGACTCCAAGATGGCATGAGAGTATATATGATATTTTGGAGAATTTGAGAAAGGAGGAGAGAAAAAGGATGTAGAATTTTTCAAGCAAAAAACTGGAAGAAGCCCATTTCTCTGAGAAAACCACCTGAGAGCCATTTTCAATTCCATATTGCATCAGATTTCATCATGTTGAGTTGGTTTCAGTTGTAAAGCCATCAACAAGCTCTGAGATTGTTCAATAACATTCCCCTGCTGATGTATTTGATCAATTTTTGGATTATTTGGTGTTATCTCTTGGCAAAATTTGTATATGCTTATGTTTTAGAATGATTTCAATTTGTGTTTCTTACTCATGTTGCAATCTTGTGTTTAGGATCTCTTTGATCATACAGGGTCTCATTTCTTGTTGATGGTTTAATGGCATTTGCAATCTTATATTTAGAAGAGCCTTCATCTGATAGAAGATAAACAGATTTAAAATCATTTTATTGTCCTTGAATATTGAGATTGTTTGTAAACCTTTGGGTGCACCTTAGGTCATGATCAAATAGGGATTCTGGATACTTTGTTGGTATTTTGCTTCAAGATTTTGTGGCAGGTTATCAAAGGTTGTGTGGAAGAGTGCAGATCTGGGCCTCCATTTGGTGCACATATCCTGGTTGAAGGAGTATTTTAAACCCATTGAAACATCTCTGTTGTTTAGGTGTTGCAAATCTCTTGCAAAGGTTCTCAAAGAAGTTGGTAATTCCTAGCTAGTCTTGTCTAAACATCTCCCAACAAAATTTCATTCAAACTAACTCATCCTACCCATACTACCCCTGCATTGCATTGTGTGTCAACAAAAGAATACAATCCATTCACAAAAATGCACAAAGCATATCAGGATTTTATCATGTCTCTAGCAGCCTTAGCCTTGTCTTGAAAGCATTTCCATCATTTAGTAGTGAAAACTCTTTTGAGTTTGAATAATGGATAATTGATCATGTTTTCCCAAGGCCATCTCCATACAATGTGCAAAGCATAAGGATATCTCCACCTCCTTCATCAAACAAAGGCTGCAATATAGGTTCTCTTACCTTGGTTGAAAGGCACAACCTAGAATAGTGAGGATTAGATCAAAATCCTTTTGAGGTGCTACCCACTCCTTCAAATCTTGAGTGCTAACAAGTTAGATAGATGTGCTCCCTAGCTACAAATGACACACAAATCATTTATCTACCCTTGAGTGTCTTGTGAGATCCATGATGTTGCTTGAGTTGTGAAGGAGATTAAGTTTGGGTACCAACACCGGAGTGGTGCCGTTGTCGGGGAATTTTTGGAATTTCTTGGTGTTTTTGGAGTGTTTGAAGGGTTTGAGCATTTGCATATTCAAGTATCTGAGCTGTTGCATTCTTGAAATATTATTTTGTACTTCAGATCTGTAAGTTTTAGGCAAAAATTTCAAGCTCAGCCTGCTCTTTTGCATTTACCAGTAGTTTATACACTTTGGTTGCTTTGTCTGTTTGATTGATTTAAGAAGAAGAAGGTCTGATTTAAAAGGCTTGCAAAGTTATCAGTATTAGAAAACATTTGACAAAATTATTTTAGTGCATTCTTGCACAACTGAGGTGAAATTCCTTAGTGGCGACTCCATGCTGATTTGAATTTAGAAATACCAGTGTCTTAAGCTTTCTGTCATTTATTTTTGTGTTATTGATCTCTACAAAACTGGAGGGAAGAAGATCTCTCTTCCTTAAAGACTCTGCTAAAAATTGTTCTCAGATTTAAGAAAATTCAGAGTTGGAAGGGAGAAGAGTTTGGAAGGTGGTTAAAGGTCAGACATCAAGCAAAGATATAGTCATTGGTGAGAGAGATCAACCTTTGGTAGAGGACTATCACTCTTCTTCAAGTGATTTTGATTCAAGAAATCCTCTCATAAACTTGTTTTCCTCAGCTGGTGAAGGTCCTTCTACTGTACCTAGTAAGTTCCTTCTCCAATCTACACCTCTGTGTTTTAATTTGAATAAAACTTTCCAAGAAAATCAGCACTTAGAGGATACCAGTCTTGTGAATCACATTCTTGAGCCCCAAAGATATTGTACTCCTCATCAGCTTGTTTCACCTCCAAGATCACCCCCACCAAACAATATGGCTCAGCCTAGACCTCCATTTGTTGTTAACACCTTTGGTCCTATAAATTTTAGAGGAATGGATGGTTACCCAAATGTTGTCCCACAAGATGTCAGAAATAGGTTGCCAAAATTCCAAGGTAACAATGCCATCATTGGTGATCAACATCTCAAACTTTTTGATAATATGATGGAAGATTTTGAGATAGAGTTTGAGGATGTGTATATTAAGTTGTTTATTCATACACTTGAAGAAGATGCTAGGGATTGGTACAAGGCTCTACCTGATAACTCTATTGATTCATGGACTGAAATGAAAAATGCATTTAGGTTGCAATATGGTGACAGGACTGATCCTAGATTTCTTTTGTCTGAATTTGAGAATATCAAGAAGAACCCAAATGAAACAGTCCATGACTTCAATACAAGATTTAACAAAACATTGAGAAGGTTGCCTATCATTTTGAGGCCTTGTGATGAATCTTGTTTGATCAAATATAGATGCATTTGATAAAAAGGCAGCCTATTACTTGAGAGACAAAAATCCTACAAACTTGAGGCAAGCTTTCACCATGGCACTTCAAATTGAAAATAATATTAAAGCTATTGGTAAACCACTTAAGAGGGATGGTGTGAAGCTGATAAACCCTGAGAAGCCTCAAGCTAGCAAGGGTGCTGATTTAGAAGATGTTGTCAAGACTTTGCAGGGGGGTTGTCAAAGAAATTTCTTACAAATTAGCCCGGGTTGAGAAAGGAATTGGGAAAAGTTCACAAGGACAACAAAGAACTCAAAACCATGATAGATTTGGCAATCATCCTAGGGGTGATCAAAGACAAGATGATAGAGGTAAAGGGCTTGTTGGTGGGGGAAATAGACAACCCCAAGCACGTGAAAATAGAGTGGTGCCTGACCCTCTAACTGCAAGAGTTCTTTGTTGTTCAAGAAATTGCTGATATGGATTGGTGTGATAGATGTTTTCTTCCTCATCCTCCATGTGAAGTGGACCAACAAGTTGTTGAAGATGATAATGAAGATGAAATGGATGATGACATTTGTATGATGGGCAGCTCTTCAAGCTCACAACAAGCAGCAACATCAACAGATGTGATAAGTGCAAGGACTGCTGCAACCTTTTGGGATTGCATAAAGAGGGTACCAATTCTTTCCTCCTCTCAAACTCATGAGGTAGATGTTGTTCAAGCTTTTGAAATTCCTAATAATGACTTTGAATATCTAAGGGCTTTAATGATCAAGAAGTATGATGGTGGTATTCCCTCGGAGGAAGATAGACAATTGTTAATGAATGTTGTGGTTGGTCAAGAGAAAGAGTATAATACTAGAAGTAAAGTTGTTAGAGGCTGGTCCTCAAGCCAAGCCAAAGACACCCTTGCTCACAAGCATTCCAAAAGACAATCCTAGAAAAGAAACACTTGCCAAGAACCCTGTTGTCCCATGCAAAAATATCAGTCCTCTTCATGCCCAGGCTGCCAAGAATCCTTCTCCATCTGATGAATCTACTTGTGTCCCTCCCAATGTTGTCCTACCAAAGAGTGTTCCATATGATATTGCCCAAGTATTGAGTCAAATCAAAGTGAGTGTTCCCATCATTGAGTTGCTTAGAATTACCTGAGCATAAGAAGAGAGCATTTGAATACTTGGGATTGAAAGAAGAAAAGAGTACCCCAAGTAGAAATGTAAATGTTGTTGAGACTCCTCTTCAAATCATTGCTGGCCTTGAAACACCACCAGCAGTGGAAGATCTTGGAGAGGCACCTGAAGTATATTTGGGGACATCCTTGGTTGATTCCCAATTGAATGTTGATCCATTCTTTACAACTTTGCTCATAAAAGATAGGTTGCTTCACAATTGCATGTTTGATTCCGGTGCATCATGTAATGTCATGCCTCTAGAAGTCATGAATGAGTTGGATATCAAAGTGACAGTTGCCTATGGGAAGTGTACTACCATGGATTCAAGGGAAGTGCTGGTTGTTGGTTGTGTGAAGGGTTTAGTAGTGCAACTTGCAGCCTATCCGGGTAAGAACTTAAAACTTGATGTTGTAATTGTTGATTGCCCTGCCAAATGGGGTATGATTTTGTCAAGAAAATGGGCTGCAAGTGTTGGTGGTAGTGTTCAAATGGACATGTCCTTTGCCACCATTCCCATTGAGGGCAGCCTTGTCAAACTCTATGGTGAAAAGAAGATGTTGCACTTGATTGAAGATCCCAACAATGCTTCTTATGAAGTGTTGTTTGTTGATGTAGATGTTGACAATTTCATTGGCTTTGCTGATGGAAAAGAAAACAAGATGGACAAATCAAAGTGCCTTGATATGGTAGGTTCTCCTTGGACCTTGCTATTTGATGGAGCTTGCTCCAAATTTGGAAATGGTGCTGGTATAGTTTTGCTTTCTCCTAGTTTGGAAGAGTTTCCTTTTTCCTTCAAACTTAATTTTGAATGCACTAACAATATTGCTGAGTATGAGGCATTGTTGTTGGGGTTAAGGATTGCATGGAAGTATGGAGTGAAGGATATTGTTTGCCAAGGGGGATTCAGAGCTGGTTGTCAAGCAAGTAAGGAAGTTATATGCCACAAAAAATCAGCGTATGAAACAATATAAGCATGTTGTTTGGGACTTGATTGAAATGTTTGATTCCTTTAACATTGTTTACCATGATAGAAGTCTTAATGTTGCTGCTGATAAGTTGGTTGTACTTGGCTCTAGATTTGACAATTGTACCATTTCACCTTTTTGTGAATATAACATTGAAGTGCTAACAAGGCCAGTTATCCCGGATAATGTGAAACATTGGCAATTTTTGATGATGATGCACAAGTGTTGAGGTTCTTACAATGCCAAGGTGAGTTTTCTGGTCAGAACATTGATTGGGAGCCAATGGTATGCATGAATGAAGGGAGAGAAACTTTGTTTGACAAGGATATTATACAATTAAAAACAAATACCATTCCTAAAGGTCTTGTTGCACTTGAATCAAATTTTAGCAATGTTGATTGCATCATTAATAGGAACATGTTTGCTTCAAGGGATGTGGAAGAGCACAACTTGGGAACCAAGGATAAACCAAGGAAGATTTGGTTGGGCAGCAATCTCAGCAAAGAGGAAAAGCAGTCCTATGCCCAACTCTTAAAGAAATATCAAGACTGCCTTGCTTGGTCTTATTCAGAGCTAAAAGCATATAGAGAAGATTTGTTCCAACATGAGATTCCTCTTGAGGCCAAGACTAAGCCATTCAGATAGAGACAAAGGCCTATTAATCCACTTCTCTCCATGAAAATGCAAGAAGAGTTGAAGAAATTGAGAGATGGTGGTATCATTCAGCCCACTAGGTATTCATCTTGGGTTGCAAACCTTGTGCCAGTTAGAAAGAAGAATGGAGACATCAGACTTTGTGTGGATTTTAGGAATCTAAAAAAGCATCCATGAAGGAAAACTACCCCTTTCCAAACATGGAAAATATGTTGCAACTTGTGACAGGGTCAGAAATGCTTTCTACTTTGGATGGTTTCTCTGGATACAATCAAGTGGTTGTTAAAGAATCAGAAAGACTTAAGACAACCTTCACTACGCCTTGGGGAACTTATGTTTTTGTAAGGATGCCCTTTGGATTGATGAATGTTGGTGCCACTTTTCAAAGGGAAATGGATGTTGCCTTTTTTGGTTACATCAATGAGTTTATTGTAGTTTACCAAGATGATGTGACTATTTTTCAAGGCAGCGAGGAGACCATTTGCAACACCTAGAGAAGATGTTGATCAGATGTAGGGAGTATGGAATTTCTCTTAATCCAAAGAAGTGTCATTTTGGTGTGCAAAAGGCCAAGTTTTTGGGACATATTGTGTCTAAGGATGGTGTCATGATAGACCCTGAAAGAGTGGAGGCAATCAACAAAGTACCTATCCCAAGAACCAAGAAAGGTATCCAATCTTTCTTTGGCCAAATCAATTTTATTAGAAGGTTTGTTTCCAATTTTGTTGAGCTGACTCTTCCAATCACAAGCATGTTAAAAAGGATCAAGTTATCAGGTGGGAGGAGGCTGCCATTCAATATTTTGAAGGAATAAAGGATGCACTTAAGCATGCACCTGTTTTGGCAGCTCCAAACTATAAGAGGCCTTTCCAAATCTTTTCTTTTGCCTCTGAATTTACTATTGCTTCAGTTTTGTTACAAAAGGATGAGAATGGAGCTGAGAGGCCCTATTCCTTCTTTAGCAAGGCTTTACAAGTAGCTGAGTTGAAGTATACAATCATGGAAAAACAATTTCCTTGGTGAAAGCAACAAAGATTTTCAGGCCTTATATATTGAGTTCAAAAGTTGTTGCCTATGTTCCCCACACCATGGTTAAAGACATCTTATCAGACATGGAGATATCAAGCAAGAGATGTAGATGGGTCAACAAATTACAAGAATATGATATGGATATCCAAACAACAAAGCTAGTAAGAGGTTTGGGTCTTGCCAAGCTCATGGCTGAGAGCAATTTGCAAAATGTAGAAGTGAATCAGCTAGAGGAAGAAAGGGTAGATCTTCTTGAGAGATTGGTGAGTTCTGAATGGTACAAGGATGTGATCTTCTACCTCAGACACCTATGTTGTCCTAGTCATTTGAATAAAAATAAAAAAAGAGCCCTCAAGCTGGCTTCTCAAAATATATCATAATAAGACCTTGGGCTGGCTTGGAAGAACCCTGAAGGTGTCCTCTTGAAATGCATAACTGAAGATGAAGCTCCCAAGTTGATTGCTGATTTCCATGGGGGAGTTTGTGGAGGACATTTTCTGGGAGAGTGACAACACATAAGATTTTAAGAGCTGGTTATTGGTGGCCTACTCTTTTTAAAGATGCAACCCAGCTGGTTAGAAAGTGTGATAGTTGCCAACGTTTCTCTAGAAGACTGAAAGCTTTAGGCTCCCTTCCTTTGCAACCTGTATCAATTGAAGCCCCTTTCAAACAATGGGGAATGGACTTCATTGGTGAGATTTCAGATCCTTCTAGTGCTGGTCATAAATGGATCCTTGTAGCAATTGATTATTTTACAAAGTGGGTTGAAGCAATTCCATCTAGAAAGGCAACACACCAAGTGGTAATGGATTTCTTGTTGAATCATATCATATGCAGATTTGGAGTTCAGTTAAGATTGTATCTGATAATGCCATGTGCTTTAGAGCCAAACCTTTAATGGCAATGTGCAATGAATATGGGATAAATCTAACTTATTCTTCAAACTACAATCCACAAGGGAATGGACAAGTTGAGTCCAGTAATAAGAACTTGCTCAAGATCATTAGAAGGACCTTGGAAATGAACAAGAAGAAGTGGGGAGAACAATTGAAATTTGTAGTTTGGGCTGATAGAATAACTCCTAAAAGAGAAACTGGTAAAAGCCCATTTGAATTGGTGTATGGAACTCAAGCATTGTTGCCCTTACATCTGCAATTATCCTCATTTCAGTTTTCTCAATAGTTAGAAGATCAAGAACATGGCCCATATGAATCAAGAATCAATCAGATCATTGAGTTGGATGAAGAAAGAAGAGCCTCTCATCAAAGGCATATCAGATTTAGAGAGAAATTGAAGAGGTTGTTTGATAAGAAGGTCACTCCTAGAGCCTTCAATGTGGGAGATCTGGTTTTGCTATGGGATAGTAGGCATGAAGACAAGGGAAAGCATGGCAAGTTTGATGCATTATGGATGGGCCCTTATGCCATTGACATCAGAATTGGTGAGCACACCTTTTTCTCAAGGATCTAGATGGGGATTTTTTGGAGCTTCTGTTAATGGCAGACATTTAAAACATTTCTTGGATTAAATCCCCAAGTGAGGTATGCACAAGTTGTATATTTGTATAGTCTTTGTTCTTGCTTTGTTTTTTGTTGTTGGTTGGTGTGTGGTTTGCCCTTTTGTCCTTGGAAACCATTTTTGGGTGGTTTTCTCGGTCCATTTTTGGTGGTAATTCTAGTTTTTGGGCTGCCTTTGTGTTTTGACTCCTTTGCCCAATGGTTTTTGGCACTTGGTCTATGTTTTGTCCTTGTGGCACTCACTGGGAGTGCCCATCCCCAAGCAAGAGCCAATGTTGGTGCAAATTTTGAACTTGCATCTTTTTGCCCTAATTTTCCATGTCTAATTTTGCTCAGAAAATGTTTTATCTCTCGAATGGGTGATCTGAAATTCAGCTTATCTAGTTTAGTGCTTTGAATGCTTTCAAAATGCTCATAATGTTGTTGTTTTTCCTCATCTGAAATAATTTTCCAAATTTGCCCCCTTTTTGTGCCCTAATTTCTTCATTTTTTTATGGCTGTGTCATTTTTCCTTTGTCAAATCATGAAAAAAACTTGAAGTTTGATCGAATCCCAAATTTGTGCAAGTATTTTCCCAATCCCAAGGTTGAAAATAATGTTAAATCATGATTCAATTGGTTTAAGATCAAGAAATCTGCCTTCCTTGTTAAAAATTTGATTTCTAGGGCATCCTCTGTATTTTTGACGTTTTGACGGTCATACGGGCGTATTATACCCATCAAATTCATCATCACAACATTATGGTAACGTGGTGGGTTCCTATTGGTGGGGATATGTGGGAAAATGTTTCTAACTTGTTGTTTTTAAAATTTTGGCAAAAGGAAAATTTTGTTCCCTAGCTCCGCTTGCTACAGATAAAGTGCCTATGTGGCACATTGTGATTGGCTAGAGGAATGGCGGGTGGCGGGCTTGCCTTAGAAATTTTGCTTCCATTTTGCAAAATTTTCTAAGTTAAATTTTTGCCCGAAGGCCCACAGCGAATGGCAGGTGGACACACGTGCTCTGGAGAGTCATCGGTCACATGGGGTTGGAGGTTTTGATGAATTTGAAGTTTTTAACTTCAAAATTTAAAAAAAGTTAAAATTCAAGCAAATCTCCCATCAAATCATGAAGTGGACACGTGTCCAAGAAGAAGATGGAAGTAAGGGGGTGAGTTTTGTGATGATTTTGAAGTTTTTAACTTCAAAAATGGTAAAAATAAATTTTGGCCCGAAGGCCCACATCGAATAAGAGGAGTGGACATGTGTCCAGGAAATTCAAAAAAGAGGAGGGAGGGGCCGAGGAATTTTTTAAATTTTGACCAATTTGTTCTAAACGAAAGGTGAAAATGAAAAATGGGAAGCTGGCTATCAAGGGAGAGAAGACATGTGGAACATTTTTACAATTCAAAGGTGGGGCAGTCGGCATTGAATTTTGTGAATTTTAAAAGGGTTTGGACCCAATGAATGGGAGAGCGCCAAAAGGAAGAAGAAACGGGTGTTCGGGGGCCCTGGGAATGCGGGAATTTTAAGAAAAATTTTTTCAAAAAATCAAAAATGAAATGCCACGTTTTTGGTGGGGATGACATGGACACGTGTGGCAGTCGGGGGGAGAAGAAGGGAAATTTTGCAAAATTTTCCAAAATTTAAAAAGGTCACAAATGCATTTTTAAAAGATGGGAGCCCGATCCAATCATGTTTTGACATGTGTCCTACCTTGTCTAGAGTCAAAAAGGGTATCTTTGAACTTATTCATGGATCTCATCTGCCACGTGGAAGGAGGACATTAAAAGTTGATCAAAATCGATGGTTACTATGCAATTTCATTTTTTGGCCACCATGGGAGCTCCAAGGAGCTTGGAAATCACATTTCTTCATCAAATTTCATCAAACCTTATATGATTTTGCATCCCTTGGCCTTCTGAGTGCAATGGCACCATTTTTATGACCTAATTTGATGATCTATGATGTTTTTGATGCATTTTTTTGGGCCCGATGTAAAAAACGTGAAAAGTGAAAATCAAAAGTTGCAGAGGTGAAATGATGAGGGAAAAGGTGAAAATGATTGAAAAAACATGTTGGCATGCCTGAATGACAAAAATGTGACCTGGGATGGATAAGAATCTGAATTTGTGTAATATTTTAAAATTTTTATGCATCCCGGCAATACTATGAGCTATTTTCAGTTTTATGTCATTTTCATGAAAGGATAAGGGTTTTTGTAACAAATTTGATCCCTTAAGCATATTATTTGCTTGGGAGGAAGACTCCATGATGGCATGAGTATATATGATATTTTGGAGAATTTTAGAAAAAGGAGGAGAAAAAGGACGTAGAAATTTTTCAAGAAAAAGCGGGAAAAGCCCATTTTCTCTAGAAAAACCACCTGAGAGCCATTTTCAATTCCATATTGCATCAGATTTCATCATGTTGAGTTGGTTTCAGTTGTAAAGCCATCAAAAAGCTGAGATTGTTCCAATAACATTCCCCTGCTGATGTATTTGATCAATTTTGGATTATTTGGTGTTATCTCTTGGCAAAATTTGTATATGCTTATGTTTCAGAATGATTTCAATTTGTGTTTATTACTCATGTTGCAATCTTATGTTTAGGATCTCTTTGATCATACATGGTCTCATTTCTTGTTGATGGTTTAATGGCATTTGCAATCTTATATTCAAGAAGAGCCTTCATCGATAGAAGATAAACAGATTTAAAATCATTTTACTGTCCTTGAATATTGAGATTGTTTGTAAACCTTTGGGTGCACCTTAGGTCATGATCAAATAGGGATTCCTAGATACTTTGTTGGTATTTTGCTTCAAGATTTTGTGGTAGGTTATCAAAGGTTGTGTGGAAGAGTGCAGATCTGGGCCTCCATTTGGTGCACATATCCTGGTTGAAGGAGTATTTTAAACCCATTGAAACATCTCTGTTGTTTAGGTGTTGCAAATCTCTTGCAAAGGTTCTCAAAGAAGTTGGTAATTCCTAGCTAGTCTTGTCTAAACATCTCCCAACAAAATTTCATTCAAACTAACTCATCCTACCCATACTACCCCTACATTGCATTGTGTGTCAACAAAAGAATACAATCCATTCAAAAATGCACAAAGCATATCAAGATTTTATCATGTCTCTAGCAGCCTTAGCCTTGTCTTGAAAGCATTTCCATCATTTAGTAGTGACAACTCTTTTGAGTTTGAATAATGGATAATTGATCATGTTTTCCCAAGGCCATCTCCATACAATGTGCAAAGCATAAGGATATCTCCACCTCCTTCATCAAACAAAGGCTGCAATATAGGTTCTCTTACCTTGGTTGAAAGGCACAACCTAGAATAGTGAGGATTAGATCAAAATCCTTTTGAGGTGCTACCCACTCCTTCAAATCTTGAGTGCTAACAAGTCAGATAGATGTGCTCCCCAACTACAAATGACACACAAATCATTTAAGGTGTTAAACATGATTACAACTAAATCTTGCATGGAAGAATTCATTGTGGCTATTACTTAAATCTATTACTCTTTAGATTTAGATCTGGAATATGCTCTGTAGAATGTTATACTAATTATGGATATGAATACATTAACTCTTCATCTTGCTAACATCCTACACAAGCAACCCTAAAGAGGGCACGATACCTTTGTGCGCCGGGTGAGCACTCATTCTAGGTTGAGTCATGTGCTAGTGTGCCTAGGTTATTACCAAGTAAATTCTAGGTTACATCACTTATACTTTATCGACATGATGGGTAGAAGCGAGAACCTATAAAATATTGTATAGAAACTACAATAACAAGGTTCTTATGGGAAAATATTCTTACTAGGTATGGATGTCCATGGGGTTGACAAGTGATAGGGGTACACATTTCTTGAATGAGACAATCAAGATATTGTTGGATGAATTTATGGTTGCACACCAAATGATGACACCTTATCACCTAGATGATTTTTATTGCTCTATAGATTGATAAAGTCCATTACTCAAGCAAATGGGACTGCTGAGGCCTTCAATAAGATATTGAGCCAGACCTTAACAAAAATTTGTGATGTTGGAAGGAAAGATTGGGATGATAAAGTTTTTGTTGTACTTTGGGAATATAGAACAACTTACAAAAGGATAAATAATGCCACACCCTTTTAGTTGGTGTTTGGCACGAAGCATTTTTTCCCATAGAATTCATGTTACCTTCTTTGCAGATTACGTGCATGGGGGGTCTAGTTGATGAGAAAGCATTAGAAAAAAGAATTGAAAATTTAATACAACTAGATGAGAGGTGTGCCATAGCACATTTGATTCAGAAGTAGGAAAATGCCAGGAAGAAGGCATGGCATGATAGACACATAAGGGATAAGAAGCTTAAGGTTAGAAAGATGGTACTTCTTTATGATTCTAAGTTTCTATGTCATCTAGGAAAACTTAAGGTGCATTGGTTGGGATCATATGTTATCACTCACATCCTTGAATTAGGCACTTTTCAGTTAGTGGTGCTTGATGGAACATGGTTACCCGATTACTTTAACGAAAGTAGGCTGAAGCCCTACCATAAATAAGATTCTTGGTGTTTGTAATAAGCGTATTGCCATTTAGTATAGATTTCCTTTCGTATTTATTTTAATGTATTTCATTCTTTGTTTCTATGCTTTTTAAATTTAGTTCGGTGTTTTATGCAATAAGTGCATTTGCACACTTGAAGCATTTCCATTCCTTTCCTTCATTCCATTTCATCTCCCTCATTCACTTTTCTTTCCAATTATATTCCAAAATAGCCCCCACATACAATTTTGAATGTACAAATGTAAATACAATTTTGGTTTTGAGTAAAGGAAACCTCACCTTCATTGAGGAGGGCCTTCATTCCAACACTATTGCATGTGTGAAAATCCATATGCCAATAGTTTTTGGTGACTCTATTAGGGATTCTAGAATCATTTACCAATGATTAGTTAAATATTTATGACTATCCTCTCTGCAAAAGCTCCAGTTCTTCAACCAAATCTTGTGCCCAACAAATATTTTCAAGGAGACATTACTGCGAGCCTTGGATAGTAGCTTGAAAAATTGTGAAAGGTCACAACAATTTTTGGTTGTTGATAGAGTCATTGATAGATAAATCTACATTGAAGACCTTAGAAGAAGAGCACTCAAGCACTTATGGCCAGAAGACCTCCTAGACATGTGTTGATCATTGTTCACCGACATGGTCCTCTTCCACCAAGGTAATAATTTGTATAAATATTATAGGTAACTCACCTATCTTGCAACAAAATATTCTTTTTGCAGATACTCAAGAAGACATATCATCAGATTTGAGGCAAGCTATTTGGGAAAAGCACACGAGAAACTATCATTTTCATCTCACTGCATCAGTACTAGATAATGAAGAAGATAAAGCTATGAGAGTTCTTAGAGTAATTTAGGCATAAAGAGAGAAAAGAAAAGGAAATATTCGATTAGAACATGTCGGTGATCCTTTCATAATAAAGAGGACTGATTTCAAACTGGGAAAGAGGTTTACTGAGGAGAAAAGCTAAAGGTCAATCAGATCCCATTTTTTAATTTCAAGGAAAGTTTGGTCTCAAATTATCTCCTCTAAGGAGGAACACGCTCTGTAGATCTATGCGCCTTACATCAAGTCTTGAAAGAGAAATCAAGGAAGGAATAACTACAAGTTAAGCACTTTTCTTGCTCACATTGTTTTTCCTTCACATACCACCTTCCCAAGATGACAATTAACGTACCATGGGGAAACGCCATAGGCCCATTGTCCTTACGATCTCGACATGACCTCCCATGAGGATTGAGGAAGATTCTTCCTACATTCAATATAAATGGGAAGACTTCATCCCATGACCACATTTCCGCCTTCCTTGTTGCATGTGTAGTTTTTTCAGTGGAATATAAAGATGTTGTTGTTCACCTCTTCATTGAAACATTACATGATGTTGCCACAGATTGGTTTCATCATCTGCCAAATGGATGCATTACGAACTAGAGTGATATGAACACTAAGTTTGAGGACCGATTCAAGATGGCAGAAGATGAACATGCCCTTCTTGCCTAACTATCTCAGGCGAAGAAAGAACCAACAGAACCCATGAGGAATTTCATGGCTAAATTCAACAAAATGGTGAACAAAGTTCCTGTCGGGATTCACCCAAACCCTAATGGACAAAAATGTTTCTTTATTAATGCACAACAACCAAAAGTATGCTATCAACTGAGAAGAGCTAGAGTGGCTACTTTACAAATTTCTAAATCCTTGGCCATAGAGATTGAAGATGACTTAATCATGGTGTGAATAATTCAAGAAAATTTGCCTCAAGGGAAAGAGTAAAATAACCCCTAATGTTTCTAAGGCTATACTCACTAAGTTAGAAAATAATGTGCTAGCTTTGAAAAATCAAGTTGCTCAAAGTAGTAAACTTGCTCCTTACAAAGACATCCCAAGAAAAGGCTTTGTTCCCAACAAATTCATAATTTTTAGCACTCAGAAGAGGATTGCTATTGAAGCGCTCCACAATTAACTTAAAATGTGACATTGTTAAAGAAAGAGATGATGAAGTTGAGGTCATTGAGGTTGCGAAGAAGAGCCGGACTCTAGGACATGACGAACTGAAGTCGAAGATCCTAAAGGAGAAAGTAATAATCATTTCTTGAGTACCATTTAGAAGAAGAAGGCGAATATTAAGAAATTATAAAAGATATGAATAGTCAATCATTTGTTATCGTCACACGCTCTCGGAAGAAGGAGCAAAGTACCACTAAGGTGGAAAATAAAAAGAGCTCCAAGGAAGCTCCTAAAGAATCTAAGACTAAGGAAACTTCCAAAGAATCTAATACAACTAAGATTCCTAAAGGGTCCATGGTGGTGAGGTTTGCAAGTTCAAAACTATCTTAAAGAAAGGAGGTCCTTTGTCAAGTAAATTAGTTGATAAATCAACTATGAAGAAAGTTTTGCTTCCACATCAATATCAACCAAGCCTAAATAAAAGGTAAAAAGTGTGCCATCATCAAGTTGAAAGAATGAGTATACGAGACATCAAGTATGGTCATTTTGCCCAAATTTGATATCATTGATCACATCAATAAAATAAAAATTTCCATGTCACGGGAAGAGTACTTGAAGTACAATAAGGATCAAGTCAAGAAATGGGATAAGTTTATCAAAGGCTACTCTCTATTGATTCCTCTAAAGGAATTCTGAAAACTCAAAAGATAGGAAAACTCAAAATATTGTGGAAGACACTACACCTTCAAATGAAAAGATTAAACCTTTATTTATGTCCAATCTGATCAACGGATGTAAATTAAGTAATTACATTATACATTAAGAGTCTCGGATAATGTAATGCCTAAAAAATTAGCACTTGCTCTTGGGTTGACTTTTACAAGAACATTTGAATCTTGTTACTCAATGGAGACAAGACAAGTTCCTCTTATTGGGAAGATTAAAGATGCTCAAATGGTTTTAGCTCAATTTTCTCAAAAGTGAGTCAAGGTAACCATTCTAGCTGCTAACATTCCTACTTTATATGGTATGTTGTTGAGCATGAAATTTTTCATATATTTGGGTGGTGATATTCAAAAGGATTGGTATCATTTTATGATCCCTATCAATGGAGAAATGAATAAGCTAATGCCGAAAACACAGGAAAAGTTCATCGTAACAAAAACTAATGAGCCCTATGCACAGGTCCTGTTTTAAAACTCAAGTATGGGTAATTATATGATGATTGCAGAGGTTCATGCACCTGAGGTCACTTTCTAAGATCTCAATGAATTTTGGGTTCTTGATTTCGATGGAAGCTATTGCTCAACAGGTTCTGGCACAAGAGTGGTGCTCATATCTTTGAATGGTAAAATATTTTCTTTTCTTACAAACTCCAATTTTCAAATAATAAAAACACTATAGAATACGAGGCATTAATCCTTGACCTCTAATTTATAGAAGAGAAAGGGATACAAAAATTGAAAGTATTTGGAGATGCGAGTTGATCGTAAAACAAGTACAAAATCAGTTTCACATAAAGAATGATCATTTGATACACTACAAAAATAAAGTGTTGGGCCTTAATATAAACCTTCGATGATTTTTCCATAGTATCTATCCCTCATGAAAATAATGACAAAGAAGACTCCCTAAAAATCTCAGCTTCATTGATGATCCTTCATTCATAGTTTGATCAAGACAAATACACCATTGAAATGATTTTTAGGCCAAGTGTTCCTGACAATGCAGAAAATTTGCAAGTCTTCAATGATGATCAACAAATTATTACCTTCTTAGAAAAGAGAGATAATTTTAAACAATTGTACTTTGAAGGAAGTGATTCTTCATTTCACGAATCGAAAACCTCACACATTGAAGGAGTTGAGAACGATGATCTTGGTGATAGCATCATTTAACTCAAATGAAAAAAATCCAAAAGGATTGGTTTCACTTGAAGAACTTTTTGATAAGCATGACAGGTTTATCAAAAAGAGAAAGAGTAGGAGGGAACTAAAAATAATAATGCTATGAGAAATTTAACATTGGTACTAAGGAAAAACCTCTCTGGTTAACATTGGTAAGTGTTTCTCACATGAGGAGAGCAAAACAATTATAAGCCTCCTTACCAAATATTCTGACTTCTTGGCTTACTCATATGAAGACTTGAATTCTTTCCAAAATAGGGAAATCAAGCATGGAATACCTTTGAAATTTGGTGCAACTCCACTCAGGAAGAAGCAAAGACAATATAACCCCAAAATAGTAGGGACAATATTCCATGAGGTTCAAAATATGTTAAATGCATGAATAGTTTTTCCTATTCGACATTTAACTTGGATAGCTAATATTGTACCAGTATGTAAGAAAAATGGATAAATTAGGATTTTCATGGATTTCAAAAACTTAATCAAGCTTCCTTGAAGGATAACTATCCACTTCCGGTCATGGACCATATTTTGTAGGCAGTAACTAGATCAGAAATGTTATCTATGCTAGATGGTTTCTCTAGTTATAATCATATTGAAGTGGCTAGAGAAGACTAACATAAGACCATGCTCACCACCCCCTAGGGTACGTTCGGTTATAAAATAATGCCTTTTGGTTTGATCAATGTTAGCGTAACTTTTCAAAGGGATATAGATATGGCATTTGCAAATTATAAAGACAAAGTCATCATGATATACCTAGATGAATTGAAGGTGTTCTCAAAGAAGCGAGAAGAATACCTAAGAGATTTGGAGAAAATATTGCAAAGGTGCAGGCTTCATAAGATCTCGTTGAATCCAAATAAGTTTGTGTTTGGAGTTATGGAAGGGAAACTCATAGGTCATATTGTTTGTAAAGAAGGAACTAAGATTGATCCTAAACGCGTTCAAGCTAGCAAGAATCTTTCCTTTCCCATAAGTAAGCCTAGAGTCCACTCATTCTTTGGGAAGGTGAACTTTTTGATAAGGTTCATGCCAAATTTTTCCAAGCTAATCAAATAAATTGTTGACATGATGAAAGGTAAATAATCCTTCAAATGGTCGAATGAAGGTAGAGAAGCATTTGAACAAATCAAGGGTGTTATTGCAAAATCTCCTACATTGGTGTGTCCTAATTTTAAAAAGGATTTCATAATCTATTGTTATGCTTTGCCACACACGATCTTTGCCATCCTGACTCAAAAAAATCAAGAGGGAATCAAATATCCTATTGTATTCATGAGCTATGGATTCAAAATACATGAATTCAATTACACCCCTTGAGAGACATGCTTATGCGGTGGTTAGAGCCTTGAAACATTTCAGATACTACATATTGAATTCTCACACTAAAGTCTTAGTTCTGGATACCACAGTTAAATAAATGTTGACACAACAGGAACCAAGATCTAAAAGAGGTAATTGGGTCTCTAAGATCTAAGAATATGACTTGGACATCAATCCTACCAAGTTATTTTGAGGAAGAGGACTTTTCCAACTCATCGTAGAGAATGAGCCACGAGATGACTGAAGAAGAACTAGTTGAAGAAAGTTTACCACTGGTAGTTTTCATCAGTACCATAGACGAATGGTATTCAGATATAGCCTAATTTCTCACATATGGAGAATGCCTTGAGAATTTGATAGCTAAGGAAAAGAGAGCTATCAAATTAAGAGTTGTCAGGTATGTCATTTGGGAAAACACTTTGTTCAAGAAAGGAATTGATGGCATGTTCCTCAGATGTGTCGATAAAGAACAACAACCTAGGTTGTTGGAAGCCTTTCACAATCATGCTTGTGGTGGTCATTTCTCTAGACTAGTGACAACTCATAAAATTTTGCGAGCACATTATTACTAGCCCACTATGTTTTCGATGCCCAGAAATGGGTAGCAAAATGTAAAGCTTGTTAGCAATTTGTTGGAAGACCTAAATTGGTGGCTTTTCCTTTGAAGCTAGTTTTCATTAAAGAGCCCTTTCAACAATGGGGGTTGGATTTCATCGGGGTCCTGAACCCAAATCCAGTACTAGTCATACTCACATGCTCACTACTGCTGAATACTTTACAAAGTGGGTAAAAGATATATCGGTGAAACAAACATCTATTGCGGTAATCTATGACTTCATCAAAGAGAATATATTGGTTCATTATGGAATTCCACACAAGATCATGATGGAAAATGCCTCTATTTTTTATTCTATAGAGATGATAGGTTTTTTTTATGGGTATGGGATATATTTATCTCATTCATCAGATTACTACTCATAAGGAAACGATCAAGCAAAATCTAGTAACAAAAACATCATTACTATCGTGTGCAAGTTAGTAAAAGAAAATCAAAGAAATTGGCATAACAAGTTATATGATGTGTTATGGGTTGATCGCATAAATCCTAAAAAGGAAATCAAGATGTCCCCTTTCCAACTCTTATATAGAACCGATGCTCAAATTCCCATCACATTGGAGTTATAGGCATTACTGATTGGCTCAAGCAATTGACGATGAATGCTTCGCCAATGCATTAGATAAAAGGATCATGTTCTAAGAAAGCTCAAAGAGATAATAAGTCAAATGGAAAACATGATCGAGGAACACCAATCAAAGTGAAGAAATTGTTCAACAAGAAAACTAAGGAGAGACAATTTCAAATCAATGAATTAGTTCTTCTCGGGATAGGAGAAGTAAACCAAATGGAAAACACGGGAAGTTTGATCCATTGTGGTGTGTCCCATTCAAGATCAGAAATTTCTATGGAGGCAACACCTATTACCTAGCATATCCTGAAGGAACTCATTTGCTTGTACCCTATAGTGGGCGATATCTCGAGCACTATCAAAATTGAAAATGGGTTTTCCCGTATGTACATAGGTAATTAGGATTTTGATTTGTTTAATTTCCTATTCTCTGGTTTCCTTTCTTTTGTCATCCCATTTTTATGCACCATCATTTTCAGGATCGTGTTCATTAAATATTTGGGTCTGGATCCATTACTACGTCTGTGAAGTCCTCGTCCCTAATAAGAGCCAACTGTTATCAACTAATTTTGACTTCGTAAAATTATTAAACGTGATTTTTTTTAAAAAAAAAAAAAGAAAAAGTGTTCTTTCATGTGATTTATCACCCTTGTCATGATTGTCTTGTTCTTGTGATCGTTTTGTTCTTCGTTTCACTCATTTCGGGTGAAAACTCCTCCTGTTAGGTCGCGAACTGCGTTAATAATTTATTTATTTATTACCCTTTATTTAAAAAAATTAATTTTATTAATTTTTGGGGTTTTTTATTAAATAAATATTAATTTAATATTTATTAAAAAAATAAATCGACAAGTTCTTTCTTATTGCCAGAAAAAATAAAATTCCACTTCTAATTGTCGGGGATGCCAAATTGGCTTTCCACTTTTAATTTCCCCTTTGTTGGAAAATTCTTCTTTTTTCCACACTTGTGGAATTTCTTCTTGACTACCAACTTGACCAGATGGCAAACTGGAAAAATATCTCCCAATTTCCCACATGGGAAATAAATTGGAATTGCAAGCCTACTTTGCCATTATGAATCGACAAATGACCAAGTTTTTCCCATCTTTCCATGGAAATTAATGCCCACTACCAAAGAAAGGGAAAATTGGTTATTCCAACGGAAATAAGAAATGGTTATAAAAGCTTCTTTAATCCTCATAACCATTTCTCCATCAAACTTGCTAGAAAAATTCATGCAAATAAGTCATGTGAAGCTTTCCAATTTCTTCTTATTTCTTCTGAAGGAACATCTTAGAGAAATATTTTATCACATCCCTCAGGAAATACAAAAGTAAAGGATATTTCAATGCAATAATTTTCCCGATTCAACTCAATCAGTTAATCTTTCATGTTATTTCTAAACTATTTTTGCATTTCAATATAAAGAAGAAGCAAAGAAAGACATTCACGTTGCAATCCAGTTGAAAGATCTCTACATTCCATGCCCAAGAAGAAACAACAAATCACCACGCCACCCAAGATAAAGAAGAATTTTCATGTTAAAACAAAGAAGAAGACCAACGTGGAAGGAGGAGCTTTGGCACATTCCAATCGAGAGATAGAAGATCCAACACATACCAAGAAGGATTTTTTCTTCTTTCACGGGAGCTAAACAACAATTTCCAACACAATTGTTAATAAAAATTTCAAAGGAGAAAAGAAGAGGGAGTCCACATGATCCATTGTAGGAAAATATCCATGTAGCATTAGAAAAGAACCACTTTTAGGATAAGAAGGTAATATTAGGTTCATCATTCCACATAAAAGAAGAGCCAACATTGTTGGCCACATAAGGAATCCATTCACACATTTAAAAGGGAAAAGGAGGTCCAAACACTTGCAAAATAAACATTCCCCTGTAACCAAGGAAAGAAAGGCGACGTAGGCCCAAAACCAATGCACACATAGCTATCTTAAAGGACCTCACGTAATCACAAAATCAGGCCAATTTTCAACGTAAAAATCCAACAGGCCACGGTGGAAAGGAGAGGATAGAGCCAAATTTGTTTGAGTAAAGAAACAAGTTTCCATTTATTCAAACCCAATCCAAAAAAAAAAAAAAAAATTGAACGCATTCTGAGAGGAAACAAGTTTAAATTCAACTTCTTTGCAAAAGGAGAATACCACATTTTAGGCCAAGAAGGCAAATACCTACACATGCAAGTAGTTAGCGAGTCCACACATGAAAGAGTGATATCCCATGTTGCAAGTTAAGCTAAGACAAAGACAATGCATTGCATGAGAAATCTCAACGCATTCCTAGCGAAAATAGTGAATTTGAAATATTAAAATCGGGAGATTTTAATTAAAAAAATAAATATCATTGTTATTGCTAGATTTGGAACTCGAGCTTAGTCTCGATATTTGTTTTTGGCATTTAAAAAAAATGTAATTCAGGGTCAATAATTGTTATTGTAATTTTTAAAATAATAATAATAATAATAAATTAAATTATCCATATTTCTCTTGTGTAGAAGGTGTTTGAGAGCGAGACTTGACATCATTTACATCACTTTGCATGCTTGACTCATTTTTATATTAAATTCATAATGGCTGAAAAATCTAATAAATTTGCAGGAAAATTGAGGAATCCAGTGGAGAAATCAAATAAGTCCGCACTCAAGTCACGAATTCCATGGAAAATTCCCTCCTAGTTTTATCAAGTCTGCATATGACAATATCAAGTTTTGTGATCGGGTGAAAGCTGAAGGAAAAACCATATTCTTAGGCAGGCTCTACCATAGTGGTCTACCCAAGCAATGACATTTCCGGTCTCGATGCAATGATGAACGGAGTTAGTTATCACATGCGTAGAGCATTATGATCCCGAGAGACGAGGAATTTACTAAGCTAATCGTGATATTTTCCTCTTAATCACACCAAAGCACATTGAGAAATTGATCAGCATACCTTACTTCCCTAATAATGCTGACATCACTCGAAAGTCAACACAATAATTTTGGGATAAAGAACCCCTTAGGCGGAGTAGGATGGTTAATAACAATTGGTTAGTGACCAAGAGACCTCGAGTTAACCGACTTCCTAAGGAACTGTACCGTGTTGAGTTCGTGGAGGAAATCGGGGACATGATCACTCTCCTGAGTCAAGTCTTCAATCTACCCTCCACAGGATTTTCCACCCATGGATGTATCAGTTTATCTGTATCATCCTTTCCAAGAGAGAGTTTGTGGATTGGGCCACCATCATCAGTGATACTCTTCACAAACAATTGATCGAAGTGAAGATGACTAGATGTTTCTACATGACATCATACTTGACTTATGCAGTGGCTAGAAGAAAGCTATTTTCGGGGCTCGAAACAAAAGGATTCATGGGTCCATCAAATAATGTCTTCCATTATTATCTGTAGTTAAGTTTCAAAAATAGCTCTCATCATTTTAGAAGAGTTAACGATGCATTCACCTTCTGCGTGATTCAAAACTTGAATTGGAATATAGAGGAAAGATTCTCTAAAGAGGCCATGGATGTCATTTCCCAATGGGGAACATGGTTTATTCAATTTTCATCCTTTTCCTACATTCATGTGAGTGGCTTTACGGGTACTCCATGGAAGCTTCCTAAGTACATCAATGACAAGTGGGCATAAAAGGAGCTTTGGCGACAACTTTTACAAGTTCATTGTCTTCTCAGTGACAAGCATCATTCAAGAATTCATTTCCCAATCCAAATTGGGGAATATCAATGTCCAAATCTCTTTAGTGCACAACTCATGGAGAAAGAGTTTTCCCTCATCACTATTCATCCATATGTGAAGAGATTCTAGTTTGATATCAACGGATATATGCAGAAGATTCTTGGGGAAAAGTATCAACACAACCCTACCATGGAAGATTTTTGGGCTTCCTATTCAGACGAACATGAAGTGAGAAGGTGAGAGTTTTCCCACCTAACCCTTTCTCAGATCAAGGCCTTTCGCATCGAAACCCTCTAGATTCATTAGTGGATGATGATGAAGATGTTATTGATCCCTCATATGATGCAGTTGCTTTTACCCCGTTGCCACGAATTGATTGGACCAAAAGAGATGAATTTTCTCTTGATAACAAGAATCAACCAATTCTTGAAAGAAGCATATCCTGGTATGAAAGAGAACTTGAAAAGTTACCATCAATCCAAGATCATACCTCAGGATTACAAAAATTGTCAACTCGAGGAGGTCTCTAGTCAACCAAAGCTTCTTCTCAATCAACCTCTGTGCCATCTAGTCATACACATCAAGCAAGAAAGGAGTGGTTTCCAAAATCCACTTCACCAAAGAAGGTGTCGCGAGGTGAAAAATCTAAGGGTCCTAGCCCTAGTGAAGGAAGAGAGTGTGTATCAAGATTTTCCACTTCAAGTAGAGATTCTTCTACTCACATTGTTGATAGTTCGTAGAAGCTCATAACAAACAATCCTTAGTCATGCCTTGCACAAGAGTCCACTCAAGTGCAAGTAGTCCAGATATCGAATGCTTTGTGAACCTACCGTTCACGAAGATATTTCTCAAAATTGCCCTAATGTTCAAGAGGTCGATATCAAGGTTAATTCACCAAAGATTGAGGTCATGGAAAGGATTCTTGTAGAAATTAATGATGTTGAGAACAATGGGAATTTTGCTTGGACTCCAGTGCTTCGTATGCATAAGTGGTGAAAGATACTCCTTTTTGGGTTGATTTTGAAATCAAGAAAAGGAAGAGGGTTTTCAAGGTAATTGACATTAACTTCAATGCCCTTTTTAATCTTTCGAATGATTTCATTCCCAAGAAACCTAAAGTTCTCTCCCGAAGAATGGTGGATGATGACGGAAATAGATTTGTGGATCTTTCCATCCCACTATTTAACAAGGAACCGGATGCCATGACATCTACGATTATAAATTTTCCAAACTTGGAATTGGGAATTCCACATTGCAAAGTGACATGGTGATGTCGCAAGATTCAATAGATATCTTGCTAAAGAGTATTGAGAAATATAAGTCTCGAACTCTCACTCAAGGCCAAAAAGAATCAATTGGTGGATTATGTTCAACATCGATAGATCCCATATCATCCACTTTCCCAATTACTCGATGCAAGTGGTGGTTGCCTTCGATGAATAAACTCTCAATTTTTCAAAATAAATAAACACATTGGTCCATGTCACTAAATTTGGCTTTTAGAGATTCTCCTTTTTGGTGGAGAGATGATCAAAATAGTCGTTAAGCTTCATAAATATATTAATGCATATATTGATCCAATTCTTTCTTTCAAGGAATTTTTTTTTCTAGAATATCAAATTTGGATGAGATATTTCCTATTTTATAGGAGATTACATGTATGGAATATTCAAATTTAGCCATTGAAGGAATTATCGAATTTGAATGTTGAGGACACCCTTTCTTTGGTGCCTCGCATCTCAAATCAAGAAATATACTTCTCGAGGATTCTATGATCCATTACGAGAGCATATGCAATGAAGCCTTCACTTCATTCACCTTGATTCTGGAGTTCATAGATGAGATCCCTTGCAATCTTGGAAATGAGAAAACTCAGACTTATTCATTAGAACATGTGGAGGATCAATTTTCACAATTGTTCGAAGACATGTATATACGCCATCAATTTATCTTCAGATTCAATGGAATGTTGCATCAAATTAAAGAACTTGTTTGAGAATATTCAATCAAAGATGGTCAATCTAAATGATATGCCAGGTAGGATCTTGGAATTGTAGGTGTTTTGTGAGGTTGTGCTTCGACTGAGTGAACCTCCTGAGGAAGAAAAGATGTTTGAAACATTGGGAAGGTTCAGATCCTTTCAATTGGCGAAGGCGGTGGATCCTAATTTCACTAATGGGATGAGGAGATAGCTTTTACTGGTATCTAACAAAGTGGGAGAGTCCATTTCTCATACATTTGAGATAGGCGGACCCCACTTTAATGGATAAGGCACTAGTTTTTGTCATATGTCAAAATGTTACTTTAAGTGGGTTATTGTTAAACTCACTTTTGAAAAACTTTGGATAACTTAAGTGATTTCTATTTTTAGTTACTTTTAATAAAGTTGGTTGAAAAATTCAAAGTCACTTAAGATGCCCTATTTAATGTGCATGTAAACCACGACTACTTTATAATTAATATTTGGGTTATAAAAGGAATTTGGAGGCTCATTTGTAAGGGTGACTTTGAGAGAGGAGAAGAAAATACTCTTATGTGTAAGCTTTATTTCAAAGAAAGAAAACTTTTTGTTCTTTTGAGAAGACATTTTAGAGTTAATGAAATATGAACTTTGTGTCCCATTCATTGTCTCTTATAGTATTTGATGTTCTTATTTAATTAGATGTTAGTGTTTGAATCTTGCATGCAAATATTATCTTAGATCTTATTTTCAATGTTACTAATATATTTTTCTAGTTCATGGTGATCAAACGTTGATATCTACTTGCTCACATGTGTTCCTTTTACTGATTCTTGTTTAGCTGATGCAAACACCATTTTATTTGTGTTATTTATTTATTATTCTTCTCCATGAAATATTAAGACTCTACTTTTACGTAACTATTGCATGTTCCTTCCAACCATTCCTTTCCTTCATTCCATTTCATCTCCCTCATTCACTTTTCTTTCCATTGATGTTCCAAAACACCTCCACATACAATTTTGAATGCATAGATGTAAATATAGTTTTGGTTTTCAATAAATACAACCTCACCTTCATTAAGGAGGGACTTCATTCCCACATTGTTGCATGTCATTTGCATGCTTGCAAATCCATATGTCAATAGGACAACTGAGTTCATATATTAGGAAAAAGAAGATAAAATAAAATATAAATTGGATGAAAATAAATTCGTTGGAAATATATTGCTAATACAAGTAGGTCTTTATGAATTTTGTGAAATTATATCATCATAATAAATAGGAAATTTGAAAAAAATATGGTTGTGGAAAAAACTTGAAAATTGGCATTAATACAAAAATGGCATAATTTAAAATCTTCATTCTGGGGAAATTATTATCCAAATGAAGTGGGTTTTATCTAATTATGAAGGTCTTGGGGAGAGGAATGGATGCTCCAAATTTGGTGGGATTCTCTCACGGGGTTTGAGAGAAAAAGTTGAATCAATTTTGCATGGGTATGGGGTTTTGAAGGGTTTTGGAGCTAAATAATGATTTTGTTCAAAACTTGGAAAATTCTCCACCATAGCACATGAGTAATGGCTCAAAATGGAGGTCTTGGGATACAAAACTTTTTGGTAGATTTTGGGAACCCTCCTCTGTGTGAGTTTAATGCAATCTTCAATTCAAATTTCAAAAATTTGGGAAAAACAAGCTTTCAATAGCTGGAAATTTCAAGTGTTTACATGTTATTAATCTTAGATCCTTACAAAAGAAAAATCAAGAGGAATCTATGGTCAAAATTTGGAGATATTTGGACTAAGGGATCAAAATTTATGTGCAAAACATTTTTTTGGAAACCTAGGGCACAAGGGGTGGTTTTGAAAGCATGAGGGAGAAATAACCAGCTTGAAAAAGTGGTTTAATGGAGGAATTTCATGTTTTCAAATTTTTGTGTAATGGAGGGAAAGTGTAGTTTTGAACTCACTTTACACCTTGGTGGAGAATTTACTTTGCAAATGAAAAGTGGATTTTTCACCTTTGTTAGGCTCCTAACTCTACTTGAGGTTCCCTAAACCTTCGGTGTAAAATCTCCATCAAGAAAGGACATCATACTTCAGTGTCAAAAAAGTTTAATCTTGTTATAATCCAAAAATATTTTCTCATCCTTTATAATATGAAGTATACTCCTTGATATTTCTAATGACCGGCATGTGAGATCTAAACACCATTCAGGGTTCATGAAACCTTTCATAGAAGTTGGATTATCAATAGTGCACACACTCATTTTCCTTGAAAATTCCTCAGAGAAAAATATTTCCCAAGACTTCTCCAAATCCCAAAAAATATCTCTCAAACCATACTTCCATGAACAAAACTTTGAGACCTTTTTAGTGACAATAATATGAGCTCTTGAAACTCGTTGAAGCTCCCAAAACCTTTCTTAGAAGTTGAATTTCAAAAATGAGAAATTTTTACCAATTTTGACAAAATGATTGAAAAGGGGTGAAATTTTTGATGAGGTTATCTAGTAGAATGTAAGGACATTTTACGGGCTAACAAGATGGATATCTACAACTAAATATGTAGTAGATGGGTCCATTAATAAGTTCAAAGGTGATTGGTCCCAAAAGGTTTTCAAAGGTTCATGGAATTGATTACACCAATACCTTTCCAAAATTGTAAAGATGTACTCTATCGACTCACTCTTTACATTTCCACAACTAATCACTATGATTTTCACCATATGGATGTGAAGAGTCATTTTCTTTATGGTGACTTTTAGGAGGATATTTACATGGATTAGCCACATGGTTTTATCAAGGAGTCTTCCTTACTATGAAAAATTCAAAATTCTATCTATGGCCTCAAATAGACCCCTCGGTGTTGGTATGCCAAGATGGATTGCATCCTTCTCTCATTAGGATTCACTAGATGACATTCTCGAATCAAATTTCTACTTCTAAAAGGAACGATAACCAAATCGTACCAAGCCAATAACTCAAATGCTAATAAAACACCATGATTAATAAGATGAAAGCAATTCACTAGAATAACTTTACATAAAACCTTTGCAAACAAATGAGTAATAATATCATATATTATTATGGAACTCAATGAAATACAATGAGAATAGGTCCTTCTTCTATAGGCAAGGAATAAAAATCTAAGAACCAGTTAAGGTCGTAGATCAATCCATAAATCAAGGAAGGAACTAGTCATCAAATAACTAGTCAAGACCATAGATTTATGAGAGAACTAGACATCAAGGATCTAGTCAATACCATAGATCAAGGAAAGAACTATACCTAACAACTAGATAATATCCCCTAATATCTAAATAAATAAAAATAAATATCCACACACATAAGTGGGTGAGGATAAATACAATAAAGGTAAATAAAGTACCTAGGTGAGCATGAGCTAAGGTAAATACCTACTCTAACACCCCCTTCAAGCTGAAGCTAGGAGCCAAAACAAAAGTGGCATGTCCACAATATGAGTCCTGAAAACTAGTCCTAATGAGGTACTCATGTAGAATATATCCATGAAGAAATCTTGAATGGAAAGAAGGAAAGAATCATGCTAGAAGGAAAGAGATTGAAGAAGAAGAAGGAAGATGTTCTCACAAACACCCCCATGAACAAATTTTGAAATCCCAAGCATTCCATGCAACTCAAGGTAGCGAGGTGATTCAAAAGGCTTTGTAAAGATGTCTACAACTTGTTGTTTAGTCGAGAATGTACTCTAAGAAAAGAACTCCATCCTGAATGTGTTGATGAATGAAGTGGATGTGTATCTCAATATGCTTGGTCCATTGGTGCTCAACTGGGTTGTGAGAAATGTGAATTGCACTTTGGTTGTCACACCAAAGTATAATAAGTGAATCTTGTGGGAATCCAAACTCTTAATAACTGTCAAAGCCAAAGAATCTACTAAATCGTTGTAGTTATATTACCTGTACTTTACCTCTAAAGATGAAAGTGCAATATCATGTTACTTTTTACTCACCCAAAAAATTGGATAAGAACCAAGACAAAAACGATAGCCATAAGTGGAATGTCTATCATCAATAGACCCTACCCAATTTGAATCTATATACCCAACCAACCTGAGTAGAACCCCTAGTGTAGTGTAGGCCAAAGTGCAAAGTTCCATGCAAATAGCACAAAATCCTTTTTTTAACCTTCTAGTGACTACTACGAGGAGAATGTGCAAACCAAGATAAAATCACTACTACAAATGAAATATCGGGGTGAGTATGGGTCAAGTACATGATACTTCCAACTAATTTGCCTATACAATGTAGGATCAAAAGTGGTGTGGTACATGTGGAAGTAAGAGTAATCCCAGTTGAAAAGGAGATGGACTTGGCTTGCGATCAGCCATATCAAAGTGTCAAAGAAGATCGTGTGTGTACTTTTGCTGACTCAAATGAATCCCCTGAATCTATCCGAGAAATCTACAATCCAAGTAAATAATGCAATAACCCAAGATTTCTCATGTCAAACTATGTAGAAATAGCCTTCTGAATAGTTTGAATGTGGGAAGAAGAGCTTCAAGTAAGTAATAGATCATCAACATAGAAGACAAAGTATCACAATATCCTTACCAACATATTGGAGATACACCTTTGTATGGTCGAGGTGGTAATGAACAAAATTAGTAGATAGAAGAAAAGAATCCATCTTCTCATACCAAGCCGAGAGGAGTTTTTTTTGAGACCATAGAGAGATCTTCTTCACCGCTTGAGCTTGTGCATAGTGACTTGACGGTTTTTCATACCCCCTCTTTCAATGGAGATAAGTATGCACTTACCTTTATTGATAATTTCTGAGGCATACTTGGGTTTATTTTCTCAAGTACAAATGAGATGTTTTTACACACTTCAAAGTCTTCAAGGCTTTGGTTGAGAAACAATCTTTAAGTTGCATAAATAACCTTCACATTGATAATGGGGGCTACTTCAACAATGAGTTTTATGAATTTTTGGCAACTCAAGGAATTATTCACCATCATTTTGTTCCTCACAATAGAATGGCTTAGCAGAAAGGAAGAGTAAAAATTTGAAGGAAATGGATAATTATATGATGCATTATAGAGATTTACCTCCTATCTACTGAGTAGAAGCAGCTAACTCATTCAGAGAGGTCACCCATCCTAGTACTACTCTAGGTTGGGTGTTTAACTTCCTAGCTCTTATATCATATTACGATTTTCCCGTCACACTAGAAGCTATCTTAGACAAATTATTATGAAATGGATCTTGGTGTTGTTTCCTAATGCACAACCAAAGAAAACTACCTCAAGACAAGAAACTCTAGGATGACCATCTACCATACCATGAGTTCTCAACTCCTTCAAATATCTCGTAATTAAGATGTCCAAATATTTCATACCAAATCTTGCTCTTTGAATCTGTATGAGAAACCAATCCTCTCCCTATAGAAGAAGTGTCATCAAAACCCTCAAAGTGATATAGTCTAGAACTATGATCAATAATACCCTGAGAAATAAGTGAATAAGGCTCCAAAAAAGTTCTTACTTCTGCCCCATGTGGTGTAAAAGTCATTGTTTTCCCTTGACCATAATGACAAATTTGATATACAAAAAGCAAATTTGTAGTGATGTTAGAAACATATAGTGCCTCTTGGATACTTCCACCATCAATTTGTATATCACCTTTTACCTCAATAGAAAGAAAGGAAGAATCTCCAACCTCAATTTTGAAGTAGAAATTAAACCTAGAGAAAAAAAAAGACTCTATGGAAGAAGTCATGTGATGAGAAGCACCGGAATCTATAACTCAACTGTCTACAATTGGTTATTGAGATCTCCCAACAAAATTAAGTGCTTTGTCATGCTAATTAGAAGGATGTGGAGTGAGGATAGAAATTTTGTGTTTCTTGACTATATCCTCTAAGGCTTGCATTTACTTATAACACTTATGTTCTTCATGATCACTACCCCCACAAAAAGAGCATGAAAGGCTAGACTTATTCTTGGATTTAGAAGACTCCTTAGGTTTAGAGTTTTTTTATTTGGGTTTAGGAGCACTTTGAGATTGAGAAGGGGTGGATTTGGTTTTAATTTTTGGTTTCCCTTGCCCTTAGGATTAGATGAAACTAATGCCTTTTGAGAGGTGGAAGACTCAAGGTGATACAATTTGGATTCTTCCCTAGTAAGTCTTTCACAAAATGTTTCTAAGTCAGGCATTTTGAATTTTTCACCTAAGGAAACCATGCTAGAGAAAAAGGTTGAAGAAAAGATTGTTAGAGTAGGTATTTACATTAGCTCATGTTCACCTAGGTACTTTATTTACCTTTATTATATTTATCCTTAATATGTGTGGATATTTATTTTATCTTATTTAGATATTAGGAGATATTATCTAGTTGTTAGGTATAGTTTTTCCTTGATCTATGGTATTGACTAGATCCTTAATGTCTAGTTCTCTCTTAAATCTACTTGACTAGTTCTTTGATGACTAGTTATTTCCTTGATTTATGGCTTGATCTACGACCTTGACTGGTTCTTAGATTGTTATTCCTTGCCTATTTAAGCAAGGCCCATTCTCAATGTATTGCATTGAGTTCCATAATAATATATGATATTGTTGCTCATTTGTTTGCAAAGGTTTTATGTAAAGCTATTATGGTGAATTGCTTTCATCTTATTGATCGTGGTGTTTGATTAACATCTATGTTCTTGGCTTGGTATGATCTGGTTATCATTCCTTTCATGGTATCAGAGCAGGAGATTGTTGTTGACATCCATGTCGTAAGTTTTATTTTGCAAATAAATTCATTGTATATTCATATATTTGGGATTTGGTCATATGTTGTTGTTGCATGCATTTTTATGGAAAACAAAGGCTTCCATTGGATCCAAAAGGCATGAAAACCCTAAGATCAACTGTAAACTCAGCCATTTCTATAGATAGTCATTTTTGTGGTTTTTTGTTGTTATAGAGAAGCACACAGGTTCACCTCGGGATTCATGCTCACCAAGAAAAAAAAATCACGGGATTATTTTGGGTCTGTTGGGTTTTTGAGATCTATACAGAGCAATTTTCTTTTGCGGTGTATTTGTCTCGGTTTGTGCATAGGAAGGTTTTCGGATCTTTCCTTTTTTGGCAGGGGTCCACGGATGTTGTGCATGTTTTTACTATTTCGGGCAAATCCACAGGTTGCTATTTTGCTATTTTCAGCAAACACCCATTAAAATCCTTAGCCCTTGGTCATATGGTATGGTCATATGAGGGCTTAAAGCTTGTGATTCCTACTAGTAGGTGCTTAACTTCAGCCCCCTTTAATTTTATTTGTGCGGTGAAGGCAACAAAATTTTATTTTGTTTTAGTGGCACCTAAAATAAATAACAAAGTAAAATATTAAAAAGCTTGTAACTTTTGATTGGTAACTCGGTTTTGAGTGCCATTTTTGCAAAAGTGCTTGTTTTTTCGTGATATTTCCATTGGAAATATTTATTTTGAGACTTACACTATAATTATAAAGTGTCAAATATGGAGGAGTGTTGTAATCAATTATGGACGTAATTTTGGCTGAGCCTGACATCCTAAATTTTTGGGAGTTGCAATTTGTACCTATCATGGATTCTGAGAATGATATGCTTTTATCTGAAGTATGTGGACTTTAAGAAGATATTGTAAGATTTGTGGAAGAAAATAGATCACTCAAGAAGTGAAGTTCTCTTCTACAATCACTCATTCATGATAAGGATACAATAATACACTTCTGCAGAACAAACTTGCTAGCCTACATCATCACCATCATATTTTGGACAACCATATCCATGCTCCTAGTCCACTTATAGATGTTACTCTTGTACCCACTTGACATTGATCTCGCCGGTCTTTGAGCTTGAAACCCGCTTTTTATGCTTCTAAACTTGTGAGGCTTATTCTTTGCATTCTCTTCCACATCTGTTCCTATTTAGTACCACATGTTGTGTATCCTATACTGCTCAACTACATGGATTTTTTAAGAAGCATACCAATTCCTTGAGTTCTCTCATGCTCTGTTTTATGGGTCTCACTAGCGGAGTCATTGGAGACATTCAGTGGTATTTTTTCCTCTATTCCACATGTTAAGTGGAATTCTCGTCATGACATTGGTTTTGAGTAGATACTTCATTGGGATCACACATTGACAGAGATCTTTTTTTGTTCACTTGACTCTTTTTAAGGATCATGAGTAACACATGAGTTCTGCACCTTCACTCAGGCTTGAGAAACCTAAGATTTTAGCTATCAGACATGATCAACCTGACACACATTCTGATGTTCTTTTGCATGCACCCATTGTGCATTTTACACCAAGTCATATGCAGGCATCTTCTTTATCCGTCAATGTTCATCCGGGGTGGATATCTGATCACTCATGGTGGCAACATAGGCATTCATTGAGAGGACTCTACTAGGCATGGCTCCTCCACCATTAGGCCTCTTGCTCCACTTTCTATACCTTATGCATTGTGATGCTTCTTGTTTTGAGCATTTTTCTTTAGCAGGTGTAGTGTATCTCTCTTGTTTGTTGAGAGATTTTGTATCTATATTTTCGACACTTTTGGCATGTTGACAGTATCTCTTGTGGGGGATCTATTCTGGTGAAGTCCAGTGTTATTTTGTCAGTGTTCGAGTAGTTGATTTTGGGTAACTCATACAAATTTGTAGCATCACTCTGGATTTTATGTCCTTGCCTTGTTGCTTTGGTTTTTGTTCTTGGATTGTGGCACACCTATTTGCAACAATTGATCAAATTATGTTTGGTGTTTTTTTGCACTTTCGACATCACTCCATTGATAGTCTCCTTGTATGGAGCTATTATGGTGAAACCAGTGTCAATTGTTTTTGAGTTTTATGATCGAGCAGTGGATTCAGACCACAATGCACACCAAAATTCTTCAGCATTGTACAATTTTTTGAGCCGAGCTTCTTGGGATGCCTTGGAGTGGGTCTTTACTCTCTTTACTTTGTTGTTACTAGTTTTGGGTACCTTGCGGTGTCCCTTTTTTTCTAGTTATTGTACATGAGTACCTCATCAGGCCTAGTTGTTGGGACTCATATTGTGGACATGCCACTTCTATTTTGGCCCCTAGCTTCACTTGAGGGGGGGTGTTAGAGTAGGTATTTACCTTAGCTCATGTTCACCTAGGTACTTTATTTACCTTTATTGTATTTATCCTCACCCACTTATGTGTGTGGATATTTCTTTTATCTTATTTAGATATTATGAGATATTATCTAGTTGTTAGGTATAGTTCTTTCCTTGATGTCTAGTTCTCTCCTAAATCTATGGTCTTGACTAGTTCTTTGATGACTAGTTATTTCCTTGATTTATGGCTTGATCTACGACCTTGAATGGTTCTTAGATTGTTATTCCTTGCCTATTTAAGCAAGTCCCATTCTCAATGTATTGCATTGAGTTCCATAATAATATATGATATTGTTGCTCATTTGTTTGCAAAGGTTTTATGTAAAGCTATTCTGGTGAATTGCTTTCATCTTATTGATCATGTTGTTTGATTAGCATATGTGTTTTTGGCTTAAGATACGATCTGGTTATCGTTCCTTTCAAAGATTTGAAATGGTCCACTCAACTTGGATAGAACCAAGTAAACACGCTCTTCATCTTTCTTATCTCTTCCACTCCCCTTCAACTTTGTCGAGAAAATTCTTGAACTTGGTAAGATAGTCTATAATTGTTGGAAAATATTTAGGATTAAGAGAGGTGATCTCAATTTTAAGTTACATGGCTCTCATATGATCCACCTTACTAAATAAATCCTTCAATTTCTCCCATATTTTGAAAGGAGAGTCACATTTTTCCAAATGAAATAAAAGACTATCACTTACATAAGTTCATATCAAACCCATACACTCATCAAATTTGCACTAGTATTGAAATTTCTCATATTATCTAGTTAACAGTGGTTGTTCTGAAGAATTTAAAGCCCATAATCCTTTCCACTTAATTATTATTTCCATTCTTGGTTTCCATGTGTGGTAATTATGTGTTGTTAATGGCTCAACATGATCTAATGTAGAAGTAGATAAAGATTCCATCCTCAAAAAATCACCAAAATAAATGCAAGAACCAAACAATGCAACAAGAGCCCCAAACAATTCAACAAGAACCCCCTAGATTTCAGCACTTTATAATGAGTGCGTGTTTCAATATGACACTTTATAATTATAGTGAAATTCTTAAAATAAATATTTCCAATGGAAAGAGCATGGAAAACAATAACTTTTACAAAAAATGGCACTCAAAACCGAGTTACCATCAAAATATACAAGCTTTTCAATATTGTACTCTCTATTTATTTTAGTTGCCACTAAAATAGAATAAAATGCTCTTGCCTTCACCACAAAAATAAAGTGAAAGGGCGCTGAAGTTAAGCACCTACTAGTAGGAATCACAAGCTCTAAGCCTTCATATGACCATACCATATGACTAGGGGCTAAAGATTTCAAAAAAAAACTTATATAGATCTTGAGAAACTCAACAAAACCCTAAAAAATAATTTTGAGTTTCGTTTCGCTTTAGCATGGATTCCAACCCAACACAATCCATTCCTCTACAATAACAAAAAATAAAACCAAATGCCTCCATAAATGGTTGAGTTTACAGTCGATCTTAGGGTTTTGGCCCCTTCCGGATCCAATGGAAGCTTCTGTTTTACATAAAATATATGCAACAAAAAATACGAAAAAATCCCGAATATATGAATATATAAAGAACTTATTTGCAAAATAAAACTTACAGGACATATGTCAATAGCAATCTCTTACTCTGATACCATAAAAGAAACGATGACTAGATCGTACATCAAGCCAAGAACTCGAGATGCTAATCAAACACCACAATCAATAAGATGAAAGCAATTCGCCAAAATAAATTTACATAAAACCTTTGCAAACAAACAATCAACAATATCATATATTATTATGGAACTCAATGAAATACAATGAGAATAGGTCCTTCTTCTATAGGCAAGGAATAACAATCTAAGAACCGGTCAAGGTCGTAGATTAAGCCATAAATCAAGGAAGGAACTAGTCATCAAATAACTAGTCAAGACCATAGATTTAGGAGTGAACTAGACATCAAGGATCTAGTCAATACCATAGATCAAGAAAATAACTATACCTAACAACTAGATAATATCCCCCTAATATCTAAATAAATAAAAATAAATATCCACACACATAAGTGGGTGAGGATAAATACAATAAAGTTAAATAAAGTACCTAGGTGAACATGAGCTAAAGTAAATACCTACTCTAACAACTTCTTTCAGAAATATGATTCAATTTTGGTTATGGCCTCATATGTTGATGATATATTGATCAAAGGGATTTCTTCACCATCCATTGTAGATGTGAAAAAATATATTTAGGAAAAATATTCCATGTCTAACTTATAAGTATTGCATTACTTCATTAGGATCTATATTTCACAATCTGACTTAAGGATTACCATTGCAAAACCTAAGTATGCTCTTGATTTAATTTCTTGATTTTATATGGCTGATTTTAAGCCAAATACAACTCATTTCCCTATATGGAGTCAAACTTGAGGTTGATTGTTCTACACCATCGGTTAATGCTACCTTGTATCAACAACTTGTTAGCTAGTCTCATCTACTTGACACATACCAAAATTGACATTTTATATGTTGTAGGCATGGTCTCTAGTTCATGCAAGATCATTTTGAGCTACACTGGAAAGTAGCTAAGATGTTTTGTTAGGTTGTGGAGCCTGTTTTCATGTGTGAAAGTGTTGAAGACTCGAACACTAAGAGTACTATACAATATTTTTTTGGACGTAAATTGTTTTTGGCCTTGAGAAAACAAACCCGACATATCATAAGTGGGAAACGTGCTATTCTCATATGGGTGAGATTTTTGACCCATAGGTTTTTTTATTGGTACATGGTTTTGGCCCATGGTTTTGATACCCACGGTTTGTAAAATTGCTTAAGTAGTTTCCTACTTATATGGTTTTATGCATATGGTAGGATATAATGAAAAACATTGTAGATATGCTTTGAATTCAGTTTGTGAATTATGTAGAGTTTGTTGAGCATAACTCCAAATGGATTTGGGTATTGTATTGAGAGAGCGTTGGCTTTGTAATAAAATCTAAGAAAGTAATTCTTGGTGGACGTAGCCCAAATTGGGTGAACCACGTTAAATACTATCTCTTTGTGTTGTGTTATTTTATTCTGTAATTTTATTTGAGATCTGTAATAATTTATGCATATTAGTTTCTACTATTGTGATTCTGTGAGGGATTATTCCACATATTTTATCCCTTATTTACTAACAATTAGTATCAAAGTCTGGTTTGGTTTGCTAAAGTGTTGAATCACAGGGAAAGTTTTATCTTGAGTGGGAGCTATGGTAGATGATGGAAGATCTAGGGTTGATAAATTCAACGGGTAGAATTTCAGTCTTTGGAAGATGCAGATGGAAGATTACCTTTATACTCTTTGTTGTTCGAGAAGGTGAACAAACCCTTGAGCATGACAGATGTGGAATGGGATTTTCTAGATAGTAAGGCACTTGGGGACAATCCACTATTTGTGTCTTGCATCTTGAGTATTATTTAATGTTTCAAAGGAAAATATTACAAAAGAACTGATGGATGAATTAGGGAAGTTGTATGAAAAATCCTCTACCTCTAATAAGATATTTTTAATGAAAAAATTGTTTAATATGAAGATTTCGAGAATGGTTCATAGAGAGATCATCTAAATGATTTTAATATGGTTGAAAATATGCTAGCTTGGGTTACAATAGAATTTGATGAAGAAGTTAGGGCTTTATTAGTTCTCGTGATCTTTACCTAAGAGTTGGAATAGCTTGGTAATGGTGGTAAGAAACTCGGTTCCAACTAACTCAAAGTTGAAGTTTCATGGATGTTGTAGGGGTGATTCTAAGAGAGGAAATGTGAAGAAAAATCTCCTTGAGGGGATCGAGGTATGCTATTTCCATAACTCTCTCCTGCGAAAGACTTTGAGGAGAAAGCGTGTTACGAGCTTCTTGCTTCTTTGCCCCTTTGTTCGAATTGGGTCCATTGAATCTTCTACAGTGGAATTCTTTTGAGTGGAAACTAGAGGGAGAGAAGAATAGAGGAAGCCGTGGAAAATCAAAGGATTGAGCAAGGTCAAAATCCAAAAGCAAGATAGTATGGTAGCACCTTTGTGGAAGTCCTGGGCATGCAAAGAAGGGATGTTGGGAGCTTTGGGACAAGAAGAAAACAAGGAGGTAAATGTGGTAGCACCTGGGTAATGTATGTTAGGATGCTTTGATTCTTTATTTGCACAATATTACTGAATCTTGGGTTTTAGATTTGGGGGCTTCTTTCCATGCTTTTCCACATAGGCATTATTTTGTTGATTATGTTCAATGAGATTTTGGGTATGTTTTTTTGGTGATGATGAGCCTTGTAGCATAGTTGGAAAAGGTTCTATTCAGTTAAGATGTAGAATGGGAATACTTGGTTATTGAAGGATGTCGACATGTGCCTACATAAGAAGACGAAACTTGATATCGGTAGGCGGTTGGGAAGTGATGGTTGTCTTTGTGATATTTACAGATGACTCTTAGAAGGTTACCAAGAGTGCTCTTGTGGTGGCAAGAGGTAAGAAGGTTGGAACCTTGTATTTAACCACTTATAGCACTAATGTTTGTAATCTTGTGGCTTCAAAGTAGCAGTAGATACAACATTGTGGCACTATAGGCTTGGTCATATGAACCATAAGGGCATGGAGATCATAAGGAAAGATTTGCCTAGATCTACGTAAACAGAGTTTAAGGTTACGTAAGGACCGCATATATGGGAAACAAAAGCGAGTAAGGTTTCTCAAGGTTGGACCTACAAAGAAAGAGAATAAGTTAGAGCTGGTGCATTTTGATGTGTGGGGGCCAACTCAGGTATCATCTCTTGGGGTTCAATTTATTATGTTACTTTTATTGATGATGCAACAAGAAAAGTTTGGGTTTATTGTATTAGAAACAAATCTGATGTATTTGAAACTTTTGTTAAATGGAAAGCCTTGGTAGAGAATGAAACATGTCTTAAGCTAAAATGTCTCAGGTCAGATAATGGAGGGGAGTATTGCAAGCAATGAATTTGATGATTATTGTTCTAAGAATGGAATCTACAGAAAAAGGCGGTTCTAGAGGAACTCGTGTAGCGAGAATAGGGTGTCGAAAGGATGAACAGAACAATAATGGAACATTCTAGGAGCATGAGGTTACATGCAAGATTGCCTCTTTCTTTTTGGGTAGAAGCGGTGAGCACAGCTGTGTACTTGATAAACAGAGGACCCTCAAGTGCCTTGGATGGAGGCATACCTGAGGAGGCTTGGTATGGTAAGAAAGTTGATTATTCATTTCTTAGAGTCTTTGGATGTGAGGTGTTTGTTCATATAGACAAGGATGATAGGACCAAGCTAGAGGCTAAGTCAGAAAAATGTACTTTCATTGGTTATGGTGGTGATGACTTTGGATATAAATGTTGGAGTATTAAGGAAAAGAAAATCATTCGATCTAGGGATGTGGTATTTAATGAGAAAGTCATGCATAAGCAAAGTTGTATTGTAGGAAAAACAAGGAAGAATCTAAGAAAGAATATGTAGCGGTAGATGATCTTAGGATGGAAAAGTGACACATGAATCAGTTTAGGAACCTCCTCAACAGGAACCCCAAACTCCTATATTGAGGAGGTCTTCTAGGGTAAGAAGATAACTTGAACGTTTTTCTCCTTCTCTTTATTATTTATTACTCACTGATAGTGGAGAACCAAAGATCTTTGATGAAGCGATGTAGGTAGATGCCAGGAAGAAGTGGGAGCAAGCCATGGATGAGGAGCATCAGGCTCTTATGGAGAACCAGACATGGGATTTGGTAAAGCTACCCGAAGGAAAATAGTATTGTGAGAACAAGTCGGTGTTCAGAGTCAAAGAGGAATAAGGAGGAAAGAAAAGATACAAGGCCCGGTTGGTGGTCAAGGGGTTTACACAGAAAAAAGGTATAGATTTTGATGAGATTTTTTCTCCTGTAGTAAAAATGACTTCTATTAGAACTGTTCTAGGAATAGTTGTAGCAAAAGACTTGCACTTAGAACAGCTTGATGTAAAGACTACATTTCTCCATGGTGATTTGGAGGAGGAACTATATATGTAGCAACCAGAGGGCTATGAGGTCAAAGGTAAAGAGGAGATGGTGTGAAAACTGAAGAAGAGCTTGTATGGCTTGAAACAAGCTCCACGTCAATGGTATAATAAATTTGATAGCTTCATGATGGATCAAGGTTATATTAGATGTCATTCTGACCATTGCATGTATACAAAGAAATTTGAGGATGACAATTATATTATCCTTTGTTTGTATGTGGATGACATGTTGGTTACAGGTAAAAACATGCAGGAAATAAAAGTACTCAAGAAGCAGCTAAGTGAATCCTTTGCTATGAAGGATTTGGGGGCAACCAAACAAATCCTTGGTATGAGGATATCTCGAGATAGGAAGGAACAAAAGCTGACTTTATCTCAGGAAGAGTACATTAAGAAGGTCTTGGAGAGGTTTAATATGCAGGATGCTAAACCGGTTGGGACTCCTTTGGCAGGCCATTTCAAGTTATCAAAGGAACAATGTCCTAAGATAGAGTAGGAGAGAAACCAGATGTCCAAGGTACCTTACTCATCAGTGGTTGGCAGTTTGATGTATGCCATGGTGTGCACTAGGCTTGATATTGCCCATGCAGTGGGAGCGGTGAGTAGATTTATGAGTGATCTAGGTAGATATCACTGGCAGGTAGTAAAGTGGATCCTTTGGTATTTGCGAGGGACCAAGTTTTGTGCTACAGTGGATCAAACACCACTTTGTGTGGTTATGTAGATTCAGATATGGCTGGAGATGTAGACAGCAGGAGGAGCACAATAGGTTATGTTTACACTGTAGGTGGAACAACAATGTAAGCTGGATTTCACGACTATAGAAGTTGGTGGCTTTGTCAACCACGGAGGCTGAGTATGTTGCTGCCACAGAGGTAAGCAAGGAAATGATTTGGTTACAGCAATTACTTGAGGAGTTGGGGCATAATTAGGAGGAAGGAAAGTTGCATAGTGATAGTCAGAGTGTTATACACCTAGCTAAGAACTCTACTTTCCACTCTAGGACAAAGCATATACAATTAAGGTACCATTTCATTAGGACAACTTTGGAGGAAGAGAAGTTGAAGTTGGAGAAGATTCATACCAGTTAGAATCTTGTAGACATGATGACCAAGGTGGTCACAAGGGAAAAACTAAAGTTGTGTTCAACTTTGGTTGGTCTTCACGAAACTAGTGAAGGGTTAAGAAGCTTGCTCAAAGGAAAACTAGTCTCTAAGTGGGAGATTGTTAGGTTGTGGAGCCTATTTTCATGTGTGAAAGTGTTGAAGACTGTACACTAAGAGTACTGTACACTTTTCATGTATCCTCATTGGGGTTTGGGGGGCGCAGCCCCCAATTTTTTTTTTTGGTCGTAAATTGTTTTTTTGGCCTCGAAAAAATGCACCTGACATATTGGGAAACGTGCTCTTCTCATATGGACAAGATTTTTGACCCATGGTTTTGATACCCATGGTATTATAAAACTGCTTAAGTAGTTGCCTACTTATATGACTTTATGCATATGGTAGGATATAATGAAAAACATTGTAGATGTGCTTTGAATTCAGTTGTGAATTCTGTAGAGTTTGTTGAGCATAGATCCAAACGGATCTGGGTATTGTATTGAGAGAGAGGTGGCTTGTAATAAAATCTGAGCAAGTAATTCTTGGTGGACATAGCCCAAATTGGGTGAACCACATTAAATCTTGTCTCTTTGTGTTATGTTATTTTATTCGCAATTTTATTTGAGATCCGTAATAATTTCTGCATATTAGTTTCTATCACTGTATTGCGATTCGTGAGGGATTATTTCACATATTTTATCCCTTATTTCCTAACAGTTTCTCCTCTACATTTAGGGTACAATTTTTTTGGATTCAATATAGAGGTGGAATTGATATTGAATTGGTTGATTCATAGATTTAGATTGTGTTGGTGATCTTGAGCATCGCAAGTCCACTTGAGGATATAATTTTTCCCTCGGTTCACATTTGATTAGTGTTGGTGATCTTGTCATCTATAGAGAAAAAATATGGATGATATGTTAATACTTCTACCGTGGCTATTTGGATTCAAGGAATTCTCATAGAGTTTGGTATCTAGTTAAGGTGACCCATGGTCATCTACTGCAAAAAAAGAGTATGATTCAAAGTTTTAGGAATGTGGTTCAACATCAATGAAACCAATCACATAGAGAATTACACAAATTTCATCATAAGTCTCATTCATGGATAGGTCATCAATCTCAACTATTTTTAGACCATGGAGTAAATTTCTAACATGTTCACTAAAAACTTCACTAAGAGAAACTATCTTCATTTGTGGGATCTTCGTAGTGTATGAGTAGCTTTAACATCATATTTGAAGGGGGCATCTAGTCCTCTTTTTTATATCTTTTGGAGGAAGATTTTTTCCTATGATATTTTTCCCTTTCTCCACTTTGTGAGAGTTTATTTGTATTGGGTATCTCATCAAGCCTTTCTTTCGAGACCCACTTATTCTACCCACCTAAGCCACACTTAAGGGGGGTGTTAGTGCAAGATATTATTTTTCCTCATATTTAGTTATTGTGGATTATTCCTACACATGGATTATTTTTACACTTGAGGAGTTATCTTTCTTAGGTTTCTTTTATCATAGTAAATTACATTTGACTTCCATATTTATCTAGTGGGAGTTACTCCTTTGACAAGTTTATATGGGCATGAGAGTTACATTCCCATTTTAGGAAATTTGACCACTACTCTAGGGGTAGTTTTATATTCACTTTCCTATTTCTACACTTGTATAGTTGGGTTTCTTGGTTGATTTAGAATACAAGCCATTTTTGTATATTGATCTCATTTGATTTCTCTCTCTCACAACTTCTTGTTCGCTTACTATGATTTGTTCAAGCTTATATAAATTCTATTTTTCCATATTCTCGATTATGTAGTAATCTCTAATAAGAGGTTGAGACATAAATTTATTCCTATAAATCACCTTGTAAGAAGGCATTTTTCACATCCATCTAGTGAACTCCCCATAGTTGTGTTGCAAAAAGGAGATTACTAGTTGAAAAAAGTTCATTTTTGAAACTAGAGAAAAGGTTTCATAGTAATCAACACCTTTGATCCATGACAAATATTATTCTACAAGTTAATATTTTTACTTGTCATTGGAACCATCTTCCAAATATTTAGTTCAAGACACCCACTTGCACCTCAAAATTTTTCTTTCATTTAAAAGTGGAACTAAATCCCACATATTTTTTTCAAAGAAATAAGTTCATATGCTATAGATTCCCACCATTGAGAATGCTTATAAAATTGATGTTATTTCTTGGGATTTTATGTTATTGTCAAATGTGTCAAGTATTTGCCACACCGTAATAACTTTAGGATTTCATCCTCCTTGGATTTACTATTAAGGAAACTAACCTCATTGTGTACTATGTACACCCATTTTAGTTGACACTATGCATGTTGAGTGGTGAATTCATAATTTTCTCTAGAACTAGTGGTGGAGGTATTGGCTACCCCCATACATATCATCATCTAAATTTTAGGAGATCATTGAATGGGATCCTTTAAAACCATAATACGTTAAAAATTATTATGAATCAATAGAAGGAAATAGAAGTGGAGTAGGTGATGGGATGTAATATTGATAATGTTCATCAAACAAGTACATCACATTGAAAAATAATATTAGTGGTTCCTAGAATGAGAAGAAGATTCCTTTACATCTTTGTAGTGACCAATAAAAATACAAGGGAGAGCCTTATTTTCCATCTCTTTTTTATTTTTGTTTGGGATATGTGCCCATGCATTCATCCAATATTATTGAAGTCAATATCATCATGATTAACATTATACCATTTTATTTTGGTGTCATATCAATCGTTGCTAAGTGGGGAGTATGATTTTGAATGCATTAGTTTGTATATAGAATATGTTCTGCCCAAAATTAAGGAAAACATCTTTAGAATGTAGCAAATATTTTTCCATTTCCTTAAGTATGTGATTTTTTTGATTAACTACACCATTTTATTGGGTGGTGTAAAGGACGGTTTATTGAAATTGAATGCGTGATTTATCAAAAAATGTAATCATTTAGTGATTAAAAAAATCTCCCATTATTAGATATAAGATGTTGTATTTTTTCTTAGATAGATTCTATGCAAGGGCCTTGAGACTTTTGAAGTGTTCTAAGACATCACTTTTGTTTTCCAAAAACTAGACGCAATTTATGTGAGAGAAATCATTAATGAAGGTTATCACTTATTTATGCTTATGAAAATAAACATGGAGAAATGATATGTGGTCACTATGGACCAACTATAGTCTATCACTAGCTATCCCAAATATTCCTTTTGGAAATGGATCTCTATGTTGTTTTTCAAGTGCACACCTTGAAAAACTACATTTGTGAAGGGAAACTTTGGGAAATCAAAAACCATACTTGTGATCCGTTAGATTTTTTAATAAGTGGTAGCTAAGATGAAAAAACAATCATGCCAAAGTTTACTCAAATTATTTACATGGGAAAGCATGACTTGTGAAGGTTGGTTAAGCACAAAGTGGTTAAACTTGTACAATATGGCTTGATGATCAACCTTATTAGTAACTACAATAGTAGGATTGTATTTATCTTATCTAATAATAACATTGTTGGAAATTAATTAAAAAGTTTTTCCTTCACCCAAATTAGTGATATGATGAATGGATAATAAGTTTACAAACAAAGATGGAACATGGAGAACTCTATTGAACATGTTGTTATTCATATCAATAAATCCTTCACCTTCAAAATTTTGAGGAGTTTTATTTCCCACAAAATTTCTATTGTGCTAGAGTCCATGAGAGTTTGGAATAGAGAAACCTGATTTCCCATGTGGCTTAAGGCCTCTAAATCCAATATACATTCATTTATTGTTGGTCCATTACTTTTTACAAAAAGATAAATACCTATCTTAGAGGGAGGAGCCTATATTTTTTTATCTCCTCTTCCAAGTAAACCATTATTTAACCATTGATATTTGACATGACCTAGTTTACCATAAAATTTAAAACTTATTTTTAAAATTTCCTTTCTATTTCCCTTTACTTTTTCACGAATTTGGGTAGATTTTTACTTGGTTGATTGATTTCCCTTATGCTTAGGTTGTGCTTTACCTTTTTACTTGACAAGGATCTTACCTTTTTCAGTGTTAGGTCATGGAATTACATTAGAGTCATTGAATACCAATACCTTTTTATTATTACCTTTAGGGAATTTATCACTAACAATAATTGGGTTTTCTTATTCTTTCCAAAGATTCTCATATAACTTATCAAAATTCAGTGTCATATATGAAGTGTTCAAAAATAATACTATATGTAATAGTTGGAGACAAAAAAACAAGTATGGATGACCCAATTTAGAAATAATAATCATAATTATATTTTCATTAGAATGTTTTTCATGAGATTCAAAATATAGAATCCTCAATTCGAGGATAGTTCTCTAGATTAAGAGAAAAAGATCATTTTCCGGTGGGCATGCTCGCATCTTACTTGTGTATTAGAAAAATATTTTCCAACATAGTCCAAAATTTATTAGTATCCATTTCATCTTGAAAAGAAAAGTTCAACTCAAGGAACACTAATTTCCCAATGATTCCTCTAGCTTCCTCACAATGAATTTTCCATTTCAACCTATTTATAAGGTTAGTAGACAATGATTCTTGATTCACTATAAATGAATCCAAATATCCTCTCCATATGTCATAAATTAGATTAAAAAATTATGAAGACCAAATCTTGGAAAGTTTGCGGTGAGTGGCAACACTAATATTGGACACATGTTCAAGATTGATATGTAGGAAAACAAAGGTAAAACGTTTTGAATCTAAGGGTGTGTGTTGAATGATAGTTTTGATTGAGGAAACACACCTCAAATCAACGGTGAGGAATATTTAAGGGTAAACAATTTTTTTAAGGCCATGCGGTGAGAAGTCAAGTTGGTGGTCGCACGTGATAGAGATTCCTCTAACTCAAATTTTCAAAGTGAAGTCAAAACAAATACGGGAAGGATTTTTATCGGAGATAATTTGAAAGGTTTATTTTTAATGCCTCTCTCCACATCATCTCCACCTATATTATTCCCTCTTCCTCCTCTCCCTCTCCCATGCACCTAAACAATGCTATATTAAATCCTATTCACCCCTTTATTGCATGTCATTATATTGGATTTTTGAAATTAATAAACCCCTTTTAAGAACAAACATGATAGGATAATTTTAAGAATATGAAGCTCACATGCCAAAATTTGTACAATGACTTAATAGAGAATATAAATCAAAAATAAAATATAAATACATCTTGTGTTTGACTAGGAGTCTATATTGAAACTTCCGAGAAAAGATGAATTGATATTGTAACGAAAAACTATGTTTGAACTATACTATTCTCAAATTTAGATAATCCCGAGGGATTCACTAGGTCAAGGTGTGCTTGTTTTGTAGGTTCTATAATATACTAATATCACATGTAAATAGTGAACTTACAAAAATGAACAATTACCGATCCCTTGGAATTGAGAAGTCATTCAAATTTATAGCTTACAAAAATGTCTCTTCCTCTCCCCTATGTGACTTTTCATCTCACCACCATGTGAATTTTCAAATTCCCTATGAATTAAACTAAGTCATTTTATTATATTTGAATAGGGAATGTTACAATGCAACATTAAGTCACTTAAGTGAATAAGACAAAAGAGTGAAAAAGTACATTCTCAATGAAGGAATATAATGTTAGAGAGAGAGAGGGGGAGTGATAAGAAGAGAGAGAAGTGATGATCCAAAGATGGGAAAACATCTTGTTGATGAAGAATATTGCTTTTGATGGATATTGAATGAAGTTCCTTGCCCTTGACCACCTGTTGAATAGGAACACCTAGATTGCAAAATATTTCTTCTGCAAGGCATGGTCATAATCCAAAGTATTGAATAAGTGTTCAAAAACACTCTTATGAGATATTCACTGAGATATGAACATGATGATTCTCTTTGATCACAAAGGTATCTCCTTATGATAGAAGGATTACTCCTTGAGTGGAATTATGTGTTTTTGATATCTTTTTGGACATAAACATTGTGGTACAATCAAATTCTTTCATGAGATGTATTCTTGGCTAAGGAACAAGTCAGGTACCAATTCTTTCATGAATCACATGTGACATTATGTGGTACCAAGTAACCCTGTGATGAATTCTTGGGTACCTTGGTAGCCTTTCTAGTTCACCCTGACTTGTTCCTTAGCATGATGTGATTCACATAATGTCCCATCTCTTGGAAATCTATTTGAACACAAGATCAGAGTTGGGATATGATCATCATCACCTTACTCCTCGTGACCTCCTCAAACTTTGACCGAGTGAACCTTTGTGATAAAGACTTCATATTTTTGAATGGAAACAACCTCATTATGCTTAAACACAATCTTGATCAGTTTTTACTCATTGGAAAAATGTTTTATCCTCCAAATAGAAGAATGTTTCCTTCATTTAACTAAAATTACATAGTGTGAAATCATGAATTTGTCAAGTCACTATGATGTTTTTAATTTTTCAAACACATCCATTTGCCCTTTCGTCAAGTATGAGTGGCTCATCATCTCTGTTTCTTGACCAATAACCTGACATTTACTATTTTTAGTAAGCCTTATTTTGAGAAGTCCATTTTAGTTACCAATTGATTAATTTGAATTTTTGAGTTTTCTTGATGTGCAAGGGGAAATGAAAACTCTAAGAATGAATTGTTTTTAGTACTTACTATTTATAGACAATCACACTTGGGAAGGATTACTAGTTTTAGAAGTGGGTATTCCCAATGTCGGAATGGAATGCAATTGGTCTCAAAAGTTTTGTTATTTCATAAGGATGTTTTTCTCCAATTTTCGGAGGATTTCAATCTCCATAACTCCATAGATATGAAAAACAATTTTTGATTTTTAGAAACTTTGTTTGGTCATTAAAATTAATTGTGAACACCATTGGATGCAAGTTTGGATTCATTTGAATGTATTTTTTAGAAGGGGATGTTAAAATATTATGGGGATCAGAGAAGGGGTTTGGGAGAAATGAACAACTTTCCATTTTTAGCATATGAGGCCTCTAGCATATTTTTAGCAGCATAACATCAAGGAAGAAATAACACATAAAAATGGATAACTTTTTTAATATGAAGCTTTTGTTCTCACTTGCACACCTTAACCTGAGTTGAATGAGGGTTAAAGTGGAGTTATACCCTAAAAATAGGGGGAAAGGGGAAATGGAACAAAGGGGACATAAGGGACACCAAATTAAACTTTACACTAGATGGTGACAAGTCTCACCTTATGGTTTCATGTGATTGACATGCACAAGGCTATAACTTAGCACTCAGGAGATGAAATTAGGTTTTACATGTGTTCGGGGGCTATGAGAGAGGAGGTCACACTTTTATGTCCCTCTTGTCCCCTTTACACCTTGGGGGTCATAAGTGGGACACAATGAGTGAAACATTGAGACTAAGGGGTCATCTATCATGAAAATGTGGTCAAATTTTGACTTGTGCTCACCTAACCACTCAAGTCACAAGTTGTAAGTGATGAAAACATAACATCTGTAAGGGATTATAATATTGTGTCCCCCTTGTCCCCTTTGAAGTTTCGTGGGGAAAGTGTGACAAATAAGTTTAAGAATGTTTATGTCAGCCGCCGAGTGCATTTTGGGACACCGGGAGTGTTTTTTGTGACCTGAGAGCATGCTAGAGTGTTTTGGGGTCAAAACTTATATGATTTTGACTCTAAATAACTGTTTAGATCATATTATAAATTATCAAGAGCCAATTCTTCCTAAAATTTTAAATTTGGCACCATTCACCCTTTTAGTACGAAGGAGTAGTAATGTGACTTGAGCTATCACAAAACATATTAAAGGCTTAGGAAAAAATTTACGTTTCCATAATGTGGATATTTCTAAGTACTTTACATTGAGTATTTTATGAGCTTCCAAATCCTCCTGGATCTCCCATAATATTCTAAACAAGTTAACTTTCTTTGTTAGAGCTTTCATTCCTTGTGCCCAAAATGACCCGATTTTTCTTAACTTGTTATCATCATCAATTATCTCCACATAATTTCCCTAAAATGAATTAGAAAACTTCATTAATGTCATATAAATCTCATAGATGGTTTAAATAATCCTGGAAGATTTTGAAGGTTGTTTACTAGTTGTAAAATGGCCCTTTCTAGGCCTCTGGGGGTAGTTATTCTACTTTAGATATTAGTGAATTATACATCCTTACACATGAAACACACTTTAAATTTTTTATCACTTTCCTCTTGACTAGAATGAGGGTGACACGAGACTTGGAAGGGGTTTCGCAAGTTAATAGGTTAGCTAGAGGAAGGGTTCACAGTGACCGGGAGAGGAAATTTTCAAGTGGGGGCTTAGTTGTCATGGCCAAAATTTTCAATTTTACATGTTATACATTTAGCATGACAACATATGAATAATTATCTTTCACAATATGATCTACTAAAGCACTAGCTCTTTGTCCTTTTACAAAAAGTAAAGGTTATTATTAGGGTTGGAGAGTAGTTTCTTTACAAAACAAGTTTTATTTAATATATTAATAGTGGAAGTTAATAATGTTAATATATTGGTTGATACTTTTATTTATTAATAGATGTTTATAAGTGTTCATCAATGGGTGAATTATCCACATTTAAAATACAATTAATATTCCATATGCATCTTAATCGCATACAATAGTGTATGTTAATTAAATACTGATAACATTTTTTTAGTTTGATTGTTTTAAATCCTATGATACGCGTCTCTTCCCGATTTAGATAACTTTTCAATTTTCTCTTTGTTATTTGAAGATTTGGGTTTTTTTCTAATTCTAATATTGAAAATGTTGGTTTATTGGGGTAAAGGCTATTGATGTAGAGGTGGATATGGATTTGATTAAATCAAAGGTAAAATGTTTTCTATGTAGATATGAATTTTATCCAAATCAAGGAAAAATGATTTTTTTCTAAATATGGAAAATTTGTAGGGAAAGAATTTCATAATAGAAAGGAAATGGACATTTCAATTTATCCGACATGTTTTTGTGATCCAAATTCATATTTTTAGGGACAAGTTATTAAATATTATCCAACTTTAAATGTTGTTGTTGAAGATCATCTAAAGCGATATTATTTCCTTTGAAGATGTCATGGCTATTTTAACAAAAAAATTAGTTTTGGCAGCCCGTAGACACAAAATCATGCACTTTGGGTATTATTTAGTCCCGGTCTCATACTACTATTCGTATGGTTTTTAGTGAAGAAATTACTAATTAACCCCGTCTTTTGGCCGTTTTATTTTGATTTGTCATCACTTCCAACCTTTAGCACATACATGCCTAGTCTATTTTTTTCATTTTACATCATTATACCTATTTTCGGGGTGCCTAGACCCATACTTGGGGTGCCTTATTCCCATTTGGGGAGCATTGATGCTTTTCCCACTTTACCTCCATCTCTTGGGAACTTTCTAGCCATTTGGGCATTCTATATTATTGGTAGTTGGTCTATTTGGGGTTAATTATGAAATCAGATCAAGATAACCATATAAATATAAAGTTATGAGACCATAATAAGGGACCAAACACTAGTCACTACTATCATCACCTAAGGTTGTATCCATCCAAGGCTCCATTTGTATCCATCTAGCTCCATCACAAGAGACAAGGCTAGTTCATTTTCATCACATAGTGCATAGGAGGGAATTTTATTTTATTCCATCTACCATTTTATTACATTTCTACATTTATTATTAGCTCACTACTTCACAAAGTACGAGTGACATAAGAGCACCTAGGGAAAAATATGCACAAACACACCTAGAACTACAGTTGGGTCTGAAATGTAGTGCAACACTTAGTAAGTCCACCATTGTGGTCGTTGAGGACAATCCAAACCCTTCATTTGCATCTTTCTTTTTCATGGTTTTGACGTTGGGTTTGGGGTTTTGTAGGTATTTTCTTCATCATTGATTATCAATGACATACAACACAACTCATAAATATTAACATGATAGACAACAAAGGCTTCACATTACCTTTGCAACCCTACAAATATCATTTGGACCTCCTGCATAGAACAAGGCACCCATAACTTAGACTAGGGCGCCCCGGGCACCTTGATCCTCTCCCATGCGCTCCACTCCACTTAGACTACTCGGATATATACCTTTCTAGTTTTGGCATAGTTTTTTTCTCCTCTGGTTTCTTCAGCAAGTTTTGCAACACAATCCAATAAGCTTGTCGATTCGGATGAGTTCTTTCTAACTCTCTTTTCACATTTAGATTTTTACATTTCTACTTTCTTAGTTGTTTAGGTCACTTATTTAGTGTAGACATTTATAGCATGGTTATACTTCTTAGATTAACAATAAAAATATCACATTTTGGTTAACTTTGTACTCAATCTCCACACTTATAGGACCTTTACTCATTGTTTATCAGCTTAGTGTTTAGTCATCATGAGTATGTCAATCAATGATTATTTTCTTTCAAATCCTGATCTAAGGCATAAAGTCCATCATCTTCTTGCTACTACTCATATTCGTCTTTGACATGCATATTGACTCAGTCTATCAAACATTTTTGATGCATTTTATCAACACATAGCATTCAATTCTAATCCTCCTTTCGATGTTGATATTTTTGACAATGACCCACCTTTGCATATCATGTGTCACATTAACAATTTAGGTATCAATTGTACTTTAATTGAGAATGGATCTGATCTTAACCTATGTCCCATGTCATTCCTTGAAGTCCTAGGTCTTTCAGCTCGTGATGTTATTCCATCTTGTCTTTCACTATGTGCTTATGATGGTTCTATTCATCCATGTGTTGGTCACATTACACTACCTATCACTGTAGGGCCAAAAACTATCCCCACTTTGTGTTTTTGTTATTGATTTCCCAATCTCCTACAATTGTTTACTTGGTAGGCCATGGCTTCATGCCATGCAAGCTATCACTTCTACTGTACATCATTGTGTCAAATTTCTCCATGAAGGCATTGAGTATACTATTTTTCATGACCGTGATCCATTCCAATATTGTGCTCCTAATACTAGTATTCCTATTCCATGCACTGATACTACAGATGATCCTCAACCTATGGACGAACCACCTCACTTGCCACCACTTGAGGGTGTTATTTGTGTGATAGATGTAGTTTCTTCTATTCCATCTACTAATACTCTCTGTGATGATTCCTTATCAGGGGCATGTCCATTTTATGGATGTCGCTCTATCACCTACACACCCACCATTTACTTACACACTCTTCATGAATGATTCATATTGGGAACATATTCCATTTGATCCTATGTGAGATGACACTATATGTACACATGAGGGTTTGGATCGACTAGGATTTGATTTTGAGGACTTATATCCTACACCATATGCTCCTCATCTTTATTATGGGTTTTTGCATCACTACCACTTATGGTCTACATGTCTTTCACCTCACAATATTTCTCACATGTGATCCTCGATCTACATTTCTTACATTATGGAAATCATGGCTTGATTACATTAGGGGAACTCTTGATCTTGATCATATAGACATCTCTTTCCCCATGCCTTTTGGTCATGTATTTATTTGCAATAGTTCCTTTCTTGGATATACACAGAATCTCACTCAATGGTATGTGCATGGTTGTCTACTTCCTCAATTTACTGATGATGAATATGCCATGGGTATGTACAATTTGTGCCTCAATGGCTCATTGTGTGATCAGAAAAACACTATTGCTTATCAATTAACCAATGTTTATCCATTCGATTATGAATCTGAGAGCGATAACCTTATAGATGAAATTACATGATAGAAATCTTTCATTCGCATAAAATTGGGAGGCAGAACATCTAACGCATTTCCCCCTCATGATATTAACATCATTACATTTCTCATCTTTTAATTATCATACATCAATCTCCTAGCCTACACATACTCATCACATGTTTTAGCATCGTCATTACCCGATGACACATTCTTGTGCTTTGGTTCACACTTGAATTTTGAGGGCATACAACACATGAACCTGACATATAACACAATAGATACTACACATTGTGAATCTTCATACATCTTACATCATACACTCTTCATTTAGTCTACAATATTTCAACATTTTCCCATATATACATCATACATCATATTAGTATTCATCATACATGTGTCACACTTCTATTATCTACAAGTTTAGCATTACATCCTACTTATTCCACATACTACATAGAATGCACCTTAGACTTTTAGTCAACCTACACATCTTACATTTCATAAATAGCATATTGCACATCTTACACATCATATGGTTGTCTATCATCATCATCATCATTGTTGGATATCACAAGCACAGCGAGGAGGTGGGGTGAATCGAGTGTAGATCAATATTTAAACCTTTAACTTTCTTGACTAGAAACAAAAGTAAAACCATGAACAAACTATAATGCATGTAGGAGGACAAGTACACATGACACTAAATTTAAAGTGGGAAACGCTTAAAGGGAGAAAACCCACTTGAAATGAAAGCTTATATTAGGAACACCAATTCCCTATTTACAATTATTTCCAATTTTGTTGAGCACCCACTCAACCTGAGAAGCACCCACTTCCCAATCCTTCTAGCACCCATTGGGATAGTTTAACAAGATGCTGACTTGTAAGGAGTTCCTACCCCTATAACCTAAGCACCCACTTTTGATCATCTAGCACTATTGCTTATTCAACTGATTATGATCCTTTACTAGTACACCATTCAACAAATCACAGTTCATTTGTTTCCCTAATTTTGTAGATTATAAATGACCTTGAATTCACTTGCTGAATCACTATGTTTAAGTATTATTCTTCATGAAATTTTTGGAGGTATTTTTATTCAACTCCCTTTAACACTTTACTATTTTCACTCATTCTTTACCTACAGTCCTTTGTTTTCTTCTTCACATCCTCGCATTGTCTTGAATTCATTCACCTATACCTGCATTCTCTTCGTCATTCTACATTCTAATCTCTTAACATTCAAAAGCATCAACCTGCTCACCAAGGTACTTTGCATTCACTCACTCAATTTCAATGTTTGGCTTACTATCTTCTTCAGGATATTCATCAACCAATGTTCCCCCTTACATTCTCAACTTAGTCCCACTGTTTTCTTAGTTATTCAATCAATTTCGGTGTTCTCAATTAATTGAATTTCCTTAAGGGCCATGTATGGTTAATCTTTGTCAGTCTCTCGGAAAAAACTCCATCTACATATATTCCCACAATTGAACTCAATATTATATCATTTCATATGCACCTTGAACTACTCATTTTGGCCTCTCACATATCTAGTTTACACACTTATATCACATCTTGTTTCAAGACTCTATGCTTCTTGAATATTTCTCGTGTTAGCTATAACCTTCATTTTTACACACCCATATAAAGGAATCTATATATCTTTTGCACTTACTCACCTTTCCAACTTCTCCTTTTTGTGATCTCAACTATTATATTCAAAAGAGAACTTTTCATCTTCTCTATACCCCTAATTTTTCACCCAAGTTCATCTTGTCTTCATGTAAAATAAAACTCATCACATTCCATTACAAGGAACTAACATGACTCTTCAATGTCCTAGCTCGATTTCATGGATTTACACCTTCCTCTTGAATCTTGAAAAATACATAGTTCTTTAACTTATGAGTGCTATGAGATATTGAAAATGAGTTTATAGGTCTGCATATAGAATTGACATTGTTCTCTGTGATTGTATAGGTCAAATAATGGTTGTATTTAATCTTCAAATAAGAAGATACTTTAGATAAATTCCATTAACCCTTGAGACTTCGTTTACATCTGAAAACCTTAATTAATTACCTCCTTGGAGCTAGCTTTGAAGATAGTTGTAGTAGGACACACTTATAGTCTAAACTAGACTGTGCACGAGCTAATAAACCATGAAAAAGTTTTTTCAACCTCAAACATGATCTCCAAATATTTTCCTCTTGTTTTTCAAAATGATACAACGTGATTTTTTTTTGAATTTTCATGGAAGAAGAGAAATTTATATTTAAAGTTGTCATCCTGTAAAAAAACCCCAAATGTGCACATTTTTTAATTTTTCTGCTGGAGAGATCTCTTAACTCGCTAAGGGAAAACATAAAATTAGTTTTGAAAACATTAAGGAATGATCCCACAGAGATTATACTAGAGTTTCATGAATTTTCATTGGTGAATTTGTGAGAATCGATCAAAACATTTATGCAAAAACCCTAAATCTGGGTTAGGGGGACAATGAAGCCCGAGAGCATATAAAGTTGAGTTTTTCTCAAATTTTTGACTTGAATCCAAACAATTAAATCACTTGTATAGACATATGGGTGTACTTCATCTCTCCATCCTTGTGAGAATTTTAATTTCTTCATGTTTAGCTCTAAGATGTTAAAATTGCGGTGTGTAGGTTGTCAGATCACTTTGTTTGAGTAAGAACACTTAACACAATAGCCCTTGACTTGTTATCCAAATAAATAGAGACCTTTAGTGGATAAATTAGAGCTATAACAACTGAAAATGAGGAAATATTACTTCTTTCAACTTAAATTTGCACCTCAATGGAAAGCAACTTAGTTGCATGCCTGAGTGTAAGCAAGTCAAGACTCTAAGAGTCTAGGACAACATAGTAGGATAAGTTTACACCTTGATACTCACCCATAAACCATTCCAAATAAATGAATACATTGAAAATACCTGTAAAGGAGGTTTGAACTCTTTCTACAACCACTTATCCACTTTTAAAGTCTTGTTCCAGGTTGTACTAGGAGTAATCATCCAGAATAAATCCAAGACTTGAACTACAACATGCCACTTCAGGATATTTTGACCTTTCAAATTCCATATGAGATTTAAAACATCATAAATGCACTGATGATACTTTAGGAGTGGTCAAGAAATAATTTTTAAGTCAATTTCACCTTTTCTCCCATTGATTCAAGACATAGTCTAAGAGAGAGAAAAACAACTTCACTGAAATGCTCATATCTTTTCAAAAACATGTCCAAATGACTTGAGATTTTTGCACTAGCTCATGCTTGGAATCTTCTTCAAAAATTCCTTCTATAATTTATCTAAAGGAGACACTATATTTTTTCTTTGCACCTAAGAAGCCAGGAAGCTCAAAATGTATTTTTCAAGAAGGCTGATTTAGAAAAACTTGAATAACTAAAAACCCCATTACATAATCTAATGAAATTTGACATGGAGCATTGCAAGACATCCCTCTACACACTTCAAGTATTGGTTAGCCATAATGTTTATTGTGTGGCTCTTACCAACCTCATTTTCAAGTAATAACAACTGAGTTCTCCAAGGTAACTTTGGTTGACTATTAAATTTTTCCTTCAAGACCTAAACCAAGCCTTTTTTTTGCTCAAATATGACCTAGACAACATTAATAGGCTGATTCCATGCTCTTGTGGTATTTTCATTGCCTTTTATATACTTTCAAACCTCATTATGCTCTAGAAATAGGCCTAAATGAACCGGTTTGACACGAGACTTCCACCAACTAACACGATACTAGTTGTGAGAGCTTGTTATCATGTTTACACCATCGTGCCTGACATGTATCTCAAATGAATCAGCCATACCTAACATGTCCATACTTTCAATGGGTGCTTTCCACATAATCCAAGCCTACGAGCATCTGAAACCATCCTGAACTCTTTCTATGACCTCTAAACATCCTCAAAAGACATTACTTTTCCATCAATGCCACTTGACATCAATGACAACACCATTGAAAATGGACTGGGTCCAACAATCACATATGATACATGTTCTTCTACACGCAATTCACTCACTACCTTATAACGCACTCTAGTTCCTCGGTCCATACTCGACTGTTGAGGGTTTACAAATAAAATGGACCTTATCATACTCACATGTTCATCATTTGACCTTCTATCATGTGACATTACTAGGTTAGTGACATACACTATAGGATAAATGGTCACCTATTCCTTCATCTTGTAGTGATATACGTTTAGGCTACATCATCACTCTTTCGATCATCTTGTCATGATATACGCTTCGGCTATAAGGATCATGAACACATCATCTTTAGGTTGCATATCATCATCAAGAATACACAATCATCACAACATGTTAGACACAACACATGATTCAATCATTTCTGATGATGCACTCTCGTTTATGGTTAATTCTTGACTATTGAGGGGGAAAACCGAGAATAACCTCACTTTGCATAAAATTCCATTCACTCGGGGACACGTGACTCCTACTATCCATATTACATTCCATTCCATCCATTCATAGCATATTACATATCTCAGTCACATTTACTCTTGCTTGCATTTGATTTTACATGGTCATCTTATTACACATGCTAGTTAGGTCTCTTTTATGTCATTATCTATACCATCCATATATGTGCATTCATGTATTTATCTAGTTATGGTTGCGAGATACATGTATCTTACAAACAACATGGATGCTCACCTTCTACCACTCCTACAATGGTCACTGGGGGCATCCACATTTGTACACTACAAGTGATATTGTTTCATTTTACACTTAACACTTTACATTACTTGGTTATACATGCTTTTGACATACTAGTTATATTTTTAACATGATAATGGGTGTTTCATGTGTAGCAATTGTTATGCGAGGATTTCTACTTCCATACTTGTTTATTCTGAGTGTCTACTTTTTTGTGTTCATGTATGTGGGCCTTGCCCTTTGTTTGGTGTGCACACTTGTTTGTTTGTATGCATTTATTATGGCCTTGAGTGTCTTGCGACATTGTGAGTGATTTCCCGTGTTTGCAACCTGTTGGTCTTCAAAAAGGAATTTAAAGAGAACAATAGTCAGGGGACTGAAATTCCCTCCTCTTTAATCGGAGAGGTTACCTTATTTAAAGGCAAAAAATTATTTACAAATGTACAGTGTATAGTTTCAATGGAGAACTTGGAGTATCATGGAAGTGTTAAAATAGAATAGATCATCAACACAAAAGTATAGAGGAATAAAGTATTGGGGAGGGGCAGAAAGGAACTCTCAAGAAATATAGATAAAAAAATAATTCTTTACGTATGCTAGAATGAAATAATTTGGAACGGAACCATTTTCATTCAAGACAATAAGATGTTATTTCAAAGACACAAAGTTCCAGAAATTACATCTACAGGAATACAAAGCTTCTTGAAGTAACATAGATAAATGATTCATAACATTTAACAGATAGTAATGAAAGAACAAGACCTAGATAGACATGGGAAGAAAGATATTTTGTATTGATTGCTTTTTACTCTTTACACTTTCAAAAATAAACCAAGTTCCAGCCCCTAAAAATGGCGATAGAGATCCCATTATATAACTTTACAAATTAGTTACAATTGGTAACTACTTCTTTTAACTAAAGTGTTTAGTTAAGGAGATGTTTGACACAAAACCCTCAACTAATTACAATGAGCCCGATTTGAGAAGGAGAAGTTGAAAAGAAAAACAACTGCCTATTGCTGAGGAGGGCCCACCGACTTGAGGATCCATTGTCTAAACTTTTTAATGCTTCTGCTATGTCTCTGCCTCGTGGGACTGATGTGTTGGTAGTAGCTTGAGTCCAAGTTCCTAAGCATTTCTCCATCTCCTTATCAAACTCGGTGTGCGCATGATATTCTTTATTAGCTTCCTCAATGGCAGATTGAAGAGAGCAAATATCCTTTATCTTCTCTTTGGTAATTGAGTCCTCCTTGAACAAGTTTTCCTTAACAAATGCTCTAAATTGAGTTTTAATTTCTTGGAGGGAGAAAGGAACACCTGAAGTTTCATCGTGAAGGTGATAATGGATATCCTTGAAAGTGGATACAACACATGTTTTGAAGGCTTCTCCCTTCTGCCAACTATTCCTTAACTCTCCTAGAGCCTCCTCCATAAATTTTATTTTCTACTCCACGATAAAAACCCACGACCTTGATAAATTATCTTTGGCATCATCAAAAACCTTACTTTGCCATCAATATATTTTCATCAGTCTATCCCATTAGGCAAAGATCTACTATGCAGCTACTCTAAAGTTTAAGCTCTTTATCCATAGTTCCAATTGCGGAGGAGAGCTTTTGTTGCAGATTAGTTACCTTCTCATTGAGTTTGAAGGCTTCCATAATGAAATTCAAACTGCAACATGATCATATTGTCCACCATGGCTTCCATAGCTTTCCCATAGATGGAATACTGTGTATGTTTTTAATGCTATAGAATTCATCTTGAATAAGAATCATAGGTGGCGGAAGGGCATTCAATGGGGTAAGATCCAGAACCTTGTCCTTAGACAAAAATGACTTGATGAAACCAGAAAGAATTTGAGCTTGCTCTTCTAGTTGCTCTATAGTCTGTTTTCCTTTTTCTACTTTCCCAATAACTCACAGTTCTTTGTTTCCTAGAGGTTATGTATTTCACTTTCAGGGGTAGATTCTCCCATTGGGATCCTAGAAAGTTCCATATCAGAGGCTAGTAAATCCTCTTCTACCTTATCAACCTTAGGCTTTGCTACCTCAAGAAATTGCTGGCCTTGGACATCTGTCACTATCCTTGAAGTTGTTTTAGCTCTCTTTGCAAGAGCAGAAGGAGTAGTGCCCAACAAGGCCTCCACGACATAAAAAAATTTCCCTGTCAATCGAGAAGAGGACTTCCTCTTCCTACTGTCAACAAAAGGTTACACCCATGCAAAAGTGGAGGAAGAAGGAGGAACAAGAGAACCAAGAGTAAGAGAACTCATGACACTTAAAGTATTTACTATTGTTTCCTCCAGTAGAGATGTGAGTGGAGTAGATGAGGCTTCTTGGATAGAGGAATTAGTGGTACTTGGAGGCTCAGTGTTATGAATTTCCTTCTTTTTATCCATTATGGCTTCTAAAGCTCCTGCAGGGACTGGTACTTCACTATAATCACTTTCACCGAGAACAATGATGTCTCTCGGCCCCGAAGGTAATTCTAAATGTTTTAACGAGGGGATCTTCCTCAATAGGCTCCTTTTTACCTCCTTCACCTTCTTTAAATATACCTAAGTAGATGAAGAAGGGGTGGATGATCAGAGTTCTTTACTTGATGGAGGAGGAGTTTGTGTGGGTACCTTTGAGCTAGGTGTATGTGACTCCTTCCTTGGTGTTGAAGTGTCTTTGGAGGAAGACTCTCCTAGATTCTTCCTAAGCTCTCAAACCCTTCTGTCAAACCAAACCTTGGTTCTTACCAGGACAGGGGCTAGAATCTCAGCTAAGTCATCTTTCTCCCTTTTGAACCAGTCTAGATCCTCTAAGGGAGTATGCTTGATCAAAGTATCATATTCATATGACAACAGGTCTGCATTGTCATCTTGAAGCCCTTCAAGAATCTGATATAGGTTGAGCTCCTTTATCAGTTGGAGGGAGAATCTGCCATAATGCCTCTGTCTTGCTTCAAATTCATCTGTGTAATCAGCCCAGTAGTCCTCAGTATCTGCTCTGTGATGATAGTTGATTATGAGATTTAGCTCAATGAATTTCTTCAAATCAAAATAGGTCCTGGGCTTGAAGAAGTGAACAATGATGGGAGCAAGGGCCCTTTCTATGTTCTGAGCATCCAAAGTTGTTTTACATGTATAGTTACCCAAGGATATGGGGAAATGCAGCCCAGAGATTTTCTTGTCCCTGCAGGTCCTATGCAACTTATCCAATTGTCTGCATACCTCAATCAAAGCCATCTTATCATTACAAAACATGGGGAGTTTGAGAGGTGTGTTCTCATAATTAGCTAACTTTGATATATAAAAACCTTCGAATTGAATGAAGAAAGCTCCATACTTTGCTATCGGGTTTATGGCTTTATCGAGAAAATATTCTAGCATTATCACTTTCGAAGCCTCACAATGTACATGGTAAAAGCATCTTTCACCCTCCTAAAGTTATGATTGCTGGTTTCAAGGGTGGGCGAGGGTAGTATGCATAAATGGGAACACCCTTCGACCCTCGATGTATGGGAAACCAAACCATTGTCGAGATCTTTGCTAGGGTATACATAAGATAGGAAGTCATATAGAACTTCTTGGTTTGTTGCACATTGGACAACTGTTCTGTCAAATTCATGCAAATGATCTCTGCCCAATTGATGTTCTGGGTACCTTCACAGATGATGTTGATGAGCGGGCACATCCAAAAGTGAAACTCACTAGTAGAGGGTAAGCCCATGACATGAGCCAACAAGATGATGAAATCAGATAGCTCTTCGTTGAAATCATCCCTAAACAGAGCTTTGGAAAGTCGAGATGCCCCTTTTTAGGGTTCTTCAACCATGACTTTGCTACCCTTGCTTTGTATTTATCATTGTCTTTCTCGAAGAGAGTTTGTGCTTGAGTTTGAGAGATAACCACGGAGTTTTCCATTTCGGGGATCCGTAGGGCAGCGGCAATGGTAGCAACATCTAGTTTGGTGATTAGCTCCCTATGCACATTGGTCAATTCACTCATGTCAAGAAACCCATAGAAAATGCAAGGCTGCTATCATTGATCATTTGTGCCATGGGAGAGGGATTTGGGTTAGTCAACCTACTCCAGAAATCACCAAAATCTAGGTGAAAAACCTCACTATCCCCGATATCGGGAACAGAAGAATCGAGTAGTGAAATGTCCTACTGACCTTGAAATTTGATCTTCATGTTGACAATGTTTAGAAAAATAACCTTCACAGCTTGAATCCATGCAATAAAAAATGCAAGGGGAAAGGGAGCACGAGCAGGTGGTCGAGATTTCAAAGATACGAGTGAATGGTAACAAGTACGTAGTGTGCAAAATGTGTAGAGGGTAGTCTCATTAAATAGCCATTTTTAGGAGAGATAAGGTTATAAATGTGCATTAAAGTCATATGCACCTACTCAAAAAAAAGGCAAGCATCGGGAAGAGCAGAAAAATTAGCCCGGATGGTCTTTGGTACATTTGGGACATGAGGGACGTGAAAGCACGATCCGGTTGATGCGGGAAATGTGGGTAAAGCGGGGAAAAATGTACAAATGCTTTTAGACAAGTAAAACCAAATTATGTGAAAGGCCTTATGTGGCCGATGCAGGCGATCGGGGAATAGAGAGCCCTAGTGAACTTAGAACATTTGGAAAAAAATTTCTAACATGCCCGCAATTTAACAAATTTTTGAGGAAAGCGAGTGATCGGGGAACAGAGAGCCCATTAGAACTTGGGAAATATGGGAAAAATTGTCTGACAGACCCGCAAATCAGTAAAATGACTCAAAAACGTGAATTTTTCTAACTCCTCAACTTTTCTCTTCACTAGAACATCATAAAAAGGTGTTAACTCAAAATTTTCAATTTTTTAACTTTCGAAAGAGGGGAAATTTTGAGAGGACAATAGCTAGCTCTTTCTGGGGATGACTTGACACCTTTTAAGAATGGGACATGGCAATAACTCTTTAAAAGCTAGGGGAAGAAGACCAGTGCCTTATCCATTGGGCCACAGAGTCAAAAAGCAAACCAACACAAAAGACAACACCCCAAACAAGGAAAGAAAACACACCAAAGAAAGAAAAAGGAAACACACCCTATACATAATATACAAAGGACTTCTCATTCACCTAGGACTTAAAAAATTTCAGGTATGCGCTACTTTATAAGGAAGTGAGAGAGAAGAACCATCCATGTAATCAAGGTAGAAATAATTCTCACCAGCAAAGTGCCTGATCTTGAAAGGACCGAGCAAAGAGAATCAAACTTGCCATGGCTTCCTCGAGGCTCATGTCTTTTATCCCACAATAAAACGATGTCTCCAACTTTGAAATACCTGGATCTGGCCTTCTTATCAAACAAAGATTTTAATTTCTGTTGGTGAGTAGATATTCTATCAGCAACCTGTAATTTGTCTTCATTTAACTTATAAAGATACATGATCCTTTTATCTAAAGAATCATTGAAGCTGGTGTCTTCAATGGCCTTCATTAAATGCAAGGCTGGTAGCTCCACTATTACTAGTAATTGAGCTTCCACACCATACACTACTTGAAAAGGGGACATCCCAATAGCTCTTTTAGGTGTAATTTTGTCTACCCAAAGAGCATCATAAAGTTTCTTGTGCCAATTCCTCTAAGATTCATTAACCAATTTCCTTATTATAGCCACCAGATTTTTGTTTGTTGATTCTACTTGTCCATTCCCTTGGGGATAATAATCTGAAGAGTGAGCCAGGGAGATGCCATATCCATAACATAAATCCATCATCTCAGTTGAAGAAAAATTCGAAGCATTATTAGTCATAATCTTGTTTAGCACACCAAACCTTACCAAGATGTTCTCTTTGATAAAATTGCATACTACTTGAAGTAGTACTCTTTCTTGGGATGACTTCTACCCACTTAGTAAAATAGTACGTGGCGATCAACACACATGGGTATGTCCGACACTCGAAGAGGGGCTAAGTGTTCTAATAAAATATAAACCCCATTGTTGAAAATGCTCTTCAATCACGTGGCTTAAGCGTGCAAGGCAGCCAACTTGGGTCTACCCACAAAGGTCGACAAGCTTCACATTTATAAATCCAATTTGATGCATATTTGAACAAGGTAGGCCAATAGTATCCTACATGAAGAATCTTGTGAGCAGTGACAATAGATGAGTAATGGCCTCCACATGCTTAATCATAGAAATCTGAAAGAAGCTTCTTCTGTTGCTCCTTATCCACGCATTTTAGAAATCTTCCATCCATCCCACGCTTGAACAACGCATTCTCCCACAATACATATTGGGCTGATCTTAACTTAATAGCTCTTTTCTCCTTGGTAGTCAAATGAGAGGGACATTCTCCATAGGTGAGAAAATGTGTGATATCAGCATACCATTCATCAATTGAGCTGAGAAATAGAACAATAGGAATATCAACTTCATCCTTAGGTAACTCATGGCCAACTCCTTCAATGAGTTCACACAAGCCTTTTCCATGGACTAGTTTGGTTGGTCTGATGTCAATATCATATTCTTGAACCTTTGCCACCCAGTTCCCTCTCTTAGTTCCAAACTCTTGCTGTGTGAGAATAGACTTGATGGTTGTGTCAGGCACAAGTATTGTGGAGTGAGAGTTAAGAATATAAAAATGAAACTGCTTGACAACTTTAACTATTGCAAAAGCATGTTTCTCCATCATTGTGTATTTCAACTCATGATTTTTAAGAATGTAGCTCATGAATGCAATTGGGATTTCATGATCATTAGAATCTTTAAGGTCAAGACAACAATAGCCAAGTGTGTTATACGTGGCATAGCAATATATAATAAAATCTTTGCTAAAATCTGGACATGCTAAGATAGGAGTTCTAGTAATAGCCTTTTTAATACCTTCAAAGGCTTCTTTCCCTTCAGAAGACCAGCCAAACGTTTGTTTTCCTTTCATCATTTGAGAGATATTCAAAGTTAGTTCTACAAAATCAGGGATGAATCTTCTCAGAAAGTTGATCTTACCAAAGAAAGAATGCACTCCCTTCTTACTGGTTGGAAGAGGAATCTGCTGAATGGCTTGAACTCATTTAGGATCAATTTTGATGCCATCTTTAGAGACAACATGTCCTAACAATTTTCCCTCTGTGACACAAAAGATAGATTTCTTAGGATTCAAAGAGATCCCATGTTCTCTACACTTTAAGAGAATTGTTTCCAGATGCTGAAAATGATCTGCTCTAGTTTTGGAAAACACAGTTAGGTCATCTAGATATACAACAATACATTTCCCTTTCAAAATTCCAAAAGCCAAGTCCATAGCCCTTTGGAAAGTGGCACCGGCATTAATGAGTCCAAAAGGCATCCTCTTGTAGGAAAAAGTACCCCAAGGGGTGGTGAAGGCCATCTTGTGCTGATCTGTGGTATTGACCTCCACTTGATTATACCCTGAAAAGCCGTCAAGCATGGACAACATTTCGGATCCCGTAACAGCTTGCAAGACTTGATCCATCATGGGCAGAGGATAGTTGTCCTTCAAAGAAGCCTAATTCAAATTTCTAAAGTTAACACAAATACGAATCTCACCATTTTTCTTCCTGACAGGCAGAATGTTGGCAATCCATGTTGAATGGTGGATGGGAAAATTAATTTTTGCTTTCAACAACTTCTGTATTTCTGAAAAATAGTGTCAAAGCAATCTTTGGATTATGTTGCATTTGCTTCTACTTGAAAGGTTTAATTCCAGGTTTGAGAGGGATAAAATGTTGCATCTCCTTTGGTTGGAAAGATTTCAGGTCTTCATATGAATATACAAGAACATCCTTATACTTTTTAGGAGGTTTACCACCCTCTTCTTTTCATCTGGTGTACAACATTTTCCAGCATTCACCATCTTGGGGTCAAAGCAAAACTCCCAATATTAATTTTTTCATACTCAGCAAATTGTTGTAACCTAGTAGAAGCTTTAGACTTAACATACCTATCATGTTTATCAAAAAATTCTTCTAAACTCACCAGCACTTTTGGAATCTTGTTACCCTTGAGTTTGATACACCCATTTTGATCTATTTCCTCTTTGACATTCTCTTCGTTGGGAGAACACTCTCATGAGGTAAATTTTCACTTCCTTCAAAGTACAATTATTCAAAGTTATCTCGAGCTCCAAGAAAGAGAGCAAATGTTGATCATCATTGAAAACTTGCTAATTACCTACACTATCGAGGCAGCACACTGCTGGGCCTATGGATCATCTCAATGGTAAACCTATCTTGAGAGAAGTCTAGGATGAGGTATCAGCAATGATCCTGAGACAGCTAGTGAATCAGCCCTGGTGTTCTTTTCCCTAGGCACTGCTTCAATGGAGAAGGCATCAAGAAATTCAATAGAATCCCAAACCTGATTCTGTAATGCTTCAACCTTCTATTCTTTACTTCAAAAAGGTCTCTAACTTGTTTAACAACTAGTTTTGCATCTCCATGAGCTAGAAGATTCTTCACACCTTTTTCTTTTGCCATGTTAAGTCCAAGAATGAGAGCTTCATACTCTGTTGTATTATTGGTGTTCTCAAATTTTAGTTTGAATGAGAAAGGATGAACCTTTCCCTCAGGGGATATCAACACTACGCCGGCTCCAGAACCACCGAGGAACAACTTCCATCAAATTCTAAATTCCAAACACCATTAGGATCCTCAAGTAATTTTTTGGGAAGTTGAATTTCCTCCGGAGACATAATCATATAGTTACCATGCCCCATATCCTCATAAAGTATTTGTGCTTTGGGGTCATTTGTTTTTTGTACAATATACTCAGATTACTTCTCGGGCAATAGCTTCTTCATTTTTCCATTAACTGGTATGGGGGCATGTGACCAATCCATTTGAATTTCTCCTCCCACATCCTTGTAGAAGTTCCTACTTAAAAACATACAATATGAAGGGGATATCTACTATTAGGATAGTAGCCAAGACCTTTTCTCGGGTAAAGTAGAAAAAGCTACTTGTGCATCTTTAATTCTTCCAACGAGGGAACTTCCTTACTCTCCATGGAATAACAAGACCCATAAGTGCATGTGAGAGTTAGACCCAAGGAATGAGCTACTTTGGCAGGCATTACATTATCGACGCTCTGAATCTATGACACGATTCTTTGAGTTTATGGCCTCTGCTATGAGAAGGGTCACATAGAATGGTTTGATCTTCTCATTAGGTGAGGTGTTGTAGCTACCAAATTGGGTTGGGGTGTGGAGAATGGAGTAGGTAAAATGCCTTTAGAAGTAATTTTGGAGTGAGAATTAATAAAGTGAACCATTTTGGCAAAATCTTTAGGATGGGTTTGATAATACTCGGCCTCGAAATTTGAACCTTTGTCCTTTTAAGGTGATCAATGATATCGAAAGATCTAGAGGTGGACGGGCTATCATCACTAGAAATCTTAGGTTTGTCAGGTTTAGGAGTTGTGGAAGAAAAAAACTTTAGTAGTAGACAATTAGGAAAAGTAGAATTGTAGAACTCACCTTCTGCGTGGACGTAGTGGGGATAGGAGATCCTCTTTTTGTAATAACAGGGATAGTCATGGGATGTTCCTTAGATATTTTAGTGGGTTGTATCACCTTTTCCCTTTTATTCATCTACTCTCGAGTCATGACATCGTATGATTCACTATTCATGTCTGTTACTACTTCATCATTATAATCTTCTTCATCAATACCTTGATAGTGAAGAAATTAACTCGAGATCCCTCAAGTTCCTCTATCTCTTCATCAGCTTCTTCCTCAAGTTCTTCACAATCTTCATTAACCTCTTCATCTTTAGGCTCTTCAACCTCACAGGTTATGTTAACAAGGACCTTGATAGGTGGCCCCTTAAGTGCTAGCCTTGTTTAAGAAGCGGGAAAATAACTCTTGGGCTGAAAATTCCTCCTTGGAACATCCGCATAAGGAGCATCTTTGAGAAAATTGTTTTTGATGGCGATGAGGTAATTTACAAGCTTTTGTACTAATGGATCAGTATTAGGTATGGGAGTGGAAGAGGAGGAAGAAGAAGGCCTAGGTTTAGAAAGATCTCTTTTAACTTGCTAGACATAATCAAATCATCTTCAACACTAACAACTAGTCTCTCGATCCTTAGCCAATGTCGCGAGATTGGCTCTTCTCAATGTGTAGCTAACTTTAGGTGTTTGAGCATTCGGGAAGAAACATTTTTGAATTTTATCTACGAGGTTGAGTGTACGGTGGGATTTTTTTAATCAACTTGTTGAATCTAGCCACAAATTCCCTCATGGGTTCTTATGAGTCCTTCTTTATTTGAGAAATTTGGGCCAGCAGAGCATGTACGTCCTCTGTAGGTTTGAAACGGTTCTCAAATCTTGTTCTCATCGTGGCCCAACTAGTAATGGCCCCAGCTGGAAGGTGATAGAACCAATCCGCTGCATTATCTTGTAAAGTCTCTAAAAAAATCCTCACCGAGACATCTTCATGTTCAACTCCGAGAACTCCACATGTAACTATGAAGGCTGCGATATGTTCATCAGGATGCACCTTGCCATCACCTCTAAACTTGGGGAAGTTCTTCCTGTTACCCCTAGGTAACTCATGTCAAAGGCTGGGGGAGGGCGAGAGGCCCAACACGATGGCCCCAAGGCAATGAGGCTGCCATCCTTGGAAAGGCGACTTGAAGGGAACTAAAACACTAGCAAGAATCAAAGCGTGGAGATTAGGGATTAGTTTCTCTAGAGGAATACCACCTACAGGGGTTCTATCTTCAATAGGAGGAGTGCTTGTTGAATGAGCTCTTCTATTTCTTCCTGTTGAAGAAAAAGGGAAACCTTGCTGCTCCAAAAGTTGAAACTGAGAATCTTCAATACCAAGGGCCCTTCTTCCACGAGTAAAACGTAGAGTCGCCAGATCAAAGGATGATCATAAAATTGTTTATAGAACTAGAATACGTTTAAGAAAAATGAATTCCCCAGTGGAGTCTCCAAAAACTGTTGGTCGTCAAAAAGGAATTTAAAGAGAACAATAGTCGGGAACAAAAGTCCCTCCTCTTTAATGGGAGAGGTTCCCTTATTTAAAGGAAAAAACTTATTTACACATGTACGAGTGTATAGTTTTAATGGATACTTTAAAATAGAAAGATCATCAACACAAAAGTATAGAGGAATAAAGTATTGAGAAGGGGTATAAAGGCACTCTCAAGAAATATATATAAAAAATAAATTCTTTATATATGCCAGAATGAAATAATTTGGAGTGGAACCATTTGCATTTGAGACAATAAGATGTTATTTCAAAGACCCAAATTCAGAAATTACATCTATAGGAATACAAAGCTTCTTGAAGTAATATAGATAAATGATTCATAACATTTAATAGATAGTAATGAAAGAACAAGACCAAATAGACATCGTAAGAAAGATCTTTTGTATTGATTGCTTTTTACTCTTTACAATTTCAAAAATAAACCAAGTTCCAGCCCCCTCAAAATGGCGATAGAGAGCCAATTATATAACTTTACAAATTAGTTACACTTGGTAACTACTTCTTTTAACTAAAGTGTTTAGTTAAGGAGATGTTTGACAAAAAACCCTCAACTAATTACAATGAGACCAATTTGAGAAGGAGAAGATGAAAAGAAAAACAATTGCCTATTGCTGAGGAGGGCCCACCGACTTGAGGATCCGTTGTCTAAACTTTTTTAATGCTTCCGCTATGTCTCTGCCTCGTGGGACTGATGTGTTGGTAGTAGCTTGAGTCCAATTTCCTAAGCATTTATCCATCTCCTTATCAAACTCGGTGTGCGCATGATATTCTTTATTAGCTTCCTCAATGGCAGATTGAAGGAGCAAATCTCCTTTATCTTCTCTTTGGTAATTGAGTCCTCCTTGAGCAGGTTTTCCTTAACAAATTTCTGAATTGAGTATTAATTTATAAGAGGGAGAAAGGAACACCTGAAGTTTCATCGTGAAGGTGACAGTGGATATCCTTGAAAGCGGATACAACACATGCTTTGAAGGCTTCTCCCTTCTACCAACTATTCCTCAACTCTCCTAGAGCCTCCTCCGAACCTTTATTTTCCACTCCATGCTAAAAACCCATGACCTTGATAAATTATCTTTGGCATCATCAAAAACTTTACTTGCCATCAATATATTTTCATCAGTCTATCCCATCAGGTGAAGGTCTACTATGCAGTTACTCCAAAGTTTAAGCTCTTTATCCATAGTTCCAACTACTGAGAGGACAACTTTTGTTGCAGATTAGTTACCTTCTCATTGAGTTTGAAGGCTTCCACAATGAAATTCAAACCTACAATGATCATGTCATCCACCACGGCTTCCATAGCTCTCCCGTAGATGGAATACCTGTGTATGTCTTTAATGCTCTGGACTTCATCTTGACTAAGAATCATAGGTGGCGGAAGGGCAGTCAGTGGGGTAGGATCAGAACCTTGTCCTTAGACAACAATGACTTGATGAAACCAGAAAGAATTTGAGCTTGCTCTTCCAATGCTGCTATAGTCTGTTTTCCTTTTTCTACTCTCCCAATAAGTCTGGTTACTATTTCCTATAGGTTATGTATTTCACTTTCAGGGGTAGATTCTCCCATTGGGATCCTAGAAAGTTCCAGATCAGAGGCTAGTAAATCCTGTTCTGCCTTATCAACCTTAGGATTTGCTACCTCAAGAAATTGTTGGCCTTGGACATCTATCACTATCCTTGAAGTTTTTTAGCTCTCTTTGTAGGAACAGAAGGAATAGTGCCCAACAAGGCCGCCACGACATAAAAATTTGGCCCTGTAAATCGAGAAGAGGAATTCCTCTTCCTACTGTCAACAAAAGGTTACACCCATGCAAAAGTGGAGGAAGAAGGAGGGGCAAGAGAACCAAGAGTAGGAGAACTCATGGAACTTAAAGTATTTACTATTGTTGCCTCTAGTAGATATGTGAGTGGAGTAGATGAGGATTCTTGGAAAAGGAATCAGTGGTACTTGGAGGCTCAGTGTTATCAATTTCCTTCTCTTTATCCATTGCGGCTTCTAAAGCTCCTGTAGGGACTGGCACTTCACTATCATCACTTTCACTAAGAACAATGATGTTCTCTAGCCCCAAAGGTAATTTTGAATGTTTTAACAGGGGATCTTCCTCAATAGGCTCCTTTTTTACCTCCTTCACCTTCTTCTGATATACCTGAGTAGATGAGGAAGGGGTGGATGATTCAGGTTCTTTACTTGATGAAGGAGGAGGAGTTTGTGTAGGTACCTCCGAGCTAGGTGTATGTGACTCCTTCCTTGGTGTTGAAGTGTCTTTGGAGGAAGACTCTCCTAAATTCTTCCTCAGCTCTCGAACCCTTCTGTCAAACCAAACCTTGGTTCTTACCAGGATAGGGGCTAGAATCTCAGCTAAATCATCTTTCTCCCTTTTGAACTAGTCTAGATCCTCTAAGGGAGTATGCTTGATCAAAGTATCATATTCATATGACAATAGGTCTGCATTGTCATCTTGAAGCCCTTTAGGAATCTGATATAGGTTGAGCTCCTTTATCAGTTGGAGGGAGAATCTACCATAATGCCTCTATCTTGCTTCAAAGTCATCTACTTTGCAATCAGCCTAGTAGTCCTCAGTATCTACTCTGTGATGATAGTTGATTATGAGATTTAGCTCAATGAATTTCTTCAAATCAAAATAGGTCTGAGCTTGAAGAAGTGAACAGTGATGGGAGCAAGGGCCCTTTCTATGTTCTGAGCATCCAAAGTTGTTTTACATGTATAGTTACCCAAGGATATTAGGAAATATAGCCGAGATATTTTCTTTCCTGTAGGTTTTATGCAACTTATCCAATTGTTTACATACCTCAATCAAATCCATCTTATCATTACAAAACATGGGGAGTTTGAGAGGTGTGTTCTCATAACCGGCTAGCCTGATATACGAAAACCTTCTGAATTGAATGAAGAAAGCTCCATACTTTGCTATCAGGTTCATGGCTTCATCAGAAAATCTTCTAGTAGTATCACTTTCCGAAGCCTCATGATGTACATGCTAAAAGCATCTTTCACCCTCCTAAAGTTATGATTGCTGGTTTCAAGGGTGAAGGCGAGGGTAGTATGCATAAATGGGATCACCCTTCTGACCCTCAATGTATGTGAAACCAAACCATTGTCGAGATCTTTGTTAGGGTATACATAAGATAGGAATTCATATAGAACTTCTTGGTTTATTGCACATTGGAAAACTGTTCCATCAAATTCATGCTAATGATCTCTGCCCAATTGATGTTCTGGGTACCTTCACAGATGATGTTGATGAGCGGGCACATCCAAAAGTGAAACTCACTAGTAGAGGGTAAGCCCATGACATGAGCCAACAAGATGATGAAATCAGATAGCTCTTCATTGAAATCAGCCCTAAACAGAGCTTTGGAAAGTCGAGATGCCCCTTTTTTAGGGTTCTTCAACCACAACTTTTCTACCCTTGCTTTGTATTTATCACTATCTTGCTCGAAGAGAAGTCGTGCTTGAGTTTAAGAGATAACCATGGAGTTTTCAATTTCGGGGATTCGTAGGGTAGCGGCAATGGTAGAAGCATCTAGTTTGGTGATTAGCTCCCTATGCACATTGGTCAATTCACTTGTGTTAGGGTTGAAGTGAGCTCCGCAGGTGAGTACAGTGTTAGCACACTGTACCGAGATCGGGAAACCTACATAGAAAATGCAAGGCCACTGTCATTGATCATTTGCGCCATGGGAGAGGGATTTGGGTCAGTCAACCTACTCCAGAAATCACCAAAATCCAGGTGATGAACCTCACTATCCCCAATATCGGGAACAGAAGACTCGAGCGGTGAAACATGCTCTTGACCTTGAAATTTGATCTTCATGTTGATAGTGTTTAGAAAAATAACCTTCACAGCCTGAATCTACAATAAAAATGCAAGGGGAAAGGGAGCACGAGCTAGGTGGTCGAGATTACAAAGATCTGAGCAAATGGTAGCAAGTAAGCAGTGTGCAAAATGTGTAGAGGGTAGTCCCATTAAATAGCCATTTTTAGGAGAGAGAAGGTTATAAATGTGCATTAAATTCATATGCACCGACTCAAAAAGAAAGCATCGGGAAGAGCGGAAAAAATTAGCCCGGATGGCCTTTGGTACATTTGGGACATGAGGACGTGAAAGCGTGATTCAGCCGATGCGGGTAAAGTGGGGACAAAATGCACAAATGATTTTGGGACAAGTAAGACCAAAGTACGTGAAGGGCCCGATGTGGCGATGTGGGTGATCGGGGAACAAAGAGCCCTAGTGAACTTAGAACATTTGGAACAAAAAGTTTGACAGCTCGCAATTAAACATATTTTTGGGGAAAGCGGGTGATCGGGCAACAGAAAGCCCATCAGAACTTGGGACATATGGGATAAAATTGTCTGATAGACCCGCAAATCACTAAAATGACTCAAAAACGTGAATTTTTCTAACTCCTCAACTTTGTTAACTCAAAAATTTCAATTTTTTTAACTTTGAAAGAGGGAAATTTTGAGAGGACAACACAACCCACCTTTCGCGGTCTATGATTTTCTTCTTGTGTGTTTACTTTCTTTATAGCTTCTACATTATCTACATAGTGTCAATAATCTTGTACACACATGCTTGTTTGTACTAACACTTTTTATAGACTCTTATTTGTGTGTGCCTTTGTTTCTACCAAGTGTATTCCCTTCCCCCTGTAGGGCACAATTTATGTGGTTGGTCATCTTTTGAGGTCGCATTCTCCTATCGGGGACATTACATGCTCCCAAAAAGGGAGGGCGTCATTTGGAGTTTTACAAATTATACAATGCTTTCTACCGGTATAGTTCAGTTCAGTTTTCATTCTTGACATTTTGGATTATACAGTGAGTGGGTTCAAACAAGTCTATGAACCCTGTACATAACATATTTTACAAGACATGGTTGTCCTTAGAATTTTGGGGAATAATTACAGGTTAGAGAATACAATGATTTCCTCTCTACACTACTTGACCCGGTGGTATTAGATCGCCGAAAAAAACTAGGGAGTACGAGAGATCTCTTCACATATCTCTATGGAAGTAGTTACACGTTGGATAATAACGTAGCTCTCTCTCTACACTTCTTCATCCAAGGTGGTGTGAGATCACCCAAAAACATCGCAGTACATGATATCCTTCTATACCCTTTTCTCTCATCACGGATCAGTGCACATGTTCCTTTTACATTTTTCATTTCCATTACATGCTTTTTACTATATACATGTATTTTTACACATATATACATGCATATTTGACTACTTGGTCATCTTCTCCTTGCAGCAGTCGACCATATGAGAAGCAAGCAATCAACAACAAAAACAACAATGACATGGACAATAACAACATTTTGCAAAAGTAGTACACACCTATGTTCACTCTCATACATCGTAGGTACATCACATACATTGGTAACTACTGTGGCATTTCCACCCTAGGTTCACTCTCATCACATTTTCTCTTTTGCATCTTCTGGAGTCTCCATGCTTCATATTTTTGTCACTCCATGCTTTGTCTAGTCCTTCGGCATGCTTTCTACATCACTCTACATGGACATCAGGTACTCTATCTACTTTATGTTACCGAGTGTTCTACTCACCAACATAAACTTGGGAAAAATGTAGACACTAAAGCACACACTTTGGCTATCATTTAGTCATGGTCTCATCTATGGGTTTTGAATGAAGAAAGTACTAATTAACCCCAATCTTTTGGCCATTTTACTTTACTTTCTATCGCCATTGCTGACCTTGACACATAAATGCCTAGTCTATTTTGGTCATTTTGCATCATTATACCTATGGTAGGGGGCATGCCCCTGGTCCCATTCAGAGAACCTTGATATTTTTCCCACTTTATCTCCATCTTTTGGGAACTTTCTAGTCGTTTGGGAATTCCATATTTTTGGTGGTCTGCCTCTTGAGGTTAATTACAAAATTAGATCAATAAAACCATATAAATATAAATTTATGAGACCATAAAAGGGACCAAGAACTAGTCACTACTATCATCACCTAATATTTCATCCATCTAAGGTTCCATTTACATCCATCTAGCTCCATCACAAGGGAAAATGTTGGTTCATCTACATCACACTACATATGAGGGAATTTTATTATATTCCATCCACCACTTTATTCTTGTTATCCAAAATTCACCCCTCGAGGTAATTTTGATAACATGCATCAAATTCTTCAGTCTCGAAGCAAGTAGAATTGATTCGAGGCCCAAAATCATGTTTTGGGGATCCCTTTGGTTTCTTTCTAACTTCCCCATACAAGTAAAAATCCAAGAAGTTAGAAAAAATTAAAAAAATCCAAAAAAAAAAACAAAGTCGTAGGCTTGTTTTAATGCATTGTGCGGGTCTGGAGGCTACGGGTCATACTAGTGCGGATCATACCAAGGTTCGTCAAACTAGGGTTGGAGCTGAAATACAAAGAAATCGGCTAAATCGGATTTACGTGTCCCAGACCACACAAGTTCAATAGGGACGCATAGAATGCGCATTGATGAAAATGCTGAAGTCAAAGTGAAATCGGTGAAGTCGGAACTTTTTGGCCTGCGTGGTCTACGGGATGTCGGGACAAAAGTACACGCGAGAAGTACAAAGCGAAAAAAAGTTGCAAAAGGAACCATATGTTACGGAGAATGCGGAGGTCAATGGCCCTCACGGCCCGGTCAATGGTAGACACGTAAGGACAAAGAAGCCTAAATCAGGCAATGCGGAAGAATGTATGCGGGACAAGCGAGAACACGTGGACTGATTTTGCCAAAATAGCCGCAATGAAGAGAAAAAGTCAATGTTTGACCTCTCGAACTTCAAACGGCCATAAATTTTGACTCTGAGCTCCGATTTTCATAAAATTGGACTTTTGGAACAAGCACAACATTATATATATTAAAATAAAAGAAACATATTCAGCTCTAGTCAATTAATGCTCATTCCTGTCAAATGACTAAAAATGCCTAGCAAAACCAAAATAGTTGCTCACACTCAGAAGGCCATAACTTCTGCATTTCTCAATGAAATCGCACAAAATTGGTACCGTTGGAATCATGTTTCTAAGATCGATGCACAAAAATCAATAAATTATGGATTTAATGAGGGATTGATGGATATTTTCTTGAAAACGAGGCCAAGTTCATAATAGTGTTTTATTTGGTAGTTGGATGCATTTAATGAAGCATGGGCTGACATATTTCACTGTTGCAAGTCATGGGACAAGTATGGGGATCCTTTTGAAAGCAACAAAATATCATTTCACTCCATTTAATACCTCTTACAAGTGGTTGAAGGACATATTTCAGGATTTCCTTTTTCCCTCTCTCTCTCTTTCTTCTTATTTTTCTATAAATTGGAGTGTTGAGCTCATTGTAAAGAAGAGGTAGTTTTATTGTAGCAAAGCTCTATCAAAATTTATTTGTGAAGCCAATGTGCTGCAGGCCCTTATAGTGGACTCCTTGCATGGTGATCCAGGCCCTTATCTTGTAATAGATTGAACTGTGCATATCATGAAGTAATAAAATACAAGTTTGTGGATGCATCTTCCCCTGTTGTGTTTGTTTGCACTCTTCTTGCCCCTTTCAACCTTCATTACAAGAATATTGTGTCTATTTTTATGCTCTTGTAAGGACTCATTATTATTGTGCATGTATGAAATATTGTTGTGAATGCATTTTCCATATTATGGAGAACTGTTATCATCCCTTCTAGTATGTATTTTAATTCTATTATTCACACATCGGAAAACTACTCTCACACCCCTCCTTTTCTGGTGTATCACCGCTTTAGTGTAGGTTTTCATTTTCATGCATTCTCTCTCCTTGGTCCCTTGGAAAGTTATATTAGGATAGTTAGTTTTTCCTACATTAGATTAGATTGTGGCAGGTAGTTTAGGAGCAAGAACCAACTTTCTCTCGAGGTCTATCTCAAGTAGTAAGTCCCACAACTTGGAGATAGTACCCATGTTATCCAATCACACCGTGAGCTCAAGTATATGCACTTGTGTAAACATAAGGGTGTTTTGATTTGGTGATAACAATTACATTTCTAAAATTATTCATATCTCACTACTTCATAAATTGTGACTAGCACAAGAGCACCTAGGGCACAATATGCACACACACACGTAGAACTACATTTGGATATGAAATGTAGTGTAAAACTCGGTTATTGTTAGTGTAAGTTATTATTTATCCTTTTATTTATTTATTAGGATAATTCTTACACCTTTGTTAGCCCTACACTTATTTTTAGCTTGCTTAGTGTACTAGTTGCGTGGAGTTATCTTACTAGTTGTGTTGAGTTAACTTCTCAGTTATGTGGAGTTAGCTTACTAGTCTTCTAGAGTTAACTTAACTACCAATATTAGTTAGTAGGATTTCTTCACCATTGATTTAGGTAGTAGTTACACTTCCCTCCTCCTATATGTACATCTTTCTTATGGAGTAATTCAAGTCATTGTATTGTAATGTAGAGAGAAATATGGATTATGATGGATTTCCATATATGGTATTTTAGCTCTTATGTTTTCAAATCTAATGTGATGTGCTATTATCATCTAAGATCATGAATTGGAATAATCATATTATCATTCCTTTCAGTTATTAAGTCCACCATTGTGGCCACCGAGGAGAGTTTGAACCCTTCATTTGTATCTTTATTTTTTAAGTTTTTGATCTTGGGTTTGGGGTTTTACATGTCTTATCTTCATCATGCATTATCACCAACATACAACGCATCTCATCAATATTGACGTGATAGAAAGTGAAGGCTTCACATTACCTTGTAACCCTACAAATCTAGTTTACGGACCTCTGCACATGAACATGGCACCCAAAACTTAGACTAGGGTGCCCCAGCACCCTAATTCACTTAGATTGCTCATATTTGTACCTTTCTAGGCCTTAACATAGTCATTTTCTCCTCTGGTTTCTTTAATAAGTTTTACGACACTGTCCAGCAAGCTCGTCAAATTAGTAGATTTCTTTCTAACTATCTTTGGACATTTAGGGTTTTACATTTCTAATTTTTTAGTTGTTTGGGTCACTTTCCTTATTTAGTTTAGAAATTTATTACACGGATGTACTACTTAGATTAACGGTAAAAATATCATATTTTATTTAATCACCACCATGATTCGGGTTCATTTAGAGTGTTATTAATTATTCTATTTTGATCACTTGATTCATGATTTTGAACCCTTGCTATTTTTTCCATGGAAATGAATGATTATCCTTTTCCCATATTTTTTTTTGCTATTACAATACCATATGTGCTTTTGTTTATATAACCTTAGTTTTTATTTAGTTTTTGTAAATCGTATTTCTCTTCATGTCTTTCATATTTGGTCATATTTGGGATTTTCCATCTATTTCCATGTGAGGATTTGGGTTTTCCTTTTGCTACTAAATTTAGAAATGTTAGTTTAGTGGGGTGAAGAGATTAAATATGTAGAGGTAGATGTGAACATAAATTAAATCAAAGTAGAACATTTTCTATCTAGAATTGAAGAATTCAAAAGGATAAGATATATCTAAAGGGGAAAAAACAATTGTTTGAGTTCATTTAACATGTTTTATGATAAAATTAATATTTTTCACAAGAATGGGAAAAATTATTTTCTCTTTATTTAGTTGCATAAGGTGTAATTTTTTTAATATTCCTTCTCATTTTGATATTACATGGATATTTTTATTCTTGTTTTATGATATGTTCTTATGTAGTTATTATCATATTGATTGGATTCCTTCATATCTCTTTAAAAACATTTTATGCATATGAATCTTAGATCTAATCGGAAGAAGGCATCCACTTAAGATGCTACATTGGATCTAATTATAATTTGTTTTTACTAGTTGCTCATATTAGGCCCTATGTATGCATATTTTTATAAATTAATGAAAGGATGAAGAACCAACTAAGTCTCAATTTACCAAATATTTTTTAAAGTTAGTTTACCTTTTTATATTTATAATATTTGAATAGTCAAAAATACCATATCATACTATAATATCACTATTGTTTGATTTTTATCAATAAAATTTGGGTATTTAAGGTAGATCTATAAGTGCAAATGAAGTGTTATCATTGAATTGACTTAGTACTAGTGAAAATGGAAATAAAAGACTGTAATAAAATTAGAATGTTAAATAAACTCAAGTAAATAACTTTGATCTTGGTTGTACTAAAATATCACAAACCTTTTCAAGCAGAATCCTCTTTTCAAGTAGATCTCATCTAAAATACCAAAAGATATCATATCTCTCACTTAAAGTGGAAATATATAATCATTATAAACCTAATTCAAATTCTCAATGGTAATAATAAAAACACATATTCACTCGAGATACATTTTAAATAATAACCCTAATGCTCAAGAGTCAACCCGACATACACAATAACCTAATAAAATAAGAAAACTATGACTATCAAAATGCAAAAATAATAGGTGGTAAAGAAACTAGGGTCCATACATTGTCTTATACTTTGGAAATACTTCTCCACAAATATTGAGATATATAGATAATTGTGAAATTTGCTAAATAGATTCCCAAGTTACATGCCCTACCATTGGACAAAAAATTAGCGATGGTTTGGTTATATATTGTGCATATTTGTTTGGAAATATATCCTCATGCTACAAGACACCGATTCTCTCTTCATCCAACTTTGGGAGAGTCTTTTCATAAGAAATACCTATCAAGGATTTTTTTCAAATAAGAGACATGAAAAACAAGATGAATAATAAAATATAGGTGTAAGTACAATTTATACATTATTTTGTCAAATTTTTTGCAACACTCAATATTGTTAATAGAATGTTGATGTTAACTTATGATTGTATTTAAGATTCAAGGAAGTATGTTTATATGATTGGAGTGGGAAAAAACCATTTCATAAAAAAAAACTCACATTTTAAATGATGTTGATATAATTTATTCTTCATCTAGTTATGATCCTATACCAAGTTATCCTTTAGAGACCACGGTAGAGCTTCATAGTGATATATGATTAAATCATCGACCTACACCTTGGAGCTACATGTAAGGTGGGATATGAGAGATAGTGAATATTATCCATATCTGACTTCATTGGGATTCATCTTAGTCAAAGTTTGGTAAGAGATATTTTACCAACATTTAACTAGATGGGGCTACTTAGCCCAAAGATGATTTTATTCTTATGAGGAAACCCAATGCAAATGTTCTTCCAAGAATTTATTGAAAATCTCTATTTATACATCTATTTTAGGGTGGAATGATGAGATAATTTTGACTTGTGTCCTCTACTATTTAAATAAATTCTGTAAAAAATGATAATGAAATGGTATCATGATCTAAAAAATTTAAAAGGGCTTACCTTATATGTAAAATATTTGAGCAACGCAAATTTATGTCACTACTGAAGCATTGAAAGGTTGGGTGAGTGAGGAAAAAGGTGTATATTTGGATAGGTTCTCAACCATAAAAATATAACTTATTTCCCACAAGTATTAGGAAAACCATTGATTAATTCTATAGAGACATCCATCCACATTACAATGGGAATTGGTAATGGCTATAGGGTGTCAATAATCCAGAAAGTTTCTCCTTTTTACATAGATATTTATCACATTTTGCCACACATTTTTTGATATATTATTTCATGTCATTTAATATAAGTTTTTTTGACATGTTTATGGTCTACAAAAACTATAATACTTGCATAAGAAAATACATATAGTTCTGTAATAGTTTCTCTTGAAAATGACACTTTGTTTTTTTTATTAGAGGTAAAAAGGGTTGAGGGGACCCTACCCCGAACATCAAACACTCTCCATGAGAGTAAAAAAACATTACAATAACATCAAAAAACTATAATATAACTGTTCATAGTAATAAGAGCTCTCCGGAGCCCATAAAGTGAAACTAACAATAGCAAAAAAACACAGATAAACTAACAACATAGATGAAAGTAACAACCAATAATAGAGATAGTGAAAAAAAAAACCCAACCCAGGTCATTTATAGGCTTTTTCAAGCCCCTCCAACACCTTAGCCCATTCTTTCGCCAAAGCTTCAATATTAACCGCCAAGGATCCCAGGTCAAAACCATTCAAGGTAGTCTTTCTCTTCCCTGCTCGACTATCCACGGCACAATAGGTATTGGCGAGCTGCCCCAGAGTCGAAGGTGTTGTAGGGTCGATTTCACCATCACAATGCTCCATTCCATATAACTATGGAGAATTGCCTTAACCTGATCCATTTCTTTGGTTATGGCACCAAAGTTGGCCTTTAAAACCTCAAGCTCTCCACCCTACCCAAATTTGACTACCTCTACAAAATGACACTTTGTAGAAAGTGCTAGTTAGCCATAATAATGCGAGAAACTACCATACCAAGAGTATCCCTTCTTATTTGTAGGATTAATTGTGAGTATTTTAATGATCTATTAAACCAATGCATCATATTTACATTCTTTTTGGACTTCCTATTGCCTTCTTATAGCCTTTCCAACCTCAATCTTAATGCACATTTGAATTTATTTATTAAAAAATTTCACAACATTCACTAATACAAACTATTTGGGATCAACCCTTACCATATTCTTCTACTTTATGTCATTATTTATTACCTATATACATTTGATGCACAATAGTCTTATAAAGAAATTGTGATATTTTGTAGAAGGGAAAACGATTCATTATCTCTACATAATACAAAGGAAACATATTAGTATGACAACTAACAACTCGTGGTTTATCCCTGAGCATACTATTAACACCTATGATTTAGATTAATATAAAACACGTGATCATTTATTTAATTTTGAAATTGATTTAGTTACTTCTACCAATCCTCTAATATAATTTGTGATATTTTTTCCAGATTCTCTAGGAGTCTCACATGATCATCCCATTAATGATATCATAAGATAACACCCCTATACTTTTATTTCTTACACTTGGATATACAAATTACTTTACATATTTTTGTTGTCACATGTTTTCTTGTTTCATCACCTTATTGTGTTGGTTTTTATCTTTGACATTATTTTAGCTCAACATTAATATGTTTCACTTGTTTAAAAATTTATCATTATTAAATTACTTGAGTTGTGAATTGATCAACTATCCTACTATAGACAACTACACATTACCCAATGATGCAGAGCATACGTGGGTTTGATTTGATTATTGAGGGAACCATACTTTACTTATAATCGTCCACCATTATTTTATTATGGATGAATATGACCATTAGCCTCTTGTGTTTTTTATTCAAGATTTATCTACCATGTGCACTTATTCAACCATAAAAAATAATCAAATATAATAAAATCCAAAAACATTCAAATATTGTGAAAATCCAAAACCTTCATGTAACTTGTTTTTTGACAAATACATTTTTATTTACCATGTTTTAGCACTCTACACATCTACTTCCTTATGCAATATATTTTAATGATATGCATAAGTTAAATACATGACATTCAAGCTATTCCTACACCCACGAGTAATCTTATCCACATTGTGGGCATGCCTACACATAGGAAATACTCACACAATATTTTTTAGGTTATATATTTCATTTTATATTTTTCATTAGAAATATATAACTACTTCCATATTTACTTTTACTATATTATAATTTGAGACATGTGTCTTGCTACAAATATTGTATATGATTTACTTAATGATGACATTACTTTCTTAGATATCATGAGATTGCTTAATACTTTCAAATTATGATTTTTTTCTACATATGCTAATTGATTACATATGTTTGTGTATTCTTTAATGCTGATTTATATGGTATGATTTCATGGTTCACATTTTCTCGATATGATCTGTGTTTATTTTTTCTCTATTTTCTATGTGTACTATAAGACTCATTGTTTTCTTATTATTCTATATACGATATATGATTATTGTTTACTCTATGATTATATGTGATATAAATGAATTATGTTTTCTTTATACTAATATAATTTATCCATGACTATTTTTGCCTCTATGATTCTATGTATGTTGTGTGATTCTTTTGTGATATATGCTTCATGCATACTTGTTACTAATATAAGTGATGTTTTATTCATCATATTGTTAAGTTTTCATATGTCTCAAGTTCTACATCTGGTCAAATGTTTTGTGATAGGACCCATCATGTCATGTGTCATCATGTCTTGTTAGGTGTGTTGAAGAATCCTTCACGTCACTCCATGTTGTTAGTGTACTTCTATGGTATTCATTGTGGTGTTTTGGTTGATGATTTATTTACATTTCTAATAGAGTTTATATATGATTATTTGTTAGATAACACAATTTATACTTTTATTATAAAAATCATATCATCTTTAGGATGACTTATCCAACGATGTTTAGTTACATAATCTATATTTATATACTTTTTACAAAAGGTGCATATATCCAATTTTCTATTGAGACGAGTGATGCGTTTCACATATTTTATCTCAAAAGGGGCATATTGTGATATTTTTCAAATTTTAAATGAGGTTACATATATTCATTCACATCCATGAAAGGAGAGGCAAAAATAATATTTTTTAGACATATTTATTTAGAGACACTAGTTACACCATGATAAGATTCTATGACATTCCGAGCTATTAAAAAGGATATTTGGTTAAGATTATTTTAGCAAAAAAATTTTCTATGGAATTTTATACTACTAAAAATTCTATTGAGTTAGGAAGAATTTAACAAAAAAATCTTCAATGGGACTATACATTATCGAAAAGGATATTAAGTTAGAAATATTTTAATATAATGGTTGTATACTTTGGCTTTATTTATCTACATTAATATCCCTTGGCCTCAAAAAAATTAAATCAACCTCAAGAGCCCAAAAGTTTGATATTTGGCTCTAATATAGATTTATTCTATTGATATTACTTGTCATATTAGTTTAAAGTTTCAATCTTGTTAAGAAAGGTTTCCCTTCTTCACATGGGAAGGTTCACCCATGGTACTCTATAGAATTAAACATATTGATAACATATTTTGACATAACCAACAATCGTATTCATTATAGCACATATTTCATTTTATTGTAAGTTTTAAATACAAAAAGTTTAATTGTTAAAAAAATTAAATTACAAATTTCTATAAATTTTTATTATGTCAACAAATTTCATAGGTGGATTTAAAAAGGAACCCAAGAGCTTTTTTACTACCATCGTATGATTGAGATTCACAAGGTTTGCATTTAGCAATTCTAGATTAAAAGAGAGACAATATGTAGTACCCTAAATTAGGTTTGATCACCTAGAAATGGTATATTTTCTACTTATCTTTATATATATTCCATTTACACATACTTGATCAATTTTATTCATCTTTATTCTCGTCCCACATACTCTAAACCACTAGAAAATATCCCTCCTTCAATTTAAATAACAAGAAATCATTTAAAATGCTATTGAACACCTATACAAAACTATCCTTGTCTTAATCCAAAAAAATCAGTGCTACACAAATTTCATAGATATTAGACAATCCTAGTCTATAATTCCTTTAATCTTAGGTATATATTAGATATGTATAACCAACTGTAGCTATCATAATCTCTTATCATGTCATATCACATTTTTATGTTTGCATATGCTTAGTAGGTTTTCCTAGGTAGATTACATATCATACGTAGGGTATATATACGAGGTAGTAATTAGTACTTGAAATTCATATTGAGAACTTGAGTCTTATTGTATAGTTTGGAGGTTTTCCCCTTGAAAGGGATAAGTCATTATAATTGCATATTGTGATAATTTATCTATATTTTGGTGTTGTTTGGTGTTTTTTTTGATAATATTCATATCTATCTAAGTAATTTTATTACAAGTGGTATAATATTTTCGGTTAAGGATAGAATCAAGTAGAGACCTAATTTTAGGGACACACTTATATATCAATATTATTTCCATTTTTAAAAAAATTATTGGACTTGTGATATCGAAGAAAAATCTACCCTCCAAATTTCAACTAATTCGATTAATTTATGTAATTTATTGCAATCTTAGTTTTTTTCACAAATTCTCTCCTAGGTTGTAACTTGTGGAATTTTTATAAATTATTTCCAATTTTAGAAATATCTCGAAATTAAACTAGGGATTGTTATTAAGTTTTTCATCTATCTTTCCAAAAATAAACAAAACTTAAAAATTAATCACCATGATGGGGATATCAACTAGAGGAAAAGAAAAATGTTCTATTACTCCAGGGAATAATCCTAACATTGAGGAGGACGATCAAATGTGGAATGGAGTGGGAATTTTGGTGTTATGTCTTCCTTGATGGATGAAAATCCAACCCCTAGTGGATAACACATAATACTTGAAGAGAGATGTGGAGGAGCTGAAAGAAGATATGAATAGGAAATATTAAAATATTGAATTGTTAGCCTCTCACACAACTCAAGGTAGATTTAACATATATAAAAATTATGATTCAAACTTCATTGCACTCCTCTAGAGTGATAATTAATTCTAGTACATGGAACATAATCCTAAAGGTGGACATGCATAATTTTTATGGAAAGGACCCACTCAATTGGATCACCCAAATGATGAATTTATTTGATCTACATCAAATCCCAAGTGGAAAAACCATACTATGGAAACATTATATATAGTTATAGAATAATTCAATCAAGTATCATTGGTTACATGCTCAAAAAATGAAGAAGGCTATCAATTTCACTTGGTCAATTTTTACAGAGCAGCTAAAAACACACTATAATAGTAGTGTGGACAAGAATTACTTCAGCCATTTAGAAAAGTTGTGGCAAAAGGGTCAAGTATATGATTATATTCAGCCATTCCAGATATTTTCCTTTTATGCGAATATAATTATTGATGATAATATAAATGATTATTTCTTGGATAATCTCAAGGATCACATACAACATGAGGTACAAATGATTGATCAAGATAATGTATTTAATTTTATTATCATGGAACCTAGAGAAGAGAAAAATTCCTTTTTAATGGAAGAAATAAATTCAAAAATCATAACATTCCATTGCGATCATTCCCTTAGCTTACTACATTGACTCTTTAACAAATTGAAGAGAAATACAAAAAGGATTATTCTTCAATTGTGATAAAAAAATAAAACAAAGGACATAAATATTCTGAAAAGAAGTTCTTTTACATGGAGGCCATTAATGATGAAGTCAAATACAAAGAAAAACAAGTAGAGATTTTGTATGAACTATGACTTGGATATTCCTCGACCTATTATTTCTTTCCATACAATTTCATGTGTTATCTCCCTATATAACCTCAAGGTTAGGGGTATTTTAAAGGAACATAAGGTAAAAATATTGATTGACTCATAGAGCACACATAAATTTATTGATAGTAAGTTGGTAGCATGTCCGAATGGTTTTATTTATCCATCCTCAAGATTTTAGGTAATAGTTTCAAATGGAGGTATAGTTATATATTCACTAAAATATAATAGTGTAAACATTGACATGGGATAATACAAGCTAGATTCTATTATGTTTACTATTCCTATGGATAGAGTACATAGGATTTTAGGAGTCAATGGCTCACAACCATGGGAACAATTGAAATGAACTTATAGGAAGTATTGATGTATTTTTGTTCACAAGGAAATATATTTGAGTTGACAAAGTTATGTGTAAAGTCACCTCAAACGGTGAGATATCATCAAATGAAAATAATCAAGTCCCCTAAATCATAATTGTTTATAGTTGAAAAAAATAGTTTCTATCCTACATACCATTAGATTATCGGAAGTGAGGGAATAATAATTAGTTATTAACCGAGGCTATGCCATTATCTAATACACCCATGATATAAATTTTACCCAACATATCAACCTCCAAGATCTTCCCAAAGGTTCAATTAATGAAGGAACACAATGGGGAAAAAAAAGGTAATCACTAATAATAAAATCTAGTGAAAAAATCAAAACAATGTAGTGACAACATGGGAGGAATAATATTTCATGTACCAACATCTAAACATCATCAACATTGAGTACTACACTTATGTGAAGCGGAACCCAAAAATTTTAACATCAAGGAAAATGTTGCTTTGAATGGGAAGATCATGTTATACCCTTAATCTTGGATCATATATCAAATATGTATAGCCAACATGAGGCTAACATAATATCTTATAATGGTAAATCACATTTATTTATGATTTCAAATGCTTAATAGGTACGCCTAGGTAGATTACATAACATAAGCATGGTATATATATGAGGTAGTGATTGGTACTTGATTATCATATTAAGTACTTGATTCTTATTGTATGGTTTAAATGTTTCCCACTTGAAAGGATGAGTCATTAAACTTGCATAATGTGATAATTTCTCTACATTTTAGTGTTCTATTATTGTCAATATTCAAGTCTATCTAAGTAGTTTTTCATTACATAATCCTAAGTACTATCTATCTATAGACCCATTCTCTTGGTCTCTAATAGTCAAAATTTCAAATGGGTAACTTGGCATATTTAAACTAGGTGGGACTTTAGGGTTGATTGAGTTGGAAAACTAATGAAAGTTCATCTATAAATAGAAACACACCTTATCCTATTAGTGGATATATAGGAGGTCTGTGATAAAAATAGAAACATCCTATTCCTTAGATAAAATCATCAAAACAATAAGCTATGAATATGAATTCATCTAAGTGCTTCCCTAGCACATACTAAGCTTAAATTTGAAGTGTAAAATCAAAATCATATGTTTCCAGTGTTAGTCTTAAATCAAGAACTCATTCTCAATTTATATATTCTATTATGTCTCATCACATGTTTGAAATAAATACATGTGTCTTGATCCCTCTTTAGAATCGTGGTATGTAGAAATTATCTTCACATTAACAAGGGTTTGGTGAGGTATTCCGGACCAATCATGCCAACCCATTTTTACGTCAAGAGGAAAAGAGTTAGGGTTTAAATTAATAAGAAGATAATACCTAATTCAATTCTATTCATTGTAAAATTTCACATCTTAAATTTATATGTGCATACACAGGTTAGCCTACACAAAAAGGGTTAACAAGTATAAAATCCTAAAATAAATGTTTGTAGCCCTTTATGAAAATATCATCTATAGGATTTTCCAACACTATACAAACTAGTACAAATCTCATTTTTAGGTCTTGCAAAGTATTGAGTACCTTGGAGAATGTGTAGTATGATTTTGTACACAATTTGAGCACTATATCTTTCCTTATGTTTGTGTTTTTAGTGTGCATGCTTCATAACCTAACCATAATTTTAGTTTATGAAATCATGAGTAAGATAAATTATTAGAATATAAATCTTTATAATAATTAAATTTTAGGTATATTAAGGATAAATCCTATCTTTCCTAACACATCATTTAAAATGTAAATTTATGTCCCCAAACTAGTTTATATATCAATGTAAGGCTTGAGAGATAGGCTCATGTTCCTAATGGGAAAGTGTAAGTGTATAAGATAGTATCATAATATATCCTTGTATAAGTAATAATAGTGGTACTCCTAAGTTAAAAATGTATATGGAGAGGCACATAATGCTCATATGTAGATAAAATAAGCAATAAATTGATGTGTGCAAAACATTACCAAAGGAAATTTGTTCATAACTATATCTATATGAATCAAAGGTGTAGTTATAAGATTTGCGTAAGTGTGATCGATTGAAATATAAAATACTTGAAATCATGTAGTGTGTATATATAAATATGTCACATAATATGTACCTATAGGGAAAAATGATAATGAAATATCAATATGTTGTGATAGTAGAAGTGCAAAATTGATGTGCTAGAATTAGCAGGAATTTGACAAGGTCATAACTTGAGCTCCAGGTGTCTGTTTAAGTCTGCTTTTTTTTAAACCACGTGTTTTGATGAGATAAATGCAGCGAAATCCACCCTACCGGTTGGGGCAAGTTTTGACGCGTTTTTGGGCCCTAAATCCACCATCTTGAGGTCAAAAATTAGGTTTTAAGTTATAGTTCAGTTTTTCCTATTTTTGAGCATTAGTTAATTTTAGTCTAATAATAACATTATCAGTTGAAAATATAGCAATTCCTCTAGTTTATGGATGTAGAAGATGCGTGGCAATTTCTCTTCCCATAGGAATAAGCATGCGAACTTACTAAGAATAGTAGGTTCTAGAAAACTTCTAAAAATAGTAATTTCCACCACCTAGAGTAGATTTAGTCGAGTTAGGTAGAGTTTACTTGGCAACTCAAGTTGGGAGTTGTTTTCCTATTTAGGAAACATTGTAATTCATTATTTTAACGAAGAAGGAGATTGATTTTCTTTGGAGTTCATATTATTTGCATTATATCTGGTTTGTTAGTAATTTGGCTACATTAAAAATCATGTTATGCCCCATTATAAGTATAGTCCTCAATAAGATATAAAAATACACATCGAGTGGCGATAGTTGTGTAATATGCCTCAATATAGGTAAGATATAGGAATAAATGTATCAAATGGAGTAAGTACCAATGTCGGCTAGATATATGTTGATCAAGAACTTTACATGCTATAAGAAATGTAATACATATGGGTATGTGGTGTGTTATGAACCAAATGTTAATGTATAAACACAAGTAATTATTTTTTTCCCAATGTAACAATATATCACAAAACAGTCAAGATATCATAGTATATATTTGTGTGTAAAATGGTCATGCCACAAAATGGGTGAATATAGCAATACAAAATCATAATAAGGTTTGGTTCCAAATGATAAGATGAATTAGTTAGAATCGAATATAGTCATTCCATCATAGAAGTATATGTATCAATATAAGGACCATAATAGTTATATTCCCTAACAACACCCAATTGGAACATAAGTATGCACAATATAAAAATACTAAGTCATGAAAGGTATGATCACGAGACATGAGATAGTAGTGTGCCCCCATCGATGCATGGTAAGAACCATGGAAATGCATTCATCAAATTTATTAAACATAGTATAGTAGTATTCATAAAATATATCATGATAGTAGATATAGTAATATCACATGCTATTGTCAAGCATAGAGAATAATTTACAAGTATGTAACCATATAGACAAAATCTTTATGCAACAAAAAAACTCACTCAAATGTAAGTAACATATAACCTAAACGGAAAGGATAAATTTTAACATGATAAGTAAACACATATAAGTTCAAGTAAATATGAAAAAATAATTATGAGTTAGCTAGATCATCAATATGATTATCTTCTCTCTTTAATAATACAAATTATGACATAAGTATAAGAATGAACTAGGGCCAACAAAAAAGCCAAAGATATAGCCTAGAGGCATAATGATTGTATTAAAGGTATAGGTATTCAAACATGTAACTAATATATGGCGATGATGTCTTAATAAAATACCAAGGATTGTAAGATTTAAGATAATAAGAAAAGGATAATCATACACTAAGAGTTGTAATGCCATTTGGTGGCAGAGAGTTTACTATAAATGGGAACAATAATGTAACAAAAAAATATATGTTACACTATTCTAGTATAATCTTTGATACATCAACATAATAAATGAAACAACATAAAGGGAACAATAAAGGTTAGAGATGCATATTGTTGTGAAGACACTAGTTATGTATTAAAACCCTCAAGGGTTAGTTACACCTTATAAGATAATTTTCATGGGTGGATCACAAGAGGGATAATAGAGTACATAATAATACAAAATATGGGGACTCAAATAATTAGGTAGACCTTACTAGAGTGAAAAATATTTTCTTATGGCTCTAGTAACCCAATACTCTAATGATTACCTCTAAGTATAAGATCCACTAAGATTGTAAACTTATAAAACCTTTAAAGTCATATTTATAGGTGAAGGTAGAATAGAGGTGTGTGATGATATCTTTGATAAATGACAAAAATTACTCCTATTTATAAAAAAATATAACTTGAAGTCACCACTTAACATAATTGATGATATTGAACACAATCATAGTAGTTGACCTAATAAGAATGTTTACTAGAGTGCATCAACCATGGTCGATGAAGTTAGGTTCCAAAAATACCATGAAAATATAAGTGTAGGAGAGAGAATTAAGACAAGAGTATATACTTGGAGTAGGTATGAAGGTAGTCTTAATATACTATATGAAGATGATGTGAATGTGTGGTACTAATGAGGATATCAGTGGTTGTAAACTGGTAGTATGAAGGTGAGATAGGGTAAGATAGAAATAATACCACTAATAATATCTCACTAGGTACTTTAAACCAGAAAAAAATATTCTCAATACACCCCTTAACGAATAAAATCAAAGGTAGTAATATGTCAAAACGTGTAAATAGAGATCATTAGTAAGTGTGAAAGATAAGGTGTATCTAGATATGATACAAATGAAGATCATCACATGACACAATATTTAATGTGAGATGGTATTTGGGAATGAATCATAGCACACCAAAGTAAAATAACATCGTTACTATTGAAAATGATAAATATAAACTCAATGAAATGAAATATACCTACCCGAACTTACCTTCCCTTGAATTGGGATGCATGGTGGATCTCATGCCTCAACATTGGAGGGTTTAGAGGTTCTTAGTGAAATTTAATGATACCATATTGAAGAAACAATACTAGAAATAAATTAGTGAAATAAGTAAGTGAAAAACATATAAATAGAACTTATAGGAGGGTATTAGGATAAATACGAATAAGAGCTCTAGGTCTAGTATGGATAACCAAAGGTAGGTAGTAAGTGGACCTGATATGATAGGTTTGGATGATAGGACTAGTTTAGGTATAGATAGTTGATGACATAGTCCTATATAAATGGAGGCTAATTTAGGTATTGAAAAAAATATAAAGAGGTCATAAATAGGACTAGGATAGGTCCACAAAGCCTATAAAGCGAGGGTAAATTAGGCCTAAGAAACCTAAGAAATGATGTAGGTTGTATTGACAATATATAACCATGATAACATGTTTATAAAAGGAAACATAAGGATGATAAAATTCATGTGGGGTGAATATGAATAATTATATCGGTGTCATAGGCATGAAAAATAGGTTATTGTTGAAGTTTTAAAGAAAAATAGTTTTGATATACATTAAACTTCCTTGTGACACCACATTCATAATACTTCTTTTGGTTAGTCTCTAGGAGATATAGTTGCAAGGATATGGTATCTTTTCTAAAATCTAGGTGTATGTTTTTGAAAAATTAAAATTTTGGTTTGAAACCTATAAATAAAAGGCCAATGCATTCATTTTCCCTTTGGTATATTACATATTTTTACTATTTTAGATCTCACCATATTGTGCCTACAATCTCTACATGTGTTTGGTATATAATGATGTACTTGACATACATGTGTGTGTGTGTGCACGTGTGTGTGGGTGAATGGGTGGGTGTGCATGCATGCATGGGTGTGCGTGTGTGTGTGCGTGTGTGCGTGTGTGCGTGCGCGTGTGTGTGTGTGTGCGTGCGTGTGCGTGTGCGTGTGCGTGTGTGTGTGTGTGTGTGTGTGCGTGCGCGTGTGTGTGTGTGTGTGTGTGTGTGTGTGTGTGTGTGTGTGTGTGTGTGTGTGTGTGTGTGTGTGTGTGTGTGTGTGTGTGTGTGTGTGTGTGTGTGTGTGTGTGTGTGTGTGTGTGTGTGTGTGTGTGTGTGTGTGTGTGTGTGTGACAACATATTTGACTTAATGTACATGGATTTGAATGTTATCTTGGATGTTGTACCAGTATCGCATGTTGTTCTATTACAAAAATATCATAAAATGTATAATTAAAATGAAAAATTCATATGTAAAAAGTAGGTAAGATAAGACATCTAATGACAAATATATATTAATAAAACTAATAGGATAAAAGACATGTTAGTACAAGTAGGAAAAAAATATAATGTAAAATGGTAACAAATATAATAAACAAATAATGTGTTAGTATAAGTAGGAAACAATGCCATTTAAAAAATATGAGATAAATCAAAGAAGATAAAAAAATGTGTTAAAATAAATGATAACATATAAAGGACTTATAAATTACAAAGATGGTAAATATAATTAACAAAAATTGAGAAAGGTTAAAATGAACATTCAATGCAATCTAAGAATGAAAAATAAAAGACCACAAAAGTTGTGCTAATAATAAAGGAAAGAAACAAGTAAGAACAAATCAATGCTTGTGCTAGAATTTCATGGAGGGTAAAACATAACTATATAATGTCATGAATAGGATGGATGAGATGGTATGAATGCAAAGAGAATATTTTGAGGAAATCTTGGTTGATTCCCAAGATATTATAATCTTAAACTCACAAATATTTGGCTGAAGCTAACATCAATTGAAGTAAATATATGAAGGAGAATAGAGAAGAGGATGTCAAAAGAGTATTTTTCAAGTGGATAAAAGGAGTGAGATTGGAAAAAGAAATGATATGCGATGATACAACATCATCGATAGAGGATTAGATACTCTAATGAATATGAAATAAAGGTTTTCACTATCAAGGTATGAAGTAACAAAATCAATCTCCTTCAAATTAGATAATTGGTGAGATATAAATATATCCCATGTTAGTTTATGTGATTCAAGAAAATTAAAGGTTTATTCCTTCCCATAATGTGTTCCACATTCCTCAAGACCCAATTAAGGAGTTATAGGAATATTGTGAGGGTTATGTTCTTATGTGAAAATGCAAGGGTACAAATGATAGATACATGGCCTTCTAACTAGTAAGAAAACATAATACACCTTAAATGGAATTAGGATCTATAATGAGGTTAAATGTGGAGTTTGATATTTCAAATAGGGTATGGGGCATACTATTGATATCATGTTGTTTTTGTTTGTGATCAATTTTTTATTTAATAGTTTACCTTTTTATATTTATTTTGTTTGATTTTTATTGTAATCTTATGGATTTTTTAATTTTTGGCATTTTATATTTCCCCTTCATACATTTTCAAAAGATTGGTCAAATAGGTATGAAAGATGAAAATGTTAGATATCTTATAATTTACCATTATAGATGAAAACATACAATCAAGATTGATCTAGTGGATTGATGGGTCTAATGTTTCCTAAAATTCCCAAAACTAGTTGTTTATGGAAGATCTTGTCAAGATATTTGCAATGCCTTTTGAATGGAGGAAAACAAACACTTTGTATGGAGAATATATAATATGTTGAAGCTCATATTCAATTAGTAAAAATAAAAAGTGAATTTTCAAAACATTGATATGGTAGAATGAGAATTCTCGAGTGGGAAAATGTGGGAGAGAGAAATGTTAGTGTTTGTCTAAGAAAAATATTGGTTTGAAGCATCCAATCTTCGATGGTCGAGGTGGGTCCCTTATAGTATATCAGCTAGGGGCCTAATAATTGGTGGAGTTCACTATTTTTTATAAGGGGAACCCTACCACCTTTATTCACATCCTAGTTCATGTGATTTTACTTATCAACCTCATTGAGATCCACATTTTCATGCATGTGGGACTAAGTCTCATTTTTTCAAAGTTCTCAGTCCTAACTTTGTGAGTTGGGATTGAGCTAGATACCGAGATGAGGAGCAAGATAAATACTAAGCTAATGTATGAGCTAAAGGGAAAGATGACCAAACTCCTCATTACATTGTCAATCCATCACAACCACCGGTGAGTCTCAAGGTTTTATCATAACCTGAGCCATCTCATCAAGAAAGTGAGTTAGATATACATCAAATTTTCCATTAATTTGGGTAGCTATCTTGTATTCAATGCAACCACCGAGCTCAAGAAACAAGATAATAAAAACCAATTCATGGAGCCACCTCTACCGACTAAATCACCCTAGAAATATAAGCAAAGAGTTATTGTCTTATCCAAAAAAACAAAGTAATACGTGTTTACAACCATGTGAAACACCTCACCGTGAATCCTTTTTAAAGGCCTAATTTAGTAGAATCCCCACTCAATGTGGGATTAACCCACCCCACATAGACAATGAAAAGTGGTGGAAAAGGAAGAGGGATTTGATCCTTACCTCGGTGTATAAATATATGTTACTAATCATTACACCATGAGCTCGGAAATGGTATAAAAAAATATTATTAGTATTTGAAGAGCACATGTTGCATGACTATGTTAAGTCCTAGGCTCATTTTGAAGGAGAGGATCCCTTTCAAGGATAGTTTTTTCTCGCTATCAAAATTTAATGTAATGATGATGTTGTAAAGAGATGACAGAGATACATTTTCCCAAATTCAAGAGTTTATCCCATTTTGGAGAGATAATATGGCTTTTTAAAGATATGATTATGCCTTTCTAAAGAGATAAAATATAGGTGGAGGTCATTTTTGTGTGGTTGTAAATATGAAAGATGGTTGTGGAGACTTCCTAGATTTGTTTTGAGACACTTACAGGTCCTATTTCTCATTTTAGAGAATTTTATGTAAGATTGGTGCTTATTTTGCATCATTAATAGGATTGGTTTGTCACATTTGCGAGCCTAGAGATGTAGTCACTCACAAAAGAACTCCCTTATAAAATTTGGAGTTTTTTTTTCTTTTATTTTCCTTCATTTAGTGTTGTTTTAATAAGTTATGATCTGATTTTTAAGTTATAAGCCAATTTAATGTAATTTACACATTTTAATATAAATTGAGAAATGAAGAGAATGAATGCGGAATTGTGGGTATAGGTTAACTTTACTGATTAAACTTCAATTTTTGATATTTTAAGTGCCAAATTTAATGTAGTACATTAATTTGAGAAATTTGAATAAGTATCCACAAAAATAGGAAAAATGAGTTAGTTAAAATTCATCATTTTCAAATCATGTTTGGTATCAGAGTAGGGTTTATGAAGCATTGTTAACAATTTTCCACTTGATCTTATTACTTTTTTTAGTTTTTAGTTGGAGATAAGTTATAATAGGAAAACCATGAGAAAGGATATGAAATTTGAGGAGCTAGAAGCCATTAGCTTCCAGATTCATGAAGAGAATTATGAGCTGAGAAAAAGATGGAATTCCTTGAAGAATGAAAATTTGGATCTCAATAGAAATTTGAAGACATGGAGAAATATTTTGGGTGTTATTGAAACATTGCAATTTGAACTACAAGAAAAAGATAAGATCTTGGAAAGATATCAAATTGGTGAGAAAGTGGAGACAGTAAATTTTTTTCGCAGATAAACATAACCCTATACTATAGGTGTACACATTGTAAGTGAATCACCATGTATTCCTTTCTCCCATCATGAATCAGATGTTGATTTTGGTAAATTTGAGAATCATACTAAAGGTATTGGAGCCAAATTACTAAATAGGATGGGTTTTGATGGAAATTTCCGAAATAAATGTACAAGGTATTACTAATAAAGGTAGAGGAAAGACATCACTATCCAGGGTTGTGATACAATAGTGGTAAGAGAGAAATTGGGGAAAGCTCCAAAATAACTGAAGCTAGACACACTTCAAGAGAAGATCCTATACCACTAGAACTCCAAAATCAACCTATTCAAGGTAAAAACAATATTTGTTTTGATAATCCTACTAATGAGGATGATGTTTCTTTGAATATTGGGTAGGCCTCACAAATTGATTATGTGAGAGTGCAAGTTAAGGAAGGAACAACCTTCTAAACAAGGTGAACTTTCCAAAAGAGGAAAGAAAATAATTTCAATTTGGGAATCTTACACAAGTAAAGTCCTAAACAAATTGGGTAAGGTAAATACTCTAACGTGTATTTCGACTATATGAAGGATGGTCAGGTAACATCAAATTTGTGGTATTTATTTCCATGTACATTTTTGGATTAAGTAACCACTATGTGGCCATGTGTTGGAAGAGGAAATCCTTATTAAAAAAATTTGACAAAGGCTACTCTCTTAAACAAGATATGGGGAATAAAACAAATTTATGTACTTATCATCGGATGAGTGGAAACTAGATTGATAAATGTTGGAAATTCTACCCCATCTTTGTAGGAAGAAATTAGTACATAAATCAACTAGCTAGTCTCGTCTAGAAAACTAGACTATCTAATGAAACCCACATATGAGCATTTAGGAAAATGGGTTGTTAAGACATTTTATCAAATTTTATGGATAACACATTTACATAGCTGAAATTTATTTGGCATGTTTAATTTTTCACCTCTTATTCATATTTCGTGTGAATAAAACTAACTACATAGACATCAATGGACATATCTAGTTGGGAAGAGAGAATATGAGCAATTGGCTACAAGTTACATAATTTTAATTTCCTTCTCATATACATGTTAAAATAGAATGTTTACTTACCTGCTTCTAGCGATGTGATGAATGGGTAAAGAGATTCTTCATATCAGTGTTTAAAGGTATATAAACATTGTTGTTTTCTAAATCTATGTTATCATATAGAATATAATTGTGTCCCACTTTTTGCAGGTTTTGTACTTTCAACAAAATATATCCGACAACCAAAACATGACCAAACATATATTACAAGACTAAACATGTGTTTTTAAGAGCTTATAAATAACAAAGTGCATAAATATTTTTGACCACCAAGTAGGATGACGTCTAGAGTTTACTTGATTTTTAAAGTTTTATAGTATTTTTAAATATTTATTTACTAGTCATATTTTAAAATATTTTTTGGGACACACTTATATGCTTTGGCCCATTGTATTCCTTCCAGTTTGAAATTGAATTTTTAATACATGTGAAGTGTATTAAATGCACTTTTAAGACCCTATGGGAAATTATTGTAATGGAAGAGTATTAAAAATTCATGTTTATTTTTAATTGATAATAAGACCCCATTGAAGGGAAAATTGTACAAGTAGATTTCAGAGTAAGTGCATTAGTCGAAGTTGATGGACAAATATAGGGTCATCCATGGACATCATATTGTAAATATAATATTTGTAGGGATTATTAGCAATACATACACTCAAAATTAGACAAAATTATATTAATATGAAGTAACATCAGAATCTAGTTTTAAAATACTATTTTTTTGGACAAGATTAGCTATATTAAAAACTCAAAATTCAATGACTTGGTATTTTTTTTTAAACACACGATAAGATATAGCTTGCCCACAATTTGGATGACCAAAATTGATATATATTTTTTTCCTTTGGTGAGAAGTTATTGCCACTATCCATCTTGGGATGGATTTTATTTTGTATTTTTTTGAATTTTTATTTTTTATGATTTTTTCTATGAAAGTGGTATGTGAAAAGATTGTACTTCATCAAAAAAATGAAATCAAATATTTTTTTTTTGAACATGTATATAATTTCACCACGGTTGGGATGGTATAAGTTTTATCACATTCGATAAGTGAAATTATAAACATGACATAAACAATCATAAAAGGAAAGTGTCTTAAAGACCTAATTAGTAAAAAAATATATAATGATATTTATCCTCTTCTATTCACTTTAAAATTAGTATTTTACAAAGCATGTCTCCCCTACGCAATTACCATTTTTTTAGTTTTTACAAGTTTTGGCATGGTTAATAAGACCCTAAATTTGATGTTTTGTTGTTTTTAATGTAAAAAGGATTTGATGTACAATTGTACTTGGTGCACTTTTCATCTCAAGATAAGGATGTTAACATACATTCATAAAGCATATGATTTTATGAAATTAATTTCCATGTATTATTTTTCCTTTTTGATAAAAATATATAGCAACCTTGGAGAATATAAACATATTTTCTAGCCTCTAGTAGTGTAGTGTCTAAGAGAAAGCACCAAGAAGAGAGCGAGACACCTTGAGTATAGATTTTCATATGAAAAAATTAGGAGGGAGTTTGTGAAACTTTTTCATCACCTAGTTGTAGGGTCTAGTTTGGGATAGTTGGATTCCAAAAATTGAGAGACAAAACATGTCGGTACACTCTAAGAAATAGTCTCATTTAGAGAGATTCAACCTTTCACATAGAAGATACAACCTTGTGTAGAGAGAGATAGCCATCTATGATAGTAAATCAAGGTGAGAAGTTAAATTTTCCTTCCGATGATGTTTTTCTCCTGAGTAATTAACAAATTGCAAGAAGATATTCTACTTCACAAAAGATATGGGAAAGCTATAAATGAAGATTTCATACATCTGTGATTTTTGAGAGTGGAAACTTTTAGTGGTACAAATGTTTTTTAGTGGGTAAGTATGATATAGTGGATATTCATGGGTCCAATATTCCCTAATCTTCACAAAATTGGTTTCTTATAGAATATCTTGTTGAGATATTTCGACACCTTTTGAATAAAGGAAAATAGATACTCGTCAAGGAAATATATTCCACTAAAATTCAAGTTCAATTGGAAAAAATAAAGTGTAGGATTGCACAATGTTGATGTTTTAGAATGAGAATATGCCAAATGGAAAAATGTGAGAGTGAAAAATGCTAGTGTTGTTTTGATAAATATTATTATTTGTCCTCTACGATCTTCAATGATGGAGGTGGTTCCCACACAATATGCGGGAGGAGGGCAGCTCAACAGCCTAGTGGGGTCTACTCTTTTTTAGGAGGGGGACCTTGCTACCTTTCTTCACATCATAGTGCATGAGTTTTTTCTTATAGATCTCATTGGGATCCACATTTTTATGCATGTGGTACTAAATCCCAAGATTTTCAAAGTTTTCAATCCAACTCAACAAGTTAATATTGAGACAGAGACCGAGATGAGGAGTGAGATGAAGATTGAGATAACAATCAAGCTAAGGGGTGAGTTGACAAAGATTCTCATTACATTTATAGGTCATCACAACCATCAATAAGTGTCAAGGGTTTATCATAACAAGCTAAACTCATCAAGAGAGTGAGTAAGAGCCACATCACAACCGTACGGTGAGTTAGGTGGAAATCCCATATTTAATGCAACCACCAAGCTTGAGAAACGAGCTAATCTCAAACTAGTACATGGAGCCACCTCTCTTGACCGACTCACCTCAATGATATAAGTTGTGAGCTATTGGCTTAAACAACCAAACAAAGAAAACCGTGGTCTGACCATCCGAAACACCTTACCACCAAGCCTTTTTAGAATCCAACTCAATGTGGGATTTAACTCTCCCCACATATACAATGTGAATTAGTGGAAAAGGATGTGATATTTGAACCTTACACCTCATTGTAAAAACATAAGTGTCCAAATGTTACACCACGATCTTAGAAATGGCATAAAATGAGATTGGTAGTATTTGAAAAGCACATGTTGTAGGATTTTGTTAAGTCCTAGGCCCATTTTGAAGGAGAGGGATCCCTTTCAAGGATATTTTTATCTTGTTATACATTTTTTATGTAGGGATGATGTTGTAAGGAGATACAAGAGACACATTTTCCCAACTTGGAGAGTTTTTCCTATTTTAGAGAGAGAATATGCCTTTTAGAGATGATCATTCCTTTCTAAAGAGAGAAAATGCAAGTGGATGCCATTTTTTTGCGACAGACGATGCCACTGTAAAGTTGAGAGCTAGTTGTGGAGACTTCCTAGAGTTGTTTGAAGACACTTACAAGTCCTATTGCTCATTTTAGAGAATTTGATGTAAGATTTGTGTTTATTTTGTATCATGAATAGGATCGGTTCATCATATTTGCAAACCCAAAATGTAGTCCATCATAGATGAACTTTTTGATCAACTTTAGAGTTTATTGTCTCTTATTTTCCTTCATTATTTTATTTTAATCAGCTTTGATATAATTTTTAAGTTACAACCCAATTTAATGTAATTTTTAAATTTTATAAGAAATTGAGAAATGAAGAGAATAAATGTGGAATTGGGGGTATAGGTTAAATTTATTGATTACACTTCAATTTTAGAGTATTTAAGTGCCAAATTTAATGTATAATTTGAGAAATTTCAATAATTATCCATAAAAGCGGGAAAATTGAGTCGAGTTAAAATTCACTATTTTTGGATCAAAGATGTTAAGGTACCTTTATACTTACCCTAAGGAACGAACGAAATCTCATCTCGACCCAAGTTTTCCTCAAGGAGAGAGGGAATGGAAAAGGTGAAATTTTGTAAGGGATAGTAGTCTGATGAAGGGTAAGGATAATAACTAACCACAAAATAATTTTTATTCAAAGATAATGAATTTGATAAGATATGAGTTATGTAGTGTACATAATTGTAGATCACTATAAATGTCTTACGATAGGAGTGTGAAGGTCTATGATAGGTCCAAAAATGCACAAAGAGTGTTAAAACTTAAGGGGAAAGGGTCAATAAAAGTGATCAAATCATATAAACATATCCTAAGAATAATAAAAAAATCAAGAGGGAGGATGTTGTAAATGTTATCAAATTACCAAAGTAGCGTGAAAGAGGAAAATATATGGATATTAAAAGATGGAAAAGGTTGGAAAAAATAAATTACCAAAATATCTTAAAAGAGAAAAATGGCCATATAAACCTAAAAGGGATAAGGTTGTAAAATGAAATTACTAAAGTAGCTTGAAAGGGGACAGTGGTTGTATAAACCCAAGAAGGAAATTTTATAAATAAGTATTGCAGAGTAGTTGTTATGACCAATCCTAATAATTAATTAATCTACACACACACACACACACACACACACACACACACACATTGAAATATAAATAATAAATAATATAATGTTGAAATGATAGAATTAAATTACAAAATATCACAAATATGTTTGAGAAGGAAACCTCCGTAAGCAATTATAAATAGAAAATATTCAATGGATATCTTTTCCTCTTACGTATGCTCTACATTTATACTACTTTGTTCAAGACATGTGTACTAATTTCCAATAAATGTGGGATAATTGTAATATTTTAATGAAATGAATTACAAAGCATATGCATCCAAGATTTTATTAATAACTCCTAATACAAAGATAATATTTATAACAAAGGGAGATCCTAACATGCCTCCGCCCTTAAAAATATATTTTTTCAAATATTGAGACGAGAAAAATATCATTGCAATTGGAGTAAGCTTTCACATTATATGTCTTATATTATTATTCGTGTCATTATATTATAACCATAGTGATAGTGCAAGTTTCAATTGTCATGGTCACCTATCTAGGATATACTCTAGCTCTAGGAAATTAAACCCTTCAATATTAAGCTCATGTAGTGCATTATGAACTTGAACATGTTGATTGATGACCTTGTTTAAACATGAGACACGAAATAAAAAATTGATATTGGAGGAAGGTAGCTATAAATTTTATGATTAATAAGGGCCATATAACTTGGGGGTAGTTCTTGGAAACCTTTCATTTTCAAGGAGGACTACTTATAGATTTTTAAGTAGAGAAAAACAATTTCCACGCTATAGAAGCAACATTTAGAACCTTGTTGACTCTGACCTACTACTTCATATGCTTTTGTATAGTATGAAAATTATCCTTGAGATTAGGAAGGATATTTTTGTACATGTTGAGTGTGGAATATACTATGTATACCTTATAAATAATTTAGATATATGATTTAATATACAATGTCTTTTTCCCATTTATGGATTCATATGGTATCAAATATTGGTTGTCATGTGATAAGCGGTATCGTACCACCATTCTAAAAATAGTAACCGTTTGATCCAGTTATGCTATTGATAGGAGATGAAGCAACACAAATATTTCTACAAGAATTTTTGACAATTTATGTTGTACCATTTGTTTGTGGATGGTAAGATGAGATAATATTAAGTTGAGTACCATATCCATGGAAAATTTCTTGCCAAAATTTCTACCGAAAATGGAACTATGGTCAAAAATTTGAAAGTTTGTATCACATGGAGGATAAATATCTAGCCAATAAAAATGCAAGAAAATTTGGAGGATTGGAAGGGTGGGTAAGAGATAAATGGACAGAGGAAATACAACAGCCAAAAATATTTGATTTACACCAAATTTTGGTAAATATTTATTGAAATCTATGGAAATTCCTATCCATACCCATATGGGGATAGGTAATGGATGAAGTGTTGTTCCAAGGGTTGAGACTGTGTCACCTTTGTTGAACTATTATACCTCACATTATGATGCATATGTTTTTAAATATATTTTAATTCCCTCCCAAACAAAGATTATGTGGACTAGTTCACAAGTTTTCAAAAAAATAGAGTGATCAACTAATGGTGATGTATGTAGTTAAGGAAAATTATTTTTGTAGTAACAATTTGGGATCCAAAACAAGATGGATATTTTATTGTAAGGATTACCACTCCCAAGAGGAATTAAATAATAATATAGCTTATTTTAAAACTTTTGGATGAGCCAATGAAGTGGGAACCTTGGTTGTCTTTTCTTCATACTTGCAAGACATTGTAAAAATGAAAAAAGTTCCTAATCTTGTTTATAGGTGATCTCATAGTCATATCCTATCAAATTTATTACCCATTTATGTTATTTGGGAGAAGTGAATCTTTTTCCAAGAATTACTTCAAACTATGATGATCAATTTTAATGTAGAAATGTATCCAAAAATGATATGGCCACTATTTATTTAGGGTATGAAGAATGGTTAACATTTCCTTCTCATATGCAGAGTGGGTGAAGTTTCTCAACATAAGTTCCTCACTAATGAATGTTATGGGCCTTATTATAGTATTAAGTATATTCTAATTCCAATAGGCGAAGCATCAATTTCAATGAAAAGGGTTAGGAGAAGTATGACATAGCAATTTAATATTGTACAACAAACATAGTATTCTTGAGAAGTTCAAAGGTAATTTCCTCCATCTCGACCTATTAAATGAATCCTTTCTTACCTTGGGGATTTCAAGGGTAATACAGTTTTCAATGGGCCTTGATAGATTTATGGTACGATCACATGATGCTAAATAATACATGAAGATTATTGAGTGTTTTTAGTTTAGGAAAAATTTCATGGCCTCATTTTTTAATTTAACTTAGCTCAATCCTTAAAGATGTGTCCTCCAAGTACCTGATGTTTTTCACTAAAAGAGAAATTAAACCATTTGATCCATAATTAGTTATCTACAAGAATTTTGAAGGTTTTCTAGGTGCATAAAATGTCATCCCATGTTTGGATACAAACAAGGATTGTATAAAAGAATAATAAGATGAAATTTATGAGAAACATTTCGAAGAGATTGTTTATCAGGCCCTATAATGTTAACATCACATTGGTGAGATTGAATAACTGTTATCCAAAATGTACCCCTACTCATTTTGTGGCTAACTCCTTTCATTCTTCCCTCTCTTGTGCCTCAGTCATAAATTTTTGCTTTTAGGGACTCAAAACTTTCTGGAAATGGTACCATTGGATAGAGCTCTTTCTCAACTTTCTAGAAAGGTAAAGTTTTCCTCCTAACTCCATGTATTTTTGAAGTTATGGCTCGGCAGAGTTTTTGTGGGAAATTTTCCCCTGAAAGGCCCGCAGCCAATGAGATGCCACCACGTGTCCAAGGAAGTGGCGGGGGTCAGAAGAAAACTTGGTTTTTTACCAAGTGTTTGGTGAAATTTCAAAAGGAAGATTTTTCCCCTGCAGGCCCATTGGCGAATAGAATTGCGCCACATGTCCATGGGAAAAAATTGAAAAAATGACTAAGTGTTGGCGTAGGGAGAATTTTTATGAAGAAGGCCCGCGCCCAATCGTATTGTGCCACGTGTCACCGGAGGCCGGAAAGGTGGAGCGCGGAGGAAACTTGGGAAATTTTCCCAAAGCGTTAGCGCAAAAGTAAAAATGTTTGCGGAGGGCCCGCGTCCAATAAGATGTTGCCACGTGTCCTGGACCGGCGGGAGCCGGGGAGAAATTGAGAAAAATTTCCTAAGGGAAAATCAAGGAAATTTAAGAGGAAAATCCCGCTCCCCAAAATGCGAGCCAATCAGCACATGCCACGTGTCCATGTGGCGGCAAAAATAGAGGACAGGCCCGCAAGGAAAATTTGAAGGGGCAAGCCCTCATCCAATGGGGTTATGCCATGTGTCCAGGTTGAAAATGGTCAAAATGGCCTGCGGAAAAGTTAGGAAGGAAAGGTTTGCACCCAATCATGTTATGCCGCGTGTCCTCAACTCATCGGCTGGCGGGGAATTTTCAAAAAAATTTCCAAAGGGAAAAACAAAGGAAAATGAAGCAGGACAGGCCCGCACCCAATCAAAGCATGCCACATGGCACCCAGAAAGGCGGAGCATGGGCAATTTTTGGAAAATTTTCCAAAAGTGAAAAATTTAAAATTTTCACCCGCCAATCCGATTTGGCCCTGTTTTGCCCTAAAACTTCAAACGGCCATATCTTTCGATCCAGAGCTCGGTTTTTCATGTTCTTTATATCAATGGAAAGCTGGTGAAATTATCTACAAGATTCTAGGGTCATTTTTGTATTTTGATGGAGTTTGGAGAGATAAAATCAAAAAATTCCTCTGGCACGTGATCATGGACTTGAATAACGTTTTAACCACCGTTTTTAATGAAGAATGGCTCGCATTCTTTCCCAAAGATGGCTAAAAATGTCAGGGGATGGGTCTGTAAGGATACCCATGTTGTTTTGATTGTGTTTTGGTCAATGGTTGAATCTTCCCCATGTTTTCCCGCATTTCTCTCTCCTGGGGTCGTGGCTTGCACTGTAAAAGCCAGAATGGGTTCATTTTGCAAGAGAGAGCCTTTTTCAGCTCTGCAACTTTCCTTTTTCTTCCTCTTTGGTAGAATTTGTGGAAATATTTACCTTTCCATGTAATACAGCACCACTTTTTCCTCTTGATCACTGTAATGTATTGTATTGGATCTGAAATGTTAATATATGTTCTGTGATTAAATCTCTCAATCCTTTCATATATCTATCATTGTTTCTTGATCTTTCATTACACTTTGAGCAATCTGTGCATGCTTTGTGTTGTTTTCTCCTATGGATTGTGTATGTATTGCAGTATCAGGTGTCTACAACTCCTTTGGTGCATCACTTCATTAGCATTAGCTTCATTTTCTTGCATTCCCTATCTTTGTCCCCTTGGAATTTAGAGTAGGAACTAGGAATTCAAACCTCTGCAACTTGTAAGTGACATATCTGATCAGAGGAGTTTGAGGAACCAACCTCTAATCTGGAGATTCCTTTCCCATTTTACAAGTCCCACACTTGGGGAAAGGATTCAATGTTGTGCAATCACACTGGATGTCCAAGATGTCAAACTAGAAGTCTGATCAACATCCAGGGGTGCTGCTGATTTGCAACAATAGTTTTGGCACGCCCGGTGGGACCTTAGAGGTCTTCATCTTCATTGCAACAAATTGATGTGCATTTTTACAAGTTTCTTGCTTAAAAGAGCCCTAAATTACACATCTGGCGACTCCAAGGAAGAAGAATCAACTAGTTTTAGCAGTGCAGGACTTGAAAACTCATGAGAAGAATCACCACAAGGTCAAGAGTTGGAGAAGAAGAAGTGTTGTTTGAGTATCTACAGTTATCTCCAAGAAGAAGGAAAAGAGGGAGGAGGATTCAAAGGTCTCCATCTCCACCAAAGAAAACTCTCTCAACTCCTCCACCCGGTAGGGCCTTTCATTCAATCAACAACGATTCTAAGGCCAATTATAATGGCATAAAACAACCCCTATGTCAATTTCTTTGGCAGAGCCCACTTGCTCTCAATGCACAAAATCCAATCCCAGTTTCAGCATTGAAGAACATTCCATACTTCTTGGAGAGAATCAGACTACTCCTCGATGATCATGTTAAGGATATTGCTAACATTTGTGTAATCCATGAGATCAATGAGATGCAAGATTCTTTGTCACAAACTGTCGGCATCTTCATTCAAAGGGAAAGCTTTGTAATGGTTCAGGAGTCTTGCCTCAGGTTCTATTCAAAATTGGAACCAACTATGTATAGCCCTCCATGAGCAGTTTGGAGAAAAGGGAGATAACTTGTCCCTTTTGGAGCAGTTGACAACCATCAAGAGAGCTCCCAATGAGCAGCTGACTGATTTTAATTTCAGATTTCAAAGGACTTGGGAGAGAATTCTAGTGGCAGTCAGGCCAACAGCAGAAGGTGCTTTCCTTTATTACCTTAAAGCTTTAAATTTTGATATTTCTATGTTAATTCAATCCATGGGAGGCACAACTATCCCCATTGCTTATAGCATTGCCATTAGAGCTGAAAATTGTTTGATTCAAGCTGGCAAGCTAGCTCCTAGGCCTCCAATGCCATTGTTTCCAAGTTTAGAGAGCCCAAACACTAATCAAATGCCTAATTTAGCTCCTATTCCCACTCCTAGAAATCAGAATTTAAATGAAGCTTCTACTTCATCTTCTAGTACCTCAAATGAACTTCAAGAAGTCATGAAGCAAGTTGCAAAATTTAGGTAATGAGTTGGTTACACTCAAAAGGCAGCAAGCCCAAAGCTTTAGACCTTCTTTCCAGCCCCAAGCTAGCCTAACAGCAGCCATATCAACCCCAAAGACTACCCAACCCAGCTGAAAATCTAAATCAAGCAAGGCCTCCCGCCAACAGACTATTTAAGCCCTATAATCCTAATGCTACATCTACCTCTAAGGCATTAGTACCAAAGTGCAAAACAATATAGCTCAAGAGTATGATTGGTGTTTTCTATGCAATGAACCTCATAACCAGTCCATGTGCTTCAACGGTGCCTTGAATCAAACATTAATGGCAACAACTAATTGGTGTGGAGGGTGAAGGTAGTCAAAGAAATGACCAGCAACAAGAAACATTCCCAAAGCAATCAGCCCCAAATGATACCACACTTATAAACCGGGCAGGTAAAAGATTTTGTGGCATGAATCAAACAGCTTTCCAAAGTGTTGTAGCCAACACAAGGTCAAAAAGGAGAAATTTGGGTGAAGAACAGCCATTGGCTCCAAGTAATCCACAACCTCCTATTACTCCACAAGTTATTGGCAAGTAAAGTGTAGTCCCAAACACGCAAGGACTGCCTAAGACAGCTCCTAGGCCAACTCAAATGCCAGTTGCTGCTGCCCATGTGCAAGGAATGAATGTGTAGGCCAAGGGACAGCAAAGAGATGCTTCATCTCCATTCAATATCATTGATCAGATGAAGAAGACAAATGTAAACATATCAATGTGGGAATCACTATCTATCCTAGGCCAAAGATATTTGCTACAAGTTGCCATGAAGAACTGGGTCAACTTCAAATCAAAGTCCAAATGCAAGAGAAGGTGCTCACAAATGCTGCCCAGCCTAAGGGGAATCATGGAGGACAGCAAGGTAAAGTGTTGAAGCCCCCTCCATTCTATGTTTCATTGATCATTGGAAATCAATTAGTACACAATTGCATGATTGATTCCAGGGCAAGTAGTTCAGTAATGCCCAAGAAAATAGATGATCAGTTGGGAATTCAGTATGAAGTCATATCCAAAGGGGTAGTGCAATTGGATGGGACAGCAGTAACAATAGTTGGAGTGATAAAAAACTTAAGTCTTACTTTGCATGCATGTCCCAACGTTGTTGTTTTACAAGATGTCTCGGTAATAGACCTTCCACCACTCTTTGCCCTATGTCTGTCAAGGGATTTCACAGCCAAGATTGGAGGTTACTTATCTATTGATTGGTCACACATGTTGTTTAGAATGAGATATGGAACCAAGGCCACAATCAGATCTGAACCTATTACAAACTTTCACATTGAGCCTTACACTCCAAGTCAGATCAATACCAATTGTTCAACGTTTGATCAAGAAGATTATCCAAGCACTGATGAAGTTGACACCAAGGTTGGGAGCATCCCGGATCTAACTCTTGATGAATGGGCAAACAAGGTACATGCTTTTGATCCTTATCAAGAAATAGAAGAATCTGAGTTAGGAGTCTATTGCATGCATGAAGAAAATCAGCCTATTCCTAGCATCACCAAGCCAGACCACAAGGATGAAAATGAGGTATGGCAGTTTTTTTTTGATGGATCAAGGAGTAGACAAGGTGTAGGAGGGGGAGCTATGCTAGTTTCACCTCAAGGAGTTAAGTATTATTCAGCTTTTAGATTTCAGTTTGCATGCTCTAATAACACTGCTAAATATGAAGCCTTGATACAAGGATTGCATTGGTCAATCAAGAGAGGGATAAAGAACTTGCAAGTCTTTGGTGACAGTGAGTTGATTGTCAACCAAGTTAAGGGGCAGCATGCTGTCAAGAATGATCTACTCAAGTGCTACAAAAATAGGGTGTGGGACCTCATTGAAGATTTTGAGGGTTTTGGCATAAAATCCATTCCTAGAAAAGAGAACCAAGCTGTTGACAGGCTTGCAGCAGTTGGGGCAGCCTTTGACGTTGTTGAAAGCATTCAAAAGGACAAGGTACAACCAAACATCCACGTGATTGTGAGGCCTTCAGTACCAGACAACAATGTAAGTTGGAAAGTGTTTGAAAATGATCAGCAAATCATCCATTTCTTACAAGAAGAGGCTGAGTTCTCAACTAAAAATCAGGAAAAGTTGGAGCAGCAGTATGGTGACCAAGTGGTAAGTGAGAACCAACAAACTACCCAAGGGACTTATTACTTTGGAGTCCATTTTCAATCCTAATGATCAGTTTAGGAAGGAGAAAACAAACATCCAAGTCAAGGGAGAAGATTCAGTGCCCATCTCGGTGGAAGAAGGAAAATCACTCCAAATTGGTAAGATGACAACTGAACAAGAAAGGTATGAGTTCATACAACTTTGTCAAGAATTCCCTGATGTGTTTGCTTGGAGCTATGAAGATTTGAAAGGTTTCAATCCTGAGTTAGCTCAACACACCATTGAATTGGATCCAAGTACTAAGCCCATCAGGCAAAAACAAATGCCAGTCAATCCACACATGGAGCCTCTCATGAGGAAAAAATTGAATAAGTTGATAGAATCAAAAATCATATTCCCTATCAAGCATTCTAGTTGGGTACCAAACTTGGTTCCAGATTAGAAAGAAGAGTGGGGAAATCAGATTGTGTGTTGACTTCAGAGATCTGAATAGGGCATCTCTTAGGGATCATTACCCACTTCCTTCCATGGAACATATTTTACAAGTTGTTGCTGGCTTCGAGAGGTTTTCATTACTTGATGGCTATTTAGGGTACAATCAGATTATGGTGAAAGAAGAAGATCATTTCAAGACAGCCTTTACAACCAAATGGGGAACTTATGCATACAGGAAAATTCCATTTGGGCTGTCCAACACTGGAGCTACTTTCCAAAGAGCAATGGACATGGCGTTCAAGGATTTGATTAACAACATAGTGCTGATATATCTTGATGATATCACTTTTTTCAAAAAAGACCATCTCTTTCATTTGAGACAAGTGTTCCAAAGGTGCAGAAGGTTTGGAGTATCCTTGAATCCTAAAAAGTGTATTTTTCTAGCCCATGAAGGAAAAATCCTTGGCCACATTGTCTCCAAAGAAGGATTAGCAATTGATCCAGAAAGAGTTGAAGCCATAAGAGCACTACCATTGCCAAGCCACAAGAAGGCCCTTCAAAGCTTCTTGGGGAGAATAAATTTTGTGTGGAGGTTCGTCCCAAATTTTGCAGCCCTTGTCAAGCCTATCACCAAGATGTTAAAGAAAAGCATGGATTTCAAATGGACAACAGAAGGCAAGGAAAGTTTTGAAGCAATCAAAGAAGCCATCTCTCAAGCCCCAACTCTCATCAACCCAGATTTCTCCAAGGATTTCATCCTCTATGCATTTGGGGGTGATGATACTATTTCTGCAATTTTGGTACAACAGAACAAAGACAATAATGAGCAGCCAATTGCTTTCTTTAGCCAAATCCTGGAGGACTACGAGGTGAAGTATTCCTTCATTGAGAAGCATGTTCTTGCAATAATCAGGAGCTTGAAAAAATTCAAGCATCTAGTTTCAAACAACAAGGTTCAATTGTTGGTTTCTCATGGGAGTTAAGGACTTCCTCCTCAACAAAGACTTGAATGAAAAAAGGGCAGGTTGGATTACTCGTGTCATGGAGTATGACATAGAGATCAAAGTCACCAAGTTGGTTAGAGGAAAAGGATTGTGTGAGCAGCTGATTTTGAGCAAACAAAAGGAAGCATGCAATGAGAAGGAGGCTATTTTGGCGTTGCAAGACAACCATGAGCAAGGAAGCACTCAAGAGGAAAATAATGGTGTTCCCATTCCTTACTGGACCCAGGACATAATGCACTTCCTAAGTACAGGTCTATGCCCTCCAAAGATGAACAAGACCAAAAGAAGACACTTCAGATTGCAGGCTGTCCCATATGCCCTTGTTGACGGTGTTTTGTTCAAAAGCAGACGTGAATGGAGTCTGCTTGAGATGCATTGGTACAAATCAGGTTCATAAGGTGTTGGAAGAGTTCCATGGTGGACCAGCTGGTGGTCATTTTGCACCAAGAGTGATAGCTCTAAAAATCAAGAGGGCTGGATATTATTGGCCCAAGATTTTCAGTGATTGTTATGCATGGATCAAGAGGTGCAAGAATTGTGCATTCTTCATAGGTAAAGAGAGGCTAGCTGCCCTTCCATTGCATCCAATTTCAGTTGACCAGCCGTTCATGCAATGGGGTTTAGACTTCATTGAGTCATTAATCCCAATTCAAACCAAGGGCACAAATGGATTTTAACAACATGCATTATTTCACCAAATGGACTGAAGCAGTAGCACTCAAGGAAGAAAATGAATCTAGCATCCTAGACTTCTATGAGGGAATAGCAACTAGATTTGGCATACCTACTACAATAATATCAGATAATGCATTGGCATTCATTGGGTCCAAGGTGACTAAATGGGCTGTCAAGAATGGGATCTACCTAAGTACTTCATCAAACTATTACCCTCAAGGTAATGGCCAGGATGAGTCTACAAACAAGAACTTGTTGAGGATCATTAAAAGGACTCTTGATGAAAATCAGAGGTCTTGGCATACTAAATTGAAATCAGCCTTATGGGCTGATAGGATAACTCCTAAGAGATCTACAGGTAACTCTCCATTTAAGCTTGTTTATGCAAGAGAAGCAATTTTGCCCATGTCACTCGAGTTGCCAACATTGGAACTCATGAAACAGTTGGATTTGTTGGATTTTGAGCCCATGGAAGTCAGATATGTAGAATTGATGGAGCTCTAAGAAATCAGAAATCAAGCATCCCAAGCAATGGAGAAGGATCAAGCTTTGATAAAGAAGACCTTTGATAGAAAGGCCAAGAATAGATCCTTCCAAGTTGGAGATCTAGTGTTAAAATGGGATGCAGATAGAGAAAAACCGGGAAGGCATTCAAAATTTGATGCCATTTGGAGTGGCCCATACATGGTCACAAGGTGCAAGGATAGCAATGCTTTCCAATTGTCTTCATTGGATGGTGAAGAACTGTAGATTCCAGTCAATGGAATCCATCTAAAGCATTGTTATTGAAAGGAACTCTCCACCTTGTACATATTAGCTTAGGTTTCCATTCCTCCAAGTGCTTGTGCATGTTGTTTTGTTGTAGTTTTGTTTTGTTTTCCCTAAGTGCTTTGGCACATGCTTCATTGTTCTCGGGAACGTGTTTCTGGGCCTTGCTCCATCAGATGATATTCCATCTTCCTCCTTGCAGTGTTCTAGTCAGTTGGGGTATCAAACAAAGAATTTGATGACTCCATGCCCAATGGATTTCTTCAGGCAACTAGTAACTTCATCCAACAGGCAGATGACCCCTTTGAGTCACCAAAATTGTTATCCAAAATGTACCCCCTACTCATTTTGTGGATAACTCCTTTCATTATTCCCTCTCTTGTGCCTCAGTCATAAATTTTTGCTTTTAGGGACTCAAAACTTTTTGGAAATGGCACCATTGGATAGAGCTCTTTCTCATCTTTCCAGAAAGGTAAAGTTTTCCTCCTAACTCCATGTATTTTTGAAGTTATGGCTCGGCAGAGTTTTTGTGGGAAATTTTCCCCTGAAAGGCCCGCAGCCAATGAGATGCCGCCACGTGTCCAAGGAAGTGGCGGGGGTCATGAGAAAACTTGGTTTTTTACCAAGTGTTTGGCGAAATTTCAAAAGGGAAGATTTTTCCCCGCAGGCCCGCCGGTGAATGGAATTACGCCACGTGTCCATGGGAAAAATTGAAAAAATGACTAAGTGTTGGCGCAGGGAGAATTTTTATGAAGAAGGCCCATGCCCAATCATATGTGCGCCATGTGTCACCTGGAGGTCAGAAAGGTGGAGCGCAGAGGAAACTTGGGAAATTTTTCCAAAGCGTTGGCGCAAAAGTAAAAATGTTTTGGAGGGCCCGCATCTAATAAGAAGACATGCCACGTGTCTGACCGGTGGGAGGTGGAGAGAAATTGAGAAAAATTTCCTAAGGGAAAATCAAGGAAATTTAAAAGGAAAAGCCCGCTCCCAAAATGTGAGCCAATCAGCACATGCCACGTGTCCATGTGGCGGAAAAAATAGAGGACAGCCCTCAAGGAAAATTTGAAGGGAAAGCCCACATCTAATGGGGTTATGCCACGTGTCCAGGTTGAAAATGGTCAAAATAGCCCATGGAAAAGTCAGGAAGGAAAGGTCCATGCCCAATCATGTTATGCCACGTGTCCTCAACTCATCGTCTGGCGGGAAATTTTTGGAAAATTTTCCAAAGGGAAAAACAAAGGAAAATGAAGCAGGACAGGCCCGTGCCCAATCAAAGCATGCCACGTGGCACCCAAAAGGTGAGCATGGTAATTTTTGGAAAATTTTCCAAAAGTGAAAAAATTAAAATTTTCACCCGCCAATCCGATTTGGCCTGTTTTGCCCTAAAACTTCAAATGGCCATATCTTTCGATCCAGAGCTCGGTTTTTGTGTTCTTTATATAAATGGAAAGCTGATGAAATTCTATACAAGATTACGGGGTCATTTTTGTATTTTGATGGAGTTTGGAGAGATAAAATCAAAAATTCCTCCGCACGTGGTCATGGACATGAATGACGTTTCAACCACCGTTTTTAATGAAGAATGGCTCGCATTCTTTCAAAGATGGCTAAAAATGTCAAGGGATAGGTTTGTAAGGATGCCCATGCTATTTTGATTGTGTTTTGGTCAATGGTTGAATCTTCCCACGTTTTCCCTGCGTTTTCTCTCCTAGGATCGTGGCTTGCACCTTTGTAAAAGCTTTAGAATGGGTTCATTTTGCAAGGAGAGACACTTTTTCAGCTCTGCAACTTTCCTTTTTCTTCCTCTTTGGTAGATTTGTGGAAATCTTTACCTTTCTATGTAATACAAAGCACCAATTTTGCCTCTTGATCACCGTAATGTATTGTATTGGATCTCGAAATGTTAATATATGTTTTGTGATTAAATCTCTCAATCCTTTCATATATCTATCATTGTTTTCGATCTTTCATTACACTTTGAGCAATCATGCATGCTTTGTGTTGTGTTCTCCTATGGATGTGTGTATGTATTGAAGTATCAGGTGTCTACAACTCCTTTGGTGCATCACTTCATTAGCATTAGCTTCATTTTCTTGCATTCCCTATCTTTGTCCCCTTGGAATTTAGAGTAGGAACTAGGAATTCAAACCTCTGCAACTTGTAAGTGACATATCTAATCAGAGGAGTTTGAGGAACAGCCTCTAATCTGGAGATTCCTTTCCCATTTTACAAGTCCCACACTTGGGGAAAGGATTCAATGTTGTGCAATCACACTGGATGTCCAAGATGTCAAACTAGAAGTCTGATCAACATCCAGGGGTGCTGCTGATTTACAACAACAATAACATGAACATAAATCTTTTAGAGGCCTTCATGAGTTCATAATGTTGTATTAGGAACATATTCCTCTTTTATGTGAGTTTTATGATATTCGACATTACTTTAAGCTTTGAGAAGAAGTGGGATCCATGTTGTTCATCCAAGATTCCATCGATCACAAAAATGGGGAATTAATTATTGATGGTGATTTTATTTAAAAAATCAATACACATTTTATAGGTACCATATATTTTTCATACCAATAGTACTAGGAAGATTACATGTTTATGGTTGGTATAGTGACTCATTCCTACAAAAATTCTTGCACCATTTTTTCTTTTTCTATTTTTTATAGAAACAGGTATGATAAAGATGAACATTAACATGCAAATCTCCCATAATAAGTTGAACGAAATGATACTTAGGTAATTATGGAGGTAACCCCTTTGGCTTGTAAAGAGTGTCACATGCTTAGAAAATAATTTTGCAATTTCAACCAATGGTTGTGATCACATGATTCATTGATCCATATAACACAGATCTAGGTGATAACCCCACGAGATAGCTTATTAAAATAGTTTTACATATGATGTCAACTAATGATGCGATTGGATCCAAGTTTTATTCCTTTTAAAGTGTGTTTATGGTTCTACGATATGTTAATTACATTGATAGACATTTTCTAAAAGATATGTCCCAATGTCCATAGTCGTCATGCCACTAAAACTACATCACAAACTCTTAGAGTTAAAAAAGAATGTACAATCTCATATTATAATCCTCAAATATGATTTAAACATTACATAATTCCCCTTTACAAGGTAGTATTCCTCCATTTTTATCATGACCTAAAAATGAAGATGGATACACATAACAATCAACTATCTTAGCTAAACAAAGGTTGGTGAAATTATATGTGTTGTGTGAATCAATGAGGATGGTGGGGTGTGTGTTTTAAAGTCCTATTTGAACTTAATTATTTGTGGGTTAGTGACATTGTCGAAATATGAAATGAAATTTCAAGCAATAATTCCTCACCTATATAGATTATTCTTCTTCATTATCACGATAGGCTTTTTATAGATGTTACCATTCTTTGGGATTATGAGGAAAGTATACATATAATAGGTACAATTTCTATTCCACACAACGGTGAATCGATATGAACTTTTCTTCACGGTTATAATATAACCATATTTATAAATGGTCTTGTATCTCTTCCACAATGATGATTTTGATAGTTTGTATTGAGGGTTTAGAAATGGTATTGTTTGTGTTGGGCCTTAGAAGGGGTGGTTTAGAAAAGAAATGATGATATGTGATTCACTTATTTTCTACTAAATTTTCCGGTCAAAAGATGCCAAAATATCCCCGATTTAAATATTTTGAATTCTATTGTAATTTCTTCTTTCAAATATCTTACAAATCAATTTTTAAATAAATAATATATCATACACTCTATTCTCTTGGGGATTTTTTTAATTACATTTTATTCTTAATAAATAGAACCAATCTACCATAATTTGGTTAATTCCCTCATGGAATCCTCATAAGAACTTGGTATGAAGGAAACTAATGAAAATAAAAATAAAATACCACCATATATTCAGTTAACAATAAGGTTTTGAACAACTTCTTTCAACTTGTGCTCTCCCAAGAGGATCCAAAATAAGCCCAAAAAGGCTAAAAGTTGCAAACAATGTCATAAATGCTCCTAGAATGCTTCATAGACCACATCGATTGTTAATTCACTTCAAACCACTATTATATACATAAAATAAATAAACTCTAAGCAATAACAACACAACTCTTCATCTCCTTTGTCAAACTACTTTTTTTGTGCTTTCAAGAACCAATGGTCCTGCAAAGAACATTCCGACAGTCATATCTCATTTCTTGTGTCCAAAAACTAAAACCTTTAAAATAAACTAGAAAAACATTTTCAATAATATAAACTCATAATTTCATGACCTAAATACTCAAAACACGAGAAATACATTCATTTTACCATGACAAACATTTTGATGAACAGTTTACATGCATCCTCAATCCAGTAAGGATATTAAATCATAACTCAAAAATTTCTCAACATCAAGAAAAAATACTTAAAACCCATCTAAAAAAGTTTATGATCCTTCCATGGTCCTAATTACAGGTCATTTGGATTCAAAACAAAAATGTTATGCTCTTTGGTATGAAACAGATCCTTAACTTAAACCACAAAAATCGAGTAATATTACCTTATCACTGTGGTTTCATACAAAACATGATCTTCCCTTACTTTTTCTTCCTCCTACCATGAGAAATATCTGTAAAAATCACTAACTCCTCCTAAATTCAAATTCATACTTGCATGTAACTCCTCTTACATTCCCATAATGACTCATAACTGACATTTAGTGACCCTTCAACTTCCCTTTAGCTTCTAGATGTGTAACTTCCCTTTTTACATTATTTCAAGCATCCTAATGATGCATTAGCACACATAAAATAAATTCACACCCACACTACTTTAAAAAAACACATAAAACACTCTAACCAACACCTCACACACCTTTAGCATTCTTGGATATGCCTTTACAATTTGAATTGCATTTTGGAGGGAAAATCCCTCATTTGACTTTTCAAATCCTTCACTCTCAACTCTCTCTCTCTCGTGACTCCACACAAATATTTGACCTCATTGTATATAAAATGACATTTGAATGGACTCCATGAGATGCTCCTGCATCATACTACCAAGGTGGAGAAAAAGTGTTCCTACACTTTTTCTTGTTTGTTCAAGTCTTCATAGCTGGTTCTTTGTCTTTTCTTCTTGCTTCCAATGTCTTCAACTTACTTGCATCCACCATAGATCCCATGTATTTTTCTCAGCTCCAATCCTCATTTTATCTTCAATCTTTTTCTTCACCTTATTTATCTTGTCTTTACCCTCAAGAGTGAGGTTTTCATACCTTCTTCTCTTCACTTAAGCTCTTTCAATGCTTTTGATCTCCTCTTCTAGTGTACCTACTGCAATCAAACATGAGCAAAAAACCTTATATGTAAAAACAAGAGACTTTTGTGTCTCTTCACTTGCTTCCTCTTCACTTTCTTCTTGATTTCAGTCTCTTCCTTCATCTCTTCAAATTTTTCTTCTTTATACTTCACTTCTTCATTATTTAAAGAGCATTCAAGTGCCCACAACTCATCCTCTAATTTTTTTGCTTATCCATGCAAACTGAAATTCAGATTTTTATATTCTCTCTCAAATTCTTCTTCACAACTAAACTATTTCTTCTCTATTTCTTTGATTTCTTCTTCCATATGTTTTCTTGCCTTCGTATTCATCGTTTTTCACTTCTTTTCCTCATCTCTTATTTTCCTCTTCATCTACAATTTATTTTCTCTTTTCATGAGTGACCTTAGTGGCCACTTAATCTTCTTTCTTATCACCATTCACATGCCTTGTATTTGCTTCATCAACAATACCTCCGGTTGCTCGACATCTTCTCTCAATTTTCTTATTTCTCGCTCCATCCACACTCTTTTCCTTTTTTCATGCTCTTTCTTTCTCTCTTCTTTTCTCATTTTATCTCTCATCTCTTTATCTTTACTCTCATTGCTTATAATCTCAAGCAATTTCTTCACTAACTTTAGTTTATCTTCATCCATCTTTCTCAAACAAGTCTAGTTCACCTTGTTTCCAAGCCTCACCTAGGTTCTTTTTCACACCTAGTCTTTTGACTTCTTCTTTTCTTCTCTATCTCTTCCTTCCTTACTTATTTCTCTTTCCTAGGAGTAACATGTTACTTCATTCAAAACTCTCACAAGAAGGCAATAGTTATCTTGGTTACATAAAATAAATGAAATCTAAGCAATCAAAACATAACTCTTGAAAGAGTTCGAATAATCGTATCGGAAACTATGCACCACGATGAAGTTGCACTCTAGTTGAATCGTAATGGCTCCAACGTAATCACAAGGAAGAATCGATCAATCAAATTAATAACTTGCATAACAAAACAAAGCACATGTAGAGAAAGATAGTGGAGTGTCTTGGCATACTCATAAATGTCAAATGAAGGGATACATATAGGGTGTTGAGTAACCCTAGTGCATGACTCATAAGCAAACCCTAAACCTAACCCATGTGAGATGACCCTCCAAATGTGAGTGGAGGACACATAGGATAAATCACACCAACACCCCCTTCATCGAAGCTAGGGTAGTGGCTATGATGAGTCATAGACGGAAAGAGAAGACACTCCTAAACAACTAAGAAAGATGTGTCAATGGGGCCCGACAACTAAAGGCCGATAAGGTGCCCATATACAAACAACATCTTCCTAGAAGAAGAAGAAAAAAAAGGACTACATAGCCCAAAGAAGATGAGTAGCTATAGAAGACCTCACCCCAAGAAGAGACCGTAAGTGAAGAAACTTCATCTCAGTGAAGGGCTTGGTAAATAAATCTACAATCTGATCATTGTATTTGAATGTACTAAATGTCGATGATACCATCATGAATAAGCTCTCGTATGAAGTGCATATGGATCTCAATGTGCTTCATTCGTTGATGTTGAACTGGATTTTTACAAATAGAGATAGTGCTCGTGTTATCATAGTAGATAATGGTAGGTTGCCACGAAGGTGGATGCCAAACTCTGTCAGAATACCCTGTAGCCAAATAGCTTATGTGGCAGCGTTAACTGCTCCTTTGTATTCTACCTCTGTAGATGATATCACAATTACATTCTTCTTCTTGTTGGACCAACTAATAGGACCCGAACCAAGAGAGAAACTATAGCCAGAAGTAGATTTTCGATGATCTAAGTCACCGGCCCAATCAGAATCTATGAACCCAATCAAGTCAATATCCACCCCTCCATGATAGTGAATGCCATTAGTATAGGTGCCACGAACATAATGAAGGATCCATTTAGCTACTTTCCAATGTAGCTCATGTGGCTCCTACATGAATCTAGACATGATCCCAATAACATATGATAAATTTGGTCAAGTGTGAGTCAAGTAAATCAAGCTCCCTACCAACTATCGATAAAGGGTACCATCAACCAAGGGAGTAGAGAAATCAGAAACCAACTTAACCCCGAAAATAAAAGGAGTAGGAGAAGACTTGCAATCGGACATTTGAAAATGAGCAAGCAAATCAAGAGCATACTTAGGTTGCGAAATCAAAATTCTAAGTCAGATTGTGAAATATGGATCCCAAGAAAGTAATGAAGCTAGACCTAAGTCAGTCATGGAAAACTATTGGCCAAGGTGATCTTCACAGAATCAATGATAGAGGAAGAGTTGTCGGTGATCAACAAGTCATCAACATAGAGAACAAGAATGAGTATGGAGTCATCTTTCCATAGAATATAAACATTTGGATCAGAGTGACACCTAGTAAACCTTGATGTAAGTAAAAAGGAGTCCATCTTGGCATACCAAGCTGAGGGGCTTGTTTAAGGCCATAAAGAGACTTCTTTAACTTACAAATGAGGGAGGGATCATGGACATAACCTAGAGGTTGTTCCATGTAGATCTCTTCCTCTAGGTCACCATGAAGGAAGGCACTCTTAACGTCCATTTGATGGACTTTCCATCTATTTTTTTGTGGAAATGGATAGGGTCATTCGAATAGAAGTCATCTTCACAACCGGAGAAAAGGTTTCAGTATAATCAACCCTAACTATCTGGGAGAAACCCTTAGCTACTAATCATGCTTTAAACTTTTGACATCTCCATCTACTCCATACTTTGTTTGGAACACCCACTTACACCGAATGATTTTTCTTCCTTTCGGAAGAGGGGTGAGATCCCAAGTATCGTTCTTCATGAGAGAGGAATACTCCTCATCCATGGTAGAATCCCACTCAGGAATACCAGAAGCCTCCCAAAAAGACTATGGATTAGAAGTAGAGGTGAAGAAAGAGTGGGGTCAATGAAATATGAGTGAGTACGTCTCATATCCGAAGTATCTCCAACTAAATCTCAGCACTTTGCAAAGTTTTCCTAGCCCAAAGAGGACCAGGAGGATCAAGCTCAGAGTCGGAAGATTCTTCACTTGAGTGAGAAGGGACATAGTCCTCATCATCACTACTATCAGAATTAGAAGACTCAGAGGTCTGATGGTCGGGAGGATCAGGAAGAGGAGCACGCTCAACAACATCATCATCTGATGAGTCAGAATTGAATCAAGTGAGCTGAAGAACCTCAATAGGTGGAGAAGTAGAAGTCGAAGAAGACTCATCAAACTTAACACTTCTCTCAATATACAACTCATGAGAAGTAGGATTCATCAATCGATATCCCTTCACGCCATTAGGATACCCTACAAAGATATAAGGTTTGGATTGTGGTTCCAAAGCCTTACGTTTCTTCTTGGGAATCGAGCCATAGCCTTGGATCCAAAGACTCAAAAGTGCTCAACATTAGGTTTGCATCCAAACCTAGGCTTCAAAGGGTGTCATCCCTCTTACTACCTTGTGTGGAACATGGTTCTGAATGTAATTAGCACAATTCACTGCTTCAACCCAATACTGCGGAGGAAGAGACTTGAGTGAATCATACAAGTGGCCATCTCTTTAAGAGTACGGTTCTTTCTTTCTATTACTCCATTCTGCGAAGGGTTATATGCAACTATATGTTGCAAGGAGATCCCTTCAGAAGTATAGAAATCCATGAACCTATTGTTTACATATTCACCTCCATTTTCGGTTTGAAGAACCTTGATAGACCATTTCACTGTTTCTCAGCAAGAGCCTTAAAGTCCTAAAAATGTTCAAAGACTTTAGACTTAAGCTTAAGAAAATATACCCAAGTATATCACGAATAGTCATCAATGAAGGTTAGCACATAAAGAGCTCTAGTAAATGAAGGAGATGGAAATGGACCAGAAATATCGTTGTGAACAAGATCCAAAGGATGAGTAGCTCTCAGGATTTTCCTTTGTCAAAGTTATTTTTAGGATGCTTTCCAAGGGTATAACCCTCACAAAGACCCTTAGAAAACTTGATGGGGTAACCCGTTGACCATTTCATTTTGGCTCAATTGTTCAAGGTAGCGATAATTTAGATGTCCAAAATGCTCATGCCATAGCTTACTAACCTCATTTGCATGAGTGAGCAAGGCAGTGGGCATAGAATCATAAGTAAAGTGGGAAAAGGTATATAACCATGAATGGTGATCCACCTTTCCCTCAGCCACTTGTAGTGTCATCGTTAAGCTCATGAATAATCACCGAGTTAGGACCAAATTCCACTGCATTCCTTCACCAAGGTGAGTAATTTGGTAAACCGATAGGAGATTGGTAGAGAGATCAGGAACACTCAACACTTGGTTGAATGTTCCCCATCCATCTCTACTGATCCACTACCTGAAAACCGACATTGTCGTGTCATTACCCATCGTGATTTGGGACATTCCACAAGGCTCGATGTTGGAGAACTCAACATGCGAAGAACCCATGTGGTGTGAGGCACGGAATCTATAATCCACATCGATGAAGGAGCAACTTTGGCTACAAGGGCCTTTCCTTTCTTCTTATCAGATTTAGAACCTTTTGTAGTGGAAGACTCGGCCTTCGGAGCATTTTGTTTGATAGACTCAGGAACACCTATTTTATTTTTCTCAAGTAATTGAGTAAGGTGATCAATTTGTTTTCTCATACACGTATGCTCTTTATGACCAGGCTTCTTGCAATAGGAACACAAATACCTATCTTTCTATGCTCTAGGCTCAGAAGTCGAAGTGTTTGTGTCAATTTTAGTTTTGGTCTTGGTTTCCTTCTTAGGTTGATCCTTTTTTCTTTCTTCTTTTCAGTCTTCTTTTCCTTACTAGTACTTGCTACAAGGGCATGTGACTTGGACTTGAGAGACCCCATTTGAATGAGTTTTCTGTTCTCGAATGAGTTGGGATGAAAAATAGTCAAAGGAGGGCATATTCCAATCCTTGCCCAAGGCAGCTTTTGTAGCGTAAAAAGTTGACACAAAGATAGAATATTTAGGACCTAACTTAGAGAGAATCGACAAGATCAGTTGAGAATCTTTCTTCTCTACTTGACATTCCTTTAACAACGATCTAGTGTGGACAAACTTTGAGAAGAATGCTTGTAGGTTTTCAAAATCACTAGGATTTAACCCTAGTAGTTCATTTTCCAACTCATGCACTCTCATGTCATCGTGTTGTCCAAACATTTCATCTAACGTTGTCCACGCAAACTTAGGTGTTTCAGATGACTCAATGTGGAAGAGCAAGTCGGGAGAAATGGAAACATGCAAAGAAGACCTAAAGCTTCATCACTATGGTTTAACCACTTAGATTTTTAGAAGTTCGTCATCTGGTTTAGTCTCAGTTCCCATGGTGATGCGGAATAACCCTTTACCCCTTAGTTTCATAATTATTTTCGATCTCCATTGAAAAAGTTGAATGGCGTAAGAAAAGGAATTGAAAGTGCATCCATAGTGAAAAGAGAGAGAAGAAATGCAAAAAAGAAACACAACCACCCAGGACAATATAATAACCCCCTGCTTTTGACACTTTATAGTTTAGTGTGTTGAATACAATCGGGTCGAGCGTGTGTCTGGAAACACTTGGTAACTCACCTTGCAATCAGCGTAATAACGCATAAGAGAGGAGACCACAATCATGTTTTGGGAAGCGCAACAAAGTGACACCGTACACAAGCATAATTGCTAAAAACTAGGAAGGAGGTGAAATCAAATCTGGTTGTGAGAAAAATGTCTCACGTCGCAAATGATACCCCCTGCTTTGCAAACTATGTGGTGGATGCTCACTAGTCATAAGCAATAATAAGGGTAAAATACAATGTTTTAGATGAACTCAAGATGAGTTCCAATGATCTTCAGAATGTCGGAAAGGCACGCGGAAGACAAAAAGTGCTCAGAGTGTCTCTGCACACTTGAGTGCATGATTAGTAAAAAAATTGACAATAACGCGTTAAAATTTTACCATTTGGAAACGTCTTATTTAGCTAATTTTAGAGCTATTTGGACTTTGTAAAAAAATGATAATGATGTTAATTTAAGAGATGATTTTTTATTAAAAACTTTATCTAATTGTAAATTATAATCGCAAATAATTAAAAAAATTAATTTAATTAATTACGATTATTTAATATCTAATTAAAAAAACTTAATTAAATATAATAAATTAATTAAGATTTTAAAAAATAACTAATTTAAAATATTAAAAAACACTAACAAAGAGAATTTTTTTTTTTTAAAAAAAAGGAAAGCATTTAAAAACTTTTAAAAAAAAGTTTTAAAAAAAATTTAAAATTTAATTAAAAACTAATTAGGATTTTAAATACTTACCAAAAACTAATTTTTTTTTTAAAAAAAGTATTTAAAGAAAGTAATTTAAATACTTACTAAAATAAGTGCCACGTTTTTGGTTAAAAATAATTTTAAAAGCTTAATGTATTTTGAAAAGAATTAGAAGGTAAAGAAACTTACCAAAAAAGCTTACCAAATGCGTAGGAAACTTACCAGATTTCCACTCTTACCAAATCTGCAAACTTACCAAAACGTCTTTGATTGAGAAGGGAAGAAAGGTGAGGTCTCGATCTGGAAAAATCTAGAGAAGGTAAGGAAAAATCCCTCCATGCAAATCCTGACCATGGTAAGGAAAAGAAACTCCACGCAAAGCCATACCACGGCGGGGAAAAAAAAACCTCCACGGAAAGCCAAACCACGGTAGGGAAGGTGAAAAGAGCTCGGGGCAGGTTGGTTGAGGAAGACCATGACTTGCGAGGTTTGGAGAATGGCTCAGCCAGCCAAAATAAATAGAAGAATGTAGGTGTCGTGGCCACTGAAAAGAAGACCAGAGGACTCGCCAAACAAATAGCACAAAAAAATGATCCATGAAAAAAAAGCGTAGATTACTGAACTAAACTGTGAAAAACAAAAGGCCACGAGATGAGGGTAAGGTGATGCGAGATGAGGTAGGCTCATGAGAGGTTTAAAAATCTCGGGAAGATAAAGCCAAAAAACTTGAAACCTATAAAAACCAAGAAAACAAAAAAACCATGCAAAAAAAGCCAAGAGACCAAAAAAGAGATCTAAAAAATTTCAGTTTTAAAAAAAAAAAACTAGAAAATAAACAACTCTATTTTAGTTGATCTATTAAATTTAGTTGCTAAATTAGCTAAATGTAGTACTTAAAACCCCGATAGCTCAAGGAGATCTGCACATGCATGAAGAACACAACAAAACCAAAAACTTTCCAAAACTTGTTAAGAAGTTAAATACGTTAGCAAGGAAAAATTCCAGAATATAATGATCGAAAAAAACTTGCACGAGGAGTAATCACAACTAAAAAAAAAATGAAAAACAAGAGTAATCACATCACTCAAAAAAACCATGAGTGCAGTTTACTCGATCTCAGCTCAACGTAATACCATGAAAGAGTTAATGAATCATATCGACAAAAATGTGCACCAGAAATGAAGTTGTCACTCTAGTTGAATCATATAGGGTCTTTGAGTAATGGTGCATGACTCTCAACGTAATCACATGAGGAAGAATCCAAATCAGTGGAGGACACATAGGATAATACATCTTCCTGCATACCTTTTTGCAGAACAAACAACAACATTTGCACATGTAGAGAAACAACTAAACCCTTGATACCCCAGAAAAAAAAATTAAATATTATACCCTCATAAATTTCATGACCTAAATCATTGTGGTTTTATACAAAACATGATCTTCCCTTTTTATTCCCCTACCATGAGAAATATATGTAAAACTAATTAACTCCTAAATTCGAATTCATACTTGCATGTAACTCCTCTTACATTCCCATATTGACTCATAACTGAAATTTAATGACCCTTCAACTTCCCTTTAGCTTGAGATGTGTAACTACCCTTTTACATTATTTTAAGCATCATATTGATGTGATAGCACACATAAACTTAATTCACACCCTTACTACATAAAACAACACCTAAAACACTCTAACCAACCCCTAACACTCCTTTATCATTCTTGGATATGCCTTTACAATTTGAATTGCATTTGGGAGGAAAACCTTCAATTGAATTTTCAAATCCTTCATTCTCAACTCTCTATCTCACATGATTCCACACACCTATTCACCTCATTGTAGAGAAAATAACATTTGAATGGACTCCATGAGACGCTTTTGCATCGAAACCAACAAGATTTCAATAAATTATCTCCATGATGACACTCATTGAGTTTTTCATACCATTGATACCCTTTGGATGAATTCAATTTCTAAATTGAAAGAGGATATTTGTACCTTGTATATCTATGGGATATTGTGAAGTTAGAAATATTTCTATGCTCTATACTACCAAATAGTGGAATATTTACCATCAAATATAGAAAAATCCAATTTTGGACCATGTGACATTTTTCCTAAATAGGTGATGTTTTTAGAATCGGTAATAGGTTCAAACTAAAAATTACAATTATTTAGGGTTGTGATAGCACCCACATTTGTACCTATTGTGTGTGGTGAGACTATAGATTTGGGTTTTATTTTGGTCATTATTTTCTACATCTTTAATCTAAGTTTCTTTGTTTCTTTAGGTTAGGTTATGACTATCATGTAGGGGTCTATTTTTTTAATATCAAACTAGCTAAGATGAATTGAAAATCAATTTGGGATAGCTGGAAATTAAGTAATTTTTATAGATTTTTAAAAACATGATCAATTTTTTCAAAATGGCCAAAAGATTGACCTCTATCTTCTGCATAGTTTTTATGAAACTACTATGCATATTTCTTACGTAGTTTTTGTTTATAAAATTCAATTAGTGGTAGATTCCTTTAAGTCCAAGTATCACTAGGTTTATCACATTTAGGGTTATATTTAGAAGTACCCTTTGTCGTATGTCCGTGAGGTGTAATGCAAGTAACTTATTGGGAATAAATTATTCTTGATGAAAAAATAAAATAGATGATCAAAGGTTTCCTATAGCTAGGATTCATAAACAACCTATGGGGTCTTCTTATATACCCAAAGGTACATGGAAGATTAAGTCCATGTATATATTTTGTCTAGGATTTTGTGGTGATGGGTGAATCCTACACCACTTTACACATATATCTCATGTGCTTAACCAAAAATGAAAAAAATGTGATATTTTAAAACCCTTGGGATAGGGTTTATAGCCTAAGAAAATAACTTTTGTAAAGAAAAAATGGGAAATATGGGTAAAACATATTATTGTAGATTATTATTTTACCACATCTTGATCACCAAAATCTATAAGGGTGAAATGAGAGCATCTGATGGGAAATCGCAAAAAGCCTTGAATTGTTGAAGTAAATGTAGCAATGCACCTAGTAAGATATGTGATCCTATATGTTATTGTACTTCCGAGAAAACACAATAATCAAAAAAATAAGTATATTGAAAATGCACTATAATGGAAATAAGAAACAATCAAACATTGAAATGAGATAATTGTATTGTAAAATATCACAAGCCTCTTCGAATTGACAACCTCCTTTGAGAAATTTTTATAAAAATATATTCAATGGATAGCTTTTCCTCTTATACATGCTCTCGATTTATGATACTCTATCAAGAAGACAACTACTACTTTCCCATACATGTGGGATATTATTATTCACCTGATTTCTTAGTTTTAAGAAGTACTTGTGAAAGAAATAAGGGAAAGGTGGTAAGAGGAATACCGATTTAGGATGGTTGAAGGTTGTATGCGCGCGTAGCTAAATCCACGAATCAAAGTGATTGTGATACCTTCCTTTTGGCTAGGAGGAACTCCTGTATAAGAACAAAACAAGACCACAAAGAGAGTTAAACAATATATGCGGTGGGTGCCTAGCATGTGTTAGATCTGGAAGTATGATACTTCCTAGATGGTTGTCGATCCCTTTGTTTAAAACAATTCAATGCTAAAATAAAGTAAAATTGTCCTCTTGTAGTTTAATATGATTTAGGCATCTCATACAAAACAATAGGCTAGATCTAATCTAACGAGGCTAGGCTAGAAGGAGATCAGAGGTCGAGTAGGTTGGTTATAGGTGAATGAGCTAACGAGGCTAGGTTAGATACGAGATATGAAGGTCAAATAGGTGTTTGAGTAGGTATATGTGAGAAGCGAGGTTGTGATTTTGGCGAGAGATTAGGTGACACGAGAGACCGAACCATGGTTTTATAAAATTGATGACGTTTGGAATGTAAGCAGGTGATGGTTAGGGAGAACCGATGGATGGTTAGGTCGGAAGGGGTAGTGGTGGAATCACATAGTCACATAGTTTGGGTTTTAAAGTTTTTAGGAAAGAATGGAGTTAGTAAAGGTGTTGGGTGATCATAGAGGAGGTATAGGTATGTTGTGAAAGGTGCAGGGTTGTTGAGGAAGTCAAGTAGGTGGTTGGGCAAGGTATTAAGATGATTGGGTAAGGAGGTGGCTAAAATGGAGGAGGAATGAAGAAATGTAAAAGGGATAAGATCCTTTGTCGGGAGTAATACAATGTTAATAAAAAATGAAATAGATGGAAGAGAAACACTTACTTTTTTGGTGAGCTATTGATCGAAGAATAATGAAGAGTGGCTTTATGTTGGAAGATGTTGGGAAGAAAGGCTTCTTTGTTGTCCGTAGTGTATTTGGTTGTCTTGTTGATCATAAATTAATCCTTTTTGTTGTTACATCAAAAAAGATTGAATTCGAAGATAAGGAAATCCAATGCCCAAGGTTCAACCCGATTACAAAGGTTTAGATGGGTCTATATAGGTTGTTTGGTCCATTCTGATATATCGGCGTCGGTTTAGGGTGAACCGACATCGGTTTAGGGTGAACGACATCGGTTTGGGTGAGATATCTCGGGTTGTTCAAAAGTTGCCTAGGAAGTTGTTCCACCATTTGATAAGGGTCTCTTCTTTTTCTCGGGGTGAAAACCGACCTTAGGAGGCTTTTAATGTGAGGTGAGGGATGGGTCTAATGTTAGGTTTTATTTAGGACATTGGTTTAGGGTTTAGGTTAATGGGTCAAATGATGGGGTGGTTAGGTGAGGTGTATTTAATAAAGGCAATTTATTAAATAGGTGTGTGAGGGTGGTGAATTAATTTAATGTAAATAATTAAATTAATATGTGTGTGGGAAAAAGGCTATTAACTTAATTAAAATAATTAAATTAATATGTATGGAGGTAAATGGCATTAATTTAATTAAAGTAATTAAATTAAAATGTGTGGGGTGCAGGAGGTAGGTGATAAGGTGTTGAGGATGAGGAAGTGATTATAGGGCTGTGGTAGGGGACCAAGGTGATTACGACATGATTTCGGTGTCTACATTTTGCCCCTTCTTGTTGCGTAGCTTGTATTGGTAAGCGACGTGAACAAGAATAGAGTGTGGTTGCCCCAAGTGGGAATGAGGGTGATCCCCCTCAAACCAGGAACTGATGAGGTGGCAAAGCACATCGGCGAGTGGTTTGATAAAAGTGGATGTGAAGAAGAATAGTGAAAAATGGGGAAAGGAGTAAAGGGAAAATCGGGCATATAGGTAAATGGGTAAATGGGCCAAGGTCAAAGGTAGTGGCAGTTGAATGCACACACACGTATAAACTACTGACATGGTACCAGGTTGAAGAGCTTACAAACTCTACATCATCTAAGGTCGATAGGTTTATCAAACAAGGTTGAAGTGATTATGGTATCCAAGGTATAGGATATGGTTAGGAAACACAACGTAGGTTAGGTGCAGGAATGTTTAGGTATGTTCTAGTACACCAAAGGTAGGGTCAAGATAAATGGTCACGGAAATAGGCAAGGTAAGGTCATTAGGTCAATCAACACTGAGGTCATGAGTCAGAAAGGTATAGCAAGCACATTGGTTCAAAGGTCACAAGCAAGTTTTCTAGGTCAGGTAGAAATGTCACGCATGGGTAAGGCCGAGGTAGGGGTAAAATAAGGAGGCGTCGCAATTGGCTAATGAGGTAAGGTTGAAGAAGGTGGAGGGCTAGAGAGGAAGAAGGTAAAGTGGTCCGAGGTAGATGTAGGCATGGAAAATGAAGGAAGGAGAAGGTAAGGATTGAGGAGGTTGAGTTTAGGCAGAGGGTGGGTTAGGTTGGTTTAGGCATGGATGGAGTGTGTTACAGATGAAGGTTGGTTAGGCATGGATTGATTAGGTTTGGTTAGGCATGGTTGAGTTAGGTTTGATTAAGCATGGATTGAGGTTAGGCATGGAGTTTAGGCATGGTTGAGTTAGAGTTTTAGGCATGGTTGGATGAGTCGAGTTGTTGGTTTTAGGCATGGATGTTCATTTGGTATTTTGATAAAAATGGAAATATAAATGCATGAGATGGTGTAAAATGTGGAAAATGTTGGTTATGTATGAAAATGTGAAATAATATAAGTGGTAAAATTTATGTGGTATATGGTTTAGATGTCGAGGTTTTTGATATGAACAGGAAATCAGGTAAAGGTGGGGAAAATGGTTAGGGTAAAGAGTGGCTGAGCTAACCTTCCAAGGCCCCATGCCCTAGAAGTGTTGCCTACATAGTCCCGGTGAAAAGGGACCTCAGACCGATGTAGTTCTCCCATAAGCTAGGGAATAATATGAGAAGATAGAAGAATAGGTAGTGAGGTTGATAGTTAGGTTGGATTGAGGTCATAGGTATGATTAGGTCAAGGTTGATTAGGTTGAGGTGGAATATAGGTAGATAGGTATGGGTGATTTTAGGTGATAGGTAGTGTTGATTCTAGGTCATAGGTATAATTAGGTCGAGGTTGATTATGTTAGGTGGAATATAGGTAGATAGGTAAAGGTGATTTTAGGTTGATTGAGGTGTGAGAAGAAAATCCCAAAAGATAGGTGTCGAGGTCTAGTCCTATATAGGAAGATCAAAAGGTAATGAAGAAGAGAAAAGATAAGAGGGGGCAAGAAAGCCACCCGATTGGCAAGGATCAAAACATATGAAACACATCTACAGATAGGCTAGTGAATGTAAGACCCTAAAGACATTGCATGATTGATTACTCTAAAGGTGAAGAATAGTCACAGAATCACCAAATGTCATAGGTTTTAGAGTCCCTTGAGGCAGTATGAGGTGAAAAGACAATGGGTAAGGAGGTGAAGGTAATTGGGTCATAAAATGGGAAGTAAAATGCCTTGGGCAATAGAGCCAAGATCACAATAGGCAAGTCCATGATGAAAAAGGTTACTTTTCTTTTTCTTTTTCTTTTTTTTTTGACATTTTAGATAGACTGATCGATGTGGGAAGTCTATATGGGATGAGTATATGTCTCCTTGAGGTCTTCGCAGAAGCTGATCGATGCGGGAAGCTTCTGAATTTTGATTTTGAGAAAATAGTCCTCTTTTTGGAAAGACTATGTAGAGAGTTGTGAGCTTTTTATAGCTGTCCTTCGAGGGAGCAGTCTACTTATAGTGACAATTGAAGGTGAAGATGTCCTTTTGAGGGATTCATCTTTTATATTGGAAGTTTGACTCAAGGAGTTGATCCCTTATATTGGAAGATGTCCTTCTGAGGGATTAATTTTTTTTTGGCTTTTAAGTCATGGATGAGACTATACATGAAGCATTTGGTTCTTGTTGAGAAGGCAAGGGTGAACGACCATGGGATCTCATCTAAAAGAAGATGAAAAGTATCCATGAGAATCATGCCATGTGCAGAGCCGTGGTGCACATATTTAAGATAAGGAAAAAGGGTGACGGGTAATCACATGATTCTTGTTTAGTCATTGGAGATGAGGTGTGGAAAAGAAAAAGGTAAATGGCGCTCAAGGGATGAGCATGAACTAGATAAATAGTGATGTAGGACTAGAAGTCAATAGTAGAATGGTCGAAGATGCAAGGCATTGAGGGCTCAGAGTTCGGGCTTACCATCAAGTGAAGACAAGTGATAAGCACCTGATCCATAGTCATGGGTCACGATGTATGGTCCAAGCCAATTAGGAGAAAATTTTCCCGTTTTTTTTTTCTGCTTTGGTTACGTGTTGATTTTCCTTGAGGATGAGATCACCGACCTTGAAGGTGCGTTCATGGACATGTTTTTCATAGGCACGCTTGATGCATTTTTGGTAGACTTGGAGATGGTCGAGGCATGAAGACGACATTCATCTAATAACTCAAGTTGTGCTAAACGGTCTTGGTGAAAGTCATCATCAGTGAGCATATCTTGAAGGGAGATACGGAGAGATGGGATTTGGACTTTGAGAGGCAAAACACCTGGTACCGTAGACCAGAGAAAAGGGAGTGGCAGCGGTGGAGGTGTGAATACTAGTATGGTATGCCCAAAGAGTGAAAGGAATGTGTGTATGCCAATCCTTCCCAGTATCGTTAACCACTTTCATGAGAATTTTGTTTAGGGTTTTGTTGGTGGATTCACTTGGCCATTGGTTTGTGGGTAATATGGTGAGGAGAAGCTAAGATGGATACGAAGGTGTCGTAAAGTTTCTGTAGAGTTTTGTTTTTGAATTGTTTTCCATTATCAGTGATAAGGCGATGTGGAACACCAAAGCGACAAATAATGTGATGATTGATGAACTCACATATTTTCTCAGCTTTAGTGGAGATGAGGGGTATGGCTTCAACCCATTTGGTGTAATATTGGTAGCGGTGATGATCCATTGATGTCTTAGGGAAGAGTGGGATTGATCTCTCGACAAGATCCAAACCCCATTGAGAGAAGGGCCAAAGGTCACGAGCGACCTGTAAGGCATGACTAGGTGTGTGATGAAGATTGGCATGTTGTTGGCATTTTACACAATGCTTAACGTAGTCACAACAATCATGATTGAGGGTCGGCCAATAATAGCCTAGGTGAAGAATGCGTTTAGCAACAACAAGGCCACTGAAGTGACCTCCGCATATGCCATCGTGAACTTCTTTAATGGTATAGGGGATTTTGAGCTGGTGAGGCATCGTAAGAGAATACCGTCAAAGCCATTTATAGAGGAGGCCACCCATGATGACATAATGAGAGGCCTTTTTGAGAAAGGCACATTTGTCCATTACGTGTGAGATCAGGAGGCAATATAGAAAGGGAAAGGTAGTCCATAAGCTACTTATACCAAAGGTCTTGTGTGTTTAGTGAGGTAGTTCGGACGAGGTTAACACAACAAGATTTATAAGAAGGTCTCGGTATGCATTTTATGGTAACAAAGATGTTTGAATTAGTAGGTGAAGTGGGTATTTGGGAAGCGAGGTAGGCCATGGTATCTGAATTTATTGGTGGATGGAATGGTTTGAATTTTATAGCGGTCAAAGGTAGTCAACATGATGCCGACGTAACATTTGTATTCTTGAAGTATTTCATTATGACACTGATAAACACCATTGACTTGGTTTACTACCAGTTGAGAATCACCAAAGATATTAATGGATCTGACATCTAAGGCATAGGTAGTCATGAGACCCAATACGAGTGCTTCGTATTCGGTGATATTGTTAGTGCATTGAAGTCGAGTTTGAATGATAAGGGCATGGGTTCACCATCAAGAGGAATGAGGATAATGCCTGCACCACCCCCACGTTGACATTTGGAACCATCGAAGAATAAGGTCATTTGGTAAGGGTCATCATCCAAAGAGAGGTTAGCAATGGATTCGTCAGGGAAATCAAAGTTTGAAGATTGATTCCTAGAAAGAGGTGCATCAGTGAGCTGGTTAGTCAATGGCCTGGCCCTTGATAGATTTTTGGTGGATGAATTGAGGTCTAGGTCAGCAAGAAGCATGAGCCAACATGGCACGTTGATTTTGGTAAGGTTTAGCATACATGAAGTGTAAGGGGTCAGTGTTGGTCATAACATAGGTTTTGTGGTTGAGTAGGTAATGGCGAAGTTTGGTGGCAACAAAAACTAAGGCTAAGCAAAGTTTTTAGGGTGAGTGTATCGGGTTTGTAGTCAGAAGGGTACGACTTATGTAATAAACCATTTGTTCCCTATGTTGTTCATCATGATGAGTGAGCATAGCCCCTAAAGAGTGATGGTAGTAGAGATGTATAGGTAGAAGGGTTGGTCATCTTTAGGTGGAATAAGTATGGGTGGTTGGAGAAGGTATTGTTTTAAGGCCTCAAAAGCTTTGTGGTAGTCATCATCCCATTTGAAAGAGACATCCTTTTTGAGAAGGTGATGAAATGGTTGACAACGATGAGATAATTTGAAATGAAACGGCGAATGGATTGCAATTTACCTTGTAGGCTACGGAGTTGTTTAAGGTTAGTGGGTGGAGGCATTTCGAGAATGGCCTTGACTTTAGTAGGGTCAACTTCTATACCACGTAAGGAAATGATAAATCCCAGGAGCTTTCCTGAGAGAACCGTGAAGACGCACTTTTTAGGTTGAAGGCGGATGCAATATTTAATGAGGTGGTCAAAGATGGTTTCGAGGACGGTGAGGTGCTCGGTGTGACATTTAGATTTGGCCAAGAGATCATCCACGTAATCTTCCAATATGTGATGCATGATATCATGGAAGATGTAAGTCATAGCACATTGATATGTGGCACCAGCATTTTTAAGGCCAAAAGGCATGACTCGATAGTAGAAGGTCCCCCAAGGGGTAATGAATGTGGTTTTGTGTTGATCCTCTGGGGCGAGCAAGATTTGGTTATAACCGAGAAACCATCCATAAGTGATAGCATCTCATGGCCAGTGGTAAGGTCAACCAACTGGTCAATACCAGGCAGAGGAAAATCATCTTTTGGGCAAGCAAGGTTGAGATCACGGAAATCGGTGCAAATGTGAAGTCCCCCTATTGCCTTAGTGACAGGGATGATGTTAGAAATCCATTGGGGGTAATCGATGGGTAAGATGAAGGAAACTGAGAGAAGGCGTTGAAGTTCTTCTTTGACAAGAAGAGCAATGCGAGGGTGCATTTTCCTCAACTTTTGTTTTATGGGTTTGGCATCGGGAATGGTTACAATATTGTGGACCACGATAGTGGGATCAATGCCAAGCATGTCAAGCATAGGACCAAGTGAAAGCATGGCTATGATTTTTAAGAAAAGAAGTGAGGGCTTCTGTTTAGCAGCATCAGAGATTGGCCAATCTTGAGAATGTGGGGTCATCTGAGTGTGGATGTTGACTTGATAGTCGATTCATTCAACATTGTTTGTGTCTCAGAAGGTAATGACCGGTGAATATAAGAGTCTTCAGCACCAAGGTAGGTGAGTATGGATTCATCATCCTGACATTGAACGACATTAATAGAAGGAGTATCATCCCCTATCATGTCAGGATACAAGAAAGGAAGAGAGGAAGGAGCCTCGCCATCACGGTGATAGGTCAGAGGCCCCAAGGAAATGGTATTTATGGAAAAAAAGGTAGGAGGGATAGATTCAGGATCCATCGACTCCGTTGGTGAAGGTGGTGAAGGTGGGGTAGGTGAAGAAGGTGGAGAGGGGTCAATGTCTTGATGAGTTCAATACGGGGCTTTTTGGTAGGTAGTTTGGTAAAACCGATTCCACTATGATCATTGTGTTTATGTGTGGTACATGAAATAATGGTGTGATGACCTTGCTCATAAAGGCCAAAGCTAAAACCCTTCCAGGCACAGTGGTGTAGGAAAGTGTGAGAAAAGCGGCGGTTGGTAAGTGACTGAAGGTCATTGAAAAAGGTTGGGTTTGTGATGGTGGTTCGGGTGTGTAAGTGGAAATATCAAGTCCCCCATAGGTAAGATGGGTACGGAGGTGGGGAGGACCATAAAGGAGATGCTCGCCTATGCGGTGATCATAGTGAGGATGTTGGTGAAGGTTTCCATACTCTTGTGGAGTAAGGAATGTATTGACATTATACAGGCGATACTCCCCCATAGTGAGGCGTTGAAAAACACCTTCCAAGGGATCAATGGTTGATATATTGGTGGCTGGAATGGAGGAAGCATTAGAAGTTAGATCGGCGAGAGGTGTCGGTTAGTTGGGAAGCTGATGTGTGACTGGTAGAAGCGACAGCAGTGGTGGGAATAGAAGATTTGGGTGAAGGTGAGGTTGCGGCACTGGTGGATGGGGTCATGTGTGAAGAAGATGTAGGTAGGGAGGTAGATGCCTTAATAGGTACAAGGACATCATTGGGCTGGTAAAGCATGTTGTAGGTTTTGAAAGGTGATGGGTCAAGCTGGAATGGTATAGGAACGTCCTTCATGTTCGAACTTTACACATCGGTGTAAAGTAGAAGGAACACAACCCATGGCACGAATCTAGGGGGTCTACGAGCAACAAATTGTATTGAAACTCCCTTCCAAAACATAGAATAACTTGGGAATAGTACGGGGACCCACACGAACGTGGAGGATGATAGTGCCTGAGTGTAGAGGTGATAGCGTCATTGAATGAATGCAACATGATTGGATGTTTATGCATGCAGTTGTTGGGTATGTGCATTTGTTTGAATGCGTGAGAGGAGATGATGTTAATGCTAGTGCCCCCATCGATCATAACACATTAGGCATGTATATTATCGATATGGATGGAGATGAAAAGTGTAGGATCTAGGTCATCGGTTTGGTGGGGGACAATTTCTTCATCGAGAAACTAAGGATAGCAACTTGGTGAACAGGTGGAGGTGATGAGGTAGATGGAAATTTGGTGAGTGAAGTGACATGATGAGGTGTGATAATAGATGCTATAGGTGTGGGGTCATTAGGTAAAACCTCAATAGATTGAAGGACCTCCATGAGGGCTTGATGATGTGACTCGAGGTTTGGATGAGATCGTATAAGGACATTTTGAGGGGAGATTGGTGTAGTTGTTTGAGCATGGTGCGATGTGTGACGCCATTAGAAATGGGGTATGCGGGGCCATGCGGATAGTTATCTTAGGTATGGGTGCAGATGGTATGTTGGGTATAGGATTGGTTGGTGGGTCAGTTGCTTTTTCTTTCCCTTGCGTGCACGTGTAGTGACGTGTACCATGTTGATTTGAGGGGAGTTGGCAAATGGAGAAGGTGTAGGGTAAGTGGTATAATGACATGAAGGGAAAAAACCTACTGGAGGAGAAAAACCTTGTGAGGTGAGTTGGGTGCAATGACATTTAGGTGGAGGCGTGGCAAGTTCTCTAATGTGAACCATGTTAATTTCAAATTTTGGGAGATGGAAAGAAAGGTCGTGGCGGTGAAGATGGAGGTTGTGGTATAGGTGTAGGAGGAAGATGTGAAGAAGGTGGTGAGGGTGAAATAGGTTCATCATCTAGGAGGTCATCGTCATCAAAATTGGGGTCAGAAGGACATAATTGAATGAGGGAAGCCTTTAGACCCTTATAGTTCTCAACATCATGTCTGGCACATGATGGTAAGCACAAATTTTAGTATCATCAAACCCTTCTGGTTTAGGTTTAAGAGGTCGTAAGGTCTAAGAGGAGGGAGAGTGATAGAGCTTTCCAGGAGGTTAGCCAAGATGGTGGCGTATGATCCCACCAGTGGATCACAATGTGAAGTAAAAGTAGGTTTGGTTGGAAGATTGGGTAGTTGTGGTGGTAGTTGAGGTGATGCAGTCTTGGATTTGGGTTGTACTTTCTTTGGTGTAGGTGCAGAAGAAAAAGAGGGTAGGTTTAACCACCTCTTTGGAAATTAATGGTTTTTTATTTTTGGTGCTTTTTCTTAGGTAGAGGTGTAGGGGAGCACGTGATGTAGATGGAAAGGTAGATGGTGGGAGAGGATGAGTGACCCAAGGGGACAACTAAGGTGTAGTGGTAGGTGTTGGTGAAGTTGAGAGAGAGGTACAGGTGAGGTGGAAGAAAATGTCATAGGTAGTGAAGGAGGTATAGAAGGTAATGGTGGTATAGGAGGAAAAGAAGTTATAGATGGTGATGAAGGACACAAGGTTCACCTAGGTAGAGCTATGAGGCTGTGGTAAAGGGGTCAAGGAATTTTAGGTTTACCCCTGGAGAGAGTAGATTTTGTTAA